>OX461808.1:178223178-178668661 GCA_949802685.1 Dicyrtomina minuta | reverse complement strand
AAAGCTCAATTTGAATATGTTGTACATACATCAGTACATATGAACCAAGAGTGCGTAAAAAGAAAACGGAGTATCTATTTGCACCTCCAGCTACAACCCATTATACACACTACAATCTTACTTTTCCTAATCCTTTGAGACGCCGCACCGCTATCTGCTTCGAGATAAGGGGAAATAGCGGCTTCGGTTCAATGCACAAAGCAATGTTAACATATGTACAGCCAGCACACATAACTGTCAGTGCTGCTTAATATTTAAATTCTGTATAATTTATTTCTTTAATGAATTTTAATATGTTAATTAAGTGCATCGCTAAATTGCAGTACACTGACCAATGCAAATCAATGCATGTGAGATTGACTCCCATCGCTTCCCATTACCATTGTACGCTCCCCATCTCTTCCCATGCTGTAGCCCACATCCTTCCCCACATCTCTCCTGTCCCCACCGGGTACTGCCCCCTCACCCCTCCCCCAAAAACCCCCGAAACCCACTACTTCCCCCTACTCACGAATTCAAATATTTTGTCAAGAAACGTGGGTAAAAAAATTATTAAATCAATTAAAAAAGAATTAAAATGTAGTGTATGCATGTTTTTAAAAAGTTTAAAATATTTATATACCAACATATTTATGAAATAAAATCAATTAAAATTTGAAAACTGAAAAATACTGAATTTACATATTTTTTCAAATTGCTAAAAGCTCCTTTTACATGTTAACGAATTTTGCAAAATGGTGTATTTACATTTTTTTTACATACTATACCAATTTTTAACAATTTTTTGTGGTATAATAGTTGTTTGGCTTTAGCGTAAGCTTTAAACTAGAAATAGGTGACATTGACACACCACTTACACTATTGTACACTGTACTCCATCATAATTATTAATTATACATCTATGAACTTTGAATAATCACTAATGTGCTTCTAATAGCGCAGATTGCACTGTGTTCTAGTATTATTATTAAACTCCTATATTGACTCATCGACATATGTTGAGCCGTCTGGGCTAACAAAGGTAATTTCGCTGGTCACACAGCATATTAGACAACTAACAAGTTCATTCACGAAGTTAACGATCAACTACAGCGTTTACTGACTGTGCATGTACCAGCAGTAAACGACAATGAACGGACAGACCAGGAGCTTGAGATTTGCACTTGTCTTATAATTCTCATTACTTACAAACGTAGGGACCTTGATACAAAATAAAGCGTATCAATAATGGTGCATAAGTTAATGTAAAAAATTAATTAGATTAAAAATTATTTGCTCGTACACAGTGCTTATACGAACATTCACGGTCGGCACCTGCATCCGCACACAGCACAGGCCATAGGCAGTCAGCAGAAGTAAAAGATTACGTCCAAAGTCAAATTCAATTTCAAAGAATCCAACATCAGCTACGTGTGGACTTGAAGTTTCCAATCCAAACGCCAAACAGTGACACTCCTTCCAAAGTAATATGAAGCACATGGAACACACAGGGAGCACTGTTTAGGTATGGTGAACATTGATGAATAAGCCTTTCTAATAAAATCGAAATATTTCCTATAAATACAAATTACAAACTTCCATTGATACAGTCAGCCACCAGCTTCTTGTAACAATCATCACACAACAGACAATAACAATCATCATGATCAAGGTACGTAACTTGCATTGTCAATCTGAAGAATTTCTGTTGCTACTGGTGTAATTTTCACCATATCAAAATTCTTAAGTGTAATAATATTTTTAAAAAAATTGATTTACATTTCAGATCGTATCCCTCCTCGCCTTCGCCGCCGCTGCCAGCGCCGGAGTTGTTGCTCCAGCTGTATTCGTGTACTCCGCAGGCCCAGTCTACTTCGCCGGTCCAGCTTACGCCTACGCACAACCCGCATACGCCAAGGTGGCTGCTCCAGTCGCATATGCTCAAACAGCCTATGCCACCTATGCTGCACCAGCTGTGCAGAAGGTTGCTTACGCCGCCGCTCCAGTCCACTACGCACCACAAGTGGCAGTTGCCAAGACCGTCGTTGCCGCCGAGCCATTCGACTCCAACCCACAGTACAACTACGGATACGTGTTGTACTCCGTGTCCGACGGTACTACTAACAGTACTCTGTTTCCAACTCGTTTGACCGGGGACTCCAAGACCGCCTCCGAAAGCTTGGTCAACGGCGTCGTTCAGGGTCAATAATCCCTCGTCCAACCCGATGGCACCGTCCGCACCGTCACCTACACGGCCCATGACATCAACGGATTCAACGCAGTCGTCGCAAATCTCTGCTCCAGCCGCCGTTGTCAAGGCCGTCCAGCCCGTTGCCAAGGTCGCCCATGCCGCACCAGCCTACGCTCACGCTCCAGTAGCTTACGCTCAAACCGCCTTTGCTAAGGTCGCTGCTCCAGTTGCCTATGCTCAACCCGCCTACGCTTCATATCGTGGGCGAAGGATCAAATCCGTTTCCTTCCACTTTTGGCTGGAAGCAAATCCGCTTCCTTCTATTTCACGTCAAAAGCAAATCCATGTCCTTCCACTTTTAATGTAAATAAGCGTTTTAGCTGACTAATTCATAGTAACATGGTTATAAAAAGTTCAAAATTCCTCTAATTGTATTTTTTAAAACGCAAAATGTTCTAACCACAAGATTTTAAAACGCGTATTGCTCTAAATTCATGATTTTAAAAATTGCAAAATGCACTAAATAATTACATAATTTTAGTCCCGAATCGCTCTAATTCCGTGATTTTGAAAATTGAAAAATGTTTTAACTGCTTAGTTTTAGGTTGAAAACGAATCTAACTACATGATTTTAAAAAGTTCAAAATGTTCTGACAGCATTATTTTAAATTTCAAGCTAATCTAACTACATGATTCTAAAAAGTTCAAAATGTTATATTTACATGCTTTTAAATAATATAAGTAGTGCTTTTTGCACTTTTAAAATGGTGTATTTCGAACATTATGCTCTTTGTAATATTTTGCAATTAGAACGATCCACAGGTTTCCAAGCATATAATTAAAACATTTTGCACTTTTCAAAATCATGTGGTAGTTAGATTCGTTTGCATCCTAAAATCATGCAGTAAGAACATTTTGAGTTTTTAAAACTCATAGAGTTAGAGCAATTAGCAACTAAAATCATGTATTAAGTGCAGTTTGCAATTTCTAAAATCATGAATTTAGAGCAATTTGCGTTTTAAAATAATGTAGTTAGAACCATTTGTAGTTTTAGAAGCCATATAGTAAGAACGTTTTGCGGTTTTGAAATATGTGATTAGAGCAATTTGCACTTTTCATAACCATTTTACTATGAATTGGTCAGCTCAAATTCAGATTTTAATCAAAAGTGGAAGGACACGGATTTGCTTTTAGGGTAAAATGGAAGGAAGCGGATTTGCCTCCAGCGAAAAGTTGAAGGGAACGGATTTGATCCTTCGCCCACGATATGCTGTTCCAGCCTACGCTCATGGCCCAGTTGCTTACGACTATTAATCAAATAATGAGCTTAATTTTCTTCTTTAATTTTTCAACACTGTGTTCTATTAATATTTTGTATTTTGAATTATCGAAATAATTAGACTGCCTACGCCTACCTACAAAAATGAATTTCCTTTTAACCTTCAAACTCCAAATTGTTTTCTTTTTTGCCAACCCTTAGCGTTGACTTGTCCTTTCTGTATTTTCAGAACATGTTTGTACGAAGCGTATTTATTTTGTAATAAGCATTTTTTACGGTATATGTTGAAGGGAATAAATTAGAAATTCTTTCACTCTTTGCTATGAAATTCCTGTTTCGTCATAACAAAAATTCTTATTTTATTTTTATGTTTAGGGTGGCTTGTTTTGCTACACAATCTAGATTGGGCGTATTTTATAACTGCATCCTAAGCGTTTAAAATCAAAAAGTTATTAAATTTCATAAAACATACATGATTATTTACTACATTGTTATCACCTATTGGACTTTGTGTGTGTAAAAAATCACTTAAAGAAATACACTACAACCCGTATTCGAACTTAGGTACTTCCTGCAATCTTCATTTTCTTCTTTACTTGGTCTCTTAAATATATAGAAGCGGTTTTATCTTACGTATAGCGTGCTACATTTTCGCATTTGTTAAACGCTACAGATAATATGTAAATCTAATCCGGCTTGGTGGTTTGACGATGCTACGGCATGGTCACACCACTAACAATAAGTCGGGCCAGCCAGGCACGCTCAGAATTGGGGTTGGTGTTTGTGATTTTCCTGGCTGATGGGTGGGGGGAAGAAACGGGGTGTTGTGGAGAACTAAAAGGTGAGTGGGTGCTTTCCGTACATTCATCTGAAACAGTTCTACTGTCTTCTGAGACAGAGATGTTGGATAGCTTAATGTAGTTACCTACTGCCTCTCACTGTATGTTTCATATAGTTCAATACATTTATTCCCACTCTCTCTCTACTATGTGCTACAGGGGTCATTACCCAATAACTTTCGCATTTGAGTTGTGGCTGGTGGGTGTTAAGTACTGGCGGATACAAGTAGAAGGAAGTTGTTAACTGTTATGTGCATGATGTAATATGCAGTTATGACTAGTCGAAAAACTCCAACTCTGAAGCCTAAATAGTTGCATTAGAAATTTGAATTTATTGTAACTAATTTATTTCATTATTTACAGGTAATGTGTACAAGTTTAGAAAGTACCATAAAATGTCGTTGTGATTATAATGTAAACTAAGAGTTGTTAAGATCGTCTAGGTAATTAAACATATTGTGTCCTTTAAAATCAAAAGCAAGGATTTTAAACGTAAGTTGATTTCTCACATTTAATAAAATCAAGTCCTTGCTTGAACAATAATTAGGTAAATATTAACAATATAATTTGTTTATCGACTACAATCATGGACTACGTATTATGATTCACATCTTTGCTACTTAATCATGTACAATCAAATATTTAGTAATTAATGAAAATTAAAAATATCAAGTGTGCTTGGAGCTGACTTGGTAAATCATAGGATGGAATTGCAACTGCCTAGGTCAAACATCGCACCCTGGCTGCATTCAATTACTTTGGAATTGCGGTTAAGGACTCGTTGGGACCTTTTGAAGACAACAAGGTTCATAAAAATTATCAATAATAGATTAAAAACAATGACCTCTTCATTTCTAGAGTGCCTGGAGTTGACCTTTATAGTAAAATGTACAATATCAAGTCCAGTATTTTTTAACACGGACCTTGCATCTTTTTCTTGAAATATACATCAATATTTACAAATATTTAAACCTGAAATGAAAATCTATTACCTGCGTACACACTATTTTAAATCTAAGAAATAACTAAGGTGTATAATTCAATGCGCTGTAACATAATTAAAAATAATTTAAGAAAGATAACACAAATAAATACAGTTAAAAAATATTGACACAACTTACTTATTGGCATCTAAAATACAAACAAATAAATTCATTATTATACTTTACTTATTTAATAAATTAAAAGCCTTTAATATTTTGTAATATTTGCTCAACATTAAAGTAAAGACACTTACGTTATGTACCCACCGACATCTGTGCACGTCGTGTTAGTTGGGCAAAACAAACTAGGTACAATGCATTCCGATTCGCCTCCTATTCTCTGCAGAGGCATAAAATTAAGTTGCACACAATTAATAATGACATATGATTATCCATAAGCGGGCTGGTATTGAAATATTTTTATTGTTTTAAAATACGGCGAAACGCAGGTCTTAATGCATGGCTCAGCTCACCTTAGTGCAACTGTAATTCACAAACAAATGAAACAAGTTATATAATTATTAAATATAATAAGTTAGTGCATAACTCGCTTAGAAACATAAAAAAGAGGCCCATAAAATGTAATTAACTGTTTCTAATTAATTTAATGAATTATAAGGCAATTACGTTGCGTATAGGTTTATTGCAGTCGTTCCATTAGGATTAATCACACATAGATCCATTGCTTCGCAGCACGTCGTCAAAGTGGACACACAATCACTCCCAGTAACATTACACTGGATTAGGATAAAAAAAACAAATAATGCGTCTTGCGCTTAGATTAAAAATAGGTAAAGTAACTAATTACTCGGACTCGACAAAACAACTCTAGCAATTCCAACATTGACAGGTTAGCAAAATTATTTTCGGTTTAGTTTGTTTTCCTTACCACTTGGCATCTGGAATTTAAAAACAATTAAATTTAATATTTTATATTTACATTTTTAGCAGCTTATTAATAATTTAAATTGCAATGATTTTGGTATTCGATATTTTAAAATATTCTCATAAAAGTGTGTGAAATCGAGAAAAAGAAGAAAGCTATGCAAAGTCACGTACGTGTTGTTAAGATTAGGAAAGCGAGAGCACCCAAAACCAGAACAACAGTCACTATTCACGCTGCAATTCCCATCTTGACTATTGCACTAAAATAAAAATAGCACAAATCAGCAGGCTGCGTAAAGACATGCATTAACAATGCAGCAGTCACTACCTATAAAACAAGCACTACACTATGTGTATTTTTAGAAGTGCTCTCAAACCAAAACACAATTGTACACAAATAATTGAACTTTTTTAATCTCCTTTAGGCTAATAAAACTCAACACTTCAATTTTTTATAGCAAACATATCTAACATAGCATTCCAAGTACCAAGTTAATTAAAGCTTAAATGACATATAAACACGTTTTAACAGCAATAATTATCAATGTTGTTGCATTGTTTTGCTTTTATTTGTGTAATAAAAACAATAGAGAGGGGCAATAAGCAAGTTATTTCCGTTACAAAAATCCAAAAAATAAAAAACCTCATCAATTAGACAGCAGTAGACAGAGACTTGTTATGAACAAAATTACATCATTCATGAGTTAAACATAATAAATTAAAAAAATGGTATCTTACGTTGTTAGTGAAGTTAATGCAGACTCCAGCTCTTTAAAATAAAAAAAAACAAAAGATTTAGAGCATTATTTTTTTTAAAATGTGAGTGCATAACATTATGCGACAGACGGACAGATTTTATCACAGCATTATATGTATTGACTAAATTGCTTACACTTCTGATGATGTTTTATTCGGATAACAAACGAGTCCATTGCAGCATTGCTGTTTAATACTCCTATTTGAACAGGGCCTGCCAGAACCCATGCAGTTTCCATGTACAGACTTAAAACCACATGGAAAAACGATAATTACTTCAACTTTACATTTTTTAAAAATTATAAAGAAGAAAATAAATTAAAGGCACATATAATTATGATGCAAATTATTTTTTTAAATGTGATCTACGCAAAACTTGTCCCTGTTTTGCATTATCCAAAAAATTTGTAAATATGTAAAAATTGAAAACTTACAGACTGATCAAGAACACTTCCACTGTCCTCTGCCACAACTAGCACTGCAATGGCCGCTGCCAATACCCCAAAAATCAAACAGGCTTTCAGCCCGACACGTGCCCCTTGCTCAATATAATGCCTCATTATAAAATAACCTTGACACTAGTAAACGCTCCTGTGGAATAAACAGATGTTCCTATGCTGTGTAAAAACAACAGAGGGGTTAATTTCATAAACTTTTGAAAAACTTTAAAAAAACTTTATTGAGACAAAATATTTTTATTTTTTTTTAATGTATTTATATTGAGAAAAATGTGTTTTCAAGAGAAGCTCTAGTTTGAAACTGTAAAGAACTGAATTTCAGGAGGCTGTATTTATATGAATTGAAAACTGCGTTGCTGGTGGGTATTGTGTACGATTATTCCCACTTTACATACCATATGCAAAAAAGTCAGCATTTTGTTTTCCTGTCTCGAGATTAGGACCCTGTTTGCCCATTCACAAACAGAATTACTTTAACACCCGGAACAGCCAAAAAAGTGAAACTTTTCACTTTTACATTCTTCTATTTGCCCCGTAGGCAAAATCGTACTTTTTGCTAGTCGATGATATTACCAAATCAGCCGATTGTCCTCACATGGCTTTATTATAACCTTAAAAAAATACTTTGCAAAAACAATAATTTTGTCGCATGTGTTGTCATATATAATGCGATAACAAGCTTATCTGTTGTTTTACGTGCGCTCAAGTTCAAGTGAAAGCCTAAGCCGTGCAATGAGTTGCATTAAGCACAGGGTGTCAATAAATTTGACGGTTTTGCATATTCTATAAGGAAGTTCACTGCAGCTATGAGCGCAATCGCTGTCGTTATTAATCATGGCGCGTGCAACTGCTATGCACACTTAACGTATTGGGTCAATTTTGTTTACACGTACAATATAACAGACTACATACAATTTTTGCAAGTAAACAAAGTACTCGTCGTCAGTCAGATTATCTCGTGCCTCAGCACTATTTACAGACAAGGCAGACGGCTCATCTACTTGTATTGTAATATTGCAATTTAATCAAGTTTGCTGAATTGTGTTTGTTTTATCATTCGTCATTCAGTGTTGAACTAGAGAGATAGTAGCTACGTAATTATGTATTTAATAGAATTTGTCAACACGTGCTTATATAAATCTGACTTTTCAATGCCGTCTGCACATTTTAATGAGGAACTTTAAATTTTTTGCCACGCTCTCAATCTGTTTGGAAAGCCAAATTAGCTGAATATGTAAATTATGTTTAGTTTGCAAATAAACCATCATGTGCATTTGTTAGATATAATTATTTTTGTATGACGTAATTATTTCACGATCTGTTGCTTACACAGTTGCATAGCAAAATTTTGCAAACTAACAATAAATGTTAATCCTGGTTATTAAACTCTTTCCAGTATAGACATTATTTTCAAGTCCTGGCTATTGTAGTTTTTTGTTTAATAAGTCTTTAGTCTCACTTGGTCTTAAATTCATAACTAGTCAATTGTTCGTGGCGGCAGCTTGAAACAGCAGGTAATTCGACAGATTTAATTTGTATTTAACTCCTAACTTTTTTATGTGTGTAATAAATTAACTTTTGTATTGTAATTACTACAAACAAAAATAACACAGATTTTTAGGGAATTTTAAACGAAATCAAACTTGAGGTATAGTATTTTTAGTTATTGTAGTATTTTAGTAGCTTTTTATTTAAAAAATTACAACCCCTGTTATTTCAAATTTTGTTTTTTTTACATAAATTTAAGTCTAATAATTAGTTAGATTGCTTTGAATTTAAATTTTTCAAAAGTAGTAATAATATTTGTAATTTTCAATTTCAGAGTTGCCTGCATTATTATTTGGTAAGTGGACAGGAGCTTATCAGTTCACTGCTCCCCAACTGTGCGAGATAACAGAAACATGGAAGTGCACGCTGTCAGAGCTGTCCATGTCGACTGGTTCTATAATTATTATATATTATCTAACAAATAACTTACAGCCCTTACTAACTACCTAATATGTAACTGCGTAAATTTAAACGTATGAATATTTTATTTTTATATAAACTGAAATAAAAACAAAAATTTTGATTCTTCGCTCTCGTGGTTTTTATGTTGCATCTAAACACTTATTTGACACTGAATCATTAGTCATATTCTACATCCCATTGATCCCATGACAAACTTTAGAATATTTCAAATACTTAAAAGGGCGAAACAGACAGTTACTTAATACTTGCAACTCAAAACGCCATATCGTCAGTGAAGAACCGAAATGACCCATATCCAATTTAAGCTAGGTTTGAAATGAGCTATGTCAAAAAACAAAATCAAAAACATGCTTACAATGTTAATAAGGAGTTTTTGAAAAGTGTAAAATGTACCATTTACATGCTTTTGAAAAGTGTAAAATGTTCTATTTGCATATTTTTAAAAATCGTAAAATGTTCTATTTGCATGTTTTATTAAAAGTGTAAAATGTTCCATTTAAATGCTTTTAAAAAGTGTAAAATGTTCTATTTGCATATTTTTAAAAAGCGTAAAATGTTCTATATGCATGTTTTTTTTAAGTGTAAAATGTTCCATTTACATGCTTTAAAAAAGTGTAAAATGTTTGATTTATAAATATATTTTTAAAAAGTGTAAAATGTTCTATTTACATGTTTCTCAAAATTGTAAAATATTTTATTTTCATGCTTTGAAGATATTAGTCAATATTTCTGTAGATAGTGGATATTGTTAATAGCTAAAAATGGATATGGGTCATTTTGGTTCTTCACTTACGATATTCCAAAACAGTAATTACTAGTTACTACCTTACTTAAAACCGACACAGAAAAATCATTAGGTAAGTTCATGTACATAAATATTTATTTACTTAAAACCGTCTAGGAAGAAACAAAATTACCCATATCCATTTTTAGTTTCAAACAAAATGCACCATCTACAAAAAAAATATAAATAATATTTAGAGCACGTAAGATGTCAAAGAATGTTAATATAATTAAATAAGACATTGTGCATTCCTCACAAAGCAAGTAAATTAAATATTTTGCAGTTTTGAAAAAACACTTGAACAAAGCATTTTACACTTTTCAAAAACTAGTAAATAGAATATTTTGCACTTTTAAAAAACGCCTTATTAGAACATTTTGACTTTTTCAAAAACATGTAAATAGAACATCGTTACTATTTTTTAAATATGTAATTAAAAAAATGTGTACTTTTGAAAAAGCAGTTAAACAGAACATATTAAATTTTTTTTAAACATGTAAATATCACACACTTAATGCTTATTTTAGAAACTTGTGATTAGTATGTAAGCATTAGGTATGTATCTTACTTACAGCATTTTTTGGCATAGCTCATTAAAATTCTTGCATTTATTGGAAATGGGTCATTTTAGTTCTTCATAGGCGATACATAACAACGTTTGCTGTTAAAAATGAATTCAATTACTGAAAGACAATAATTACGCTGTACTACTCAAATGTCAATGACAACCAAGGATTCATGTTTATTTTTTATTTGCAGTTCCTAGTATCGCAGCATGTAGGTGAATAGTTAATACATTAAACAGTGTAATTTGCAAGCAGGCGCAAAATTGCATGAAATGATAAACTAGGTTAAGGGGAGCCTAATTATGGCCAGTGTCCCAATTGTGGTCATCACTCGGTCGACAATTCCGGCGCTAAGCGCCGGATTTTTTTCCTTTGTTCGACGCCAAAAATCCCATTTCTCAACTGACTTTATGCAAACCACAAAAATTAAAATTCGAGTTATCCTCTTGGGTATTTTCCGGTTTTCTAAAAGTCCGCCGAGTAATTTTATTCACCTTTTGGGTGTTCCATTTATTTAACCTATTTACATAACAAAACACTAATTTTCAAGCCTCTGGTTTATTATTATTTTTTCAAATCACTTAACTTACTCTCCAATTATTTTTGTATTTTCTGCGAAAAGAATTAAAATGAAGACAAAATAATTTTATAATAAATTACTTTTAAATATTCAGTTACACATTTATTTTCTGTTAAAAAAAGTTTTGCAATTTACGTTTTTGTACGCAGTACTCGGCACTAGGAGGAAATTGCGGGAGGGGGAGCGGATGATAAGTTAAAAGGAGAGGAGGATTGGGACAAGAAACAAAAGAAGAAGGAGTGACGGGTGAGTTCCACGTTGCTCATTTGCTTTGTTCGGATTATAAAAAAAAATTCAATCGCTCTCGCTTCTTTGGGTCGGGTCGTGTCGTGTAAAAATATGAAAGTCACTACCTTAAAGACAACTAATTTTAGCAAAATAATTCTCGACACAGTTTTAAAAATGATTGGGAAATTGCTGTACCTATTCCATTATTATAAAAAAAGGATTTGTGAAAGAAATTTTTTGCAAGTTAAATATTTGTTATTTAACAATGTAACCCCATTGTGCATCTGTACACAAAATTCTTTTAAATCTAAAGTAACAATCAAGGGAATTTAAAAATGTGCAACACTTTAAAATTTATTTATACACAAATAATTGTGTAAGTCGTAAGTTCTTAAGTTCATTTTTTTGCATTAACTGCATCTTTCACTTTCTCACTTCCTTTGTTGAATGAATGTGGAATTTATATTGGAGATAGTTTATACTTTTATACCAAGACAATACTAACCATAATTTCACATTTTACAGAGTTCATTCACATTCAAATCTGACTGCTAAACATAATTTTCTTGTAGCCAGCTGCTAATTCAACCAACTCTGCTTCTGGGTTTCTACTCTATTTCAACTAGATATTTTTTACACATTTGTTCCCTTGGTGTAAGTTAAAATTCTGAGAGTGTACTCCGATAAATTGTAAACTGTAATTTAACTAGGATTTTTTATTTTTGATTGTTAAAATAGAATACAGAGTGTCTCTTTTGGTTTTAATTCTATTTTTTAACATTGTTGAACAGGAAAATGCGACAATCACTTATTCTTGCCGCTGCTTTAGTTGTCCTCTGCTACTTCTGTCCCCTGCCTCCTGCACAAGGCGCTGTCGTCATTGACAACGAAACACTTGAAGTTTGGCAGAGTGTCAATTTTCAGGGGCCAAGCACAAATGTGATTGTGTCGATTATTGACGGGCACGTGAACTGCACCAACTTCTCCATGGAAATCAGAAACTCGGGTTCGTCCATCAACACGGAAGGCGCCTCCATCCAACTCTTCAAAGGTCTGCAGTGCAGCGGCGCTTCAAAATGTTTTCACCCGAATCAAGAACCCGGCTGCCTCCACTCCAACCTGGCCACTTGCAAACAACCCGACGGGTCTAACTGGAACAAAAACGCTAATTCCGCGAGTATGTGTACATTTAAATTAGGTTAACTTGAACACTTTTGCCAGCATAAAATTGGAGCAGGCTAAGTTATGGACAAAAAATTCAAAATTGCCAATGCATTTCATTTGACTACTCCTTTATTTTTAAAGGCAATAAAGTGTAGAACATGTAACACCATTAGTCGGATTCGAACCTGGATCCCTAAGCTATTAATTTACAATATTGTTTCTGGATGAAGGGTGCAAAGGACGACGTGTCATTACATTGAAAAACTTTATGAAGAAATTGTTTGGAATCAAAATAAGTATGAACTCCTATAACGACTACAGAAGAAACAGCTGGCTCAAATTTCATGAAAAATAAATTATTTGCAAAATTAGTATATTAAAAATAACTAGTTTTAGTTGTGCGACAGGAATCGAGTAACCTGAAATGCACAGTTTGTTTTATTAAATAATTAAAACATACCCTCACATACGTTGCATTTAAATTCGTAATTTAATTAGTACCATAAAGATTTTAAAGTTGCACATGACCAAGTTTGCTCCCCATTTTTTAACACTAATTGCAATGTTCAACTGTCCATCTCATTTTCAAATAAAGCAGTAGCTGTGCTGTGTACACTAGACGTCCGATGACATGACACATGTTCTGCTTTTTTTAAACTGCAAAAAAGCGTATGTATTAAATTTTTTTCATGTAACTTTAGTTTCAAAACTAACCGTGTTTTTTATACTTAAAAAGGAAAAAAAGAACAAATGTGGAAAATAAAAAGAGTAGCAATTGGATTCGAACTTAGGGACTCAGTCTCAAATGTTTATCCCTACTCTATTTATTCCTCGTTCATAATGGTGTGGTTGCATTTGGGATACTGAATTGTGGCCCTCGTTCCAATTAAAAAAATTACGCCGTAAATATACAAATATTATTGACGTATATTTTATTAACAAGACAATTGATTAGGGAGACACTATGTACTTTCTACGAGTTTAATTTAATGTAAGGTTAATGGGAGTCTCATAGCAGCAGATTTTGCAGATCCAATAATCTATGTGGTACAATACATACTATTACTTCACGTTCGTCCTCCAAGGCGAACACAGGTTGGAGCGTAGCTCGTGCCTAACTCAGGGTTCCTGGCGTCCCTTTAAGCCACAGAGGTTAGGAATAGCTCTCATCTGTATCCGGCTAGGTGGGTCAATTACCCGTAAAATTAATTTGACGAAGATTTGGTTCATTGTCTTTGAGGCTTAGCACAAATAAAAAGTCCCGGAAGAAGATTTTGGAGCCTAAGTCACAGCTCAGCGAGACCTTCAGTAGATGTGCTTGGGAGCTTTTTAGGAATTTTTAGTTTTGTGTAGTGCTTGTGTGTAATTTTATAAATTATTTAGTGCAATTTAATTCAGGTGTGATTTTGCTTTAGTATGTTTCAATTCTATTTATTTTAATTTTTAACTTATTTTTGAGACGAGGGTTTCATTATTTTTTATTTTCTGCATTATTTTGCCATTAGTTCCATCATGTTCAAATTAGTGACTTCATACTATTATCAAGTGAGTCAAATTTGATAGGCATAGTAAGTACCTGGAAAGAAAATAGACCTTTATAACTCAAACCCTCTGGCCAAGGGATGAGAACCGCCTTTTCTTAGCGGCATGACGCAGGTTCAAATCCCGCTGGGTGCAATATGTCAGATGGACCAAAGATCTACCCTGGGTTCAAATATCCCGTACTGTCCTCCCGGGTTACATATTTTTAGATTTCATTTCCCATCTTTTGGCAAAGTCTGACATATTGCTAAGTTATTTTGCTCAAATTTGTTTAATTTATTTTAAATCCAGTATTTTAATTCTGCCTAGGGCTATTTATGTAAACCTTTGACCAATAAGTTGTTTATGTATTACTTATTGACTCTGGTACTACATAGCTTATAATATTATTTATTGTCATTGCTTCCATCATGGCGGATAAGTGTAATATGTGTAGGAAGAGGCTAGGTAGAAATCAGTCAGTTGTAGTATGTAGTAGTTGCAATAAGAAGTTCCATGTTGTATGTACTTCACTTACTCTTGAGGGCATTCATGGTGACATCTTTTTAGACTAGGAATGTTCAGAGTGTAGTAGAGATGGAAACCAGTTCAGTAATTTCGGTGATTTGAATTATTGTATACAGTGCTTATTTTCATCGTCTGATTACCTAAATACTTCTGTTACCGTTGTAGGTAGTGTACTTAAGCGTAATACTTTAAGTAGTAATAAGTGTGTTCTATCAAGTTCCAAGGGGTTCAAGGTATTGCATATTCTTGTAAATGGCCTCAATATAGCTAAACTTGAAAGTCTAAAACTACTAGCTATTGAATTTAATTTAGATTTACTATGTATAGGTGAGTCAAAGTTAATTAATATTGTGCCTTCAGATTTGTTCGTAATTGAAGGTTATTCGTTTCATAGAGTTGATCGGGATGATAATGGTAGTCGTGGTGGTGGTGTGGCTATGTACATTAAGGATAAAATTTCGTTTGTCAAGTTAAACATTGTAATTGAACTACCTAAACCAAGTAAGGTTGAGTTTATGACAGTCACGTTAAATGTACCTTATTGTCAACCTAGGCTAGTCAACTTGGTGTATACATTGCCTATTGTATGTAAGTCAGTATTTTTAGAATATTTTGGTATGTATGTGGCTCAATTGACTCGTTTGGGATTTAAGCAGGTTGTAACTGGTGATTTGAATATAAACTTACTTGTTCGAGATAGCTTAGCAAAAGCTCTGCTGAATACTGCAAAGGTAAATGGCTTAAAGCAAATTATTGTTCAGCCTACTTGTAAAACTTTTTCGACTAGTAGTTTATTAGATTATATCTTTGCATCGGATGCTAGCTTATATCATGTAAATGAGACGATGACACTGGGTGTATCTGATTATGCTGCTGTTTATGCAGTAAGAAAGTTTAGTGGTGTAACGTATCTCATGAAATATATTACTACAAAGAATTATAGAGAGACTTGTTGGAAGGATGTCAATTTTAATATGAGCCTCATTCCATGGTCAACAATGAGTGTCTTTGATGATGTGAATGATATTTTGAATAACTTTAAATTATCAGTGTCAGAAGTTTTAAGCAAGCATGCTCCTGTCATTACTAGGCGTGTTAAGGGAAAAATATCGCCGTGGTTGACAGTTAATATTATGAGAAAGATGCATCATAGAGATAGCATAAAACGAAAAAGTGAAAAGACCAGAGATGCTGGCTCATTCCAACAATACAAGGTTGAGCGGAATAATTTGAATAGAAAAATCAGTAAATCTAAGTATGCTTATTATCGTGCGGAGTTTAAGAAAGCTTTAACTTCGTCTAATGTATGGAATGTGCATAACTGTCTTGTAGGCAAGAATACTGGGCTAGTTACAGTAACTGAACTGAATGTTAATTCTCGGCTTATTACTATAGTTAATGAAATCTCAAATGCGTTTGCATCTGCATTTGTTGTAAGTACACCTGATGTAGATTCTAGCAAATTTAATAATTTTTATGCGAGTATCCCAGTTAGTAATAAGTTTGAACCTTTTACGGTTGATGAGGTCAAGGCAAGTTTTTCTCAGCTCTAATGCAGAAATGAGAGCAATCCTAATGAACTATCCTACCAAGTATTAAATAATTGTATGAAATCATTAGCACTTCCTCTGTCTCTACTATTCACTCAATTTTTGTGCCTATGTGCTTATCTGTCCAAATTAAAATGTGCTACGGTTACTTTATTGTATAAAAGTAAGGGATCAAGACTTAATCCCTTGTCTCACCGTCCTATATCCAATTTGCCTATTCTTAACAAAATTCGAGAGAAAATGTTGTATGCTAGGCTGCCTAATAAGATTGAGTTGAGTTACCAGCAGCATGGTTTTAGACAGAAATGCTCTTGCTTGTTTGCTACACTTTAATTTACGCAGGGCACCTTTAATTGTATTAACTTAAAATGCGGCAGGGTAATAGCTGTTTTTATAGATTTACAAAAAGCGTTCGATTCTATTCCTTATTATGAACTACTTGTTAAGCTTAAGGATGTATACAAGATTGATGATAATTTGCTTAAACTCTTAACAGACTTTTTGCGGGACCGTAAATTTAAAATAGAGATAGGAAGTAGCGTATCATATAGCTATGATTTAAATATTGGGGTACCGCAAGGCTCGGTGTTGGGTCCACTTCTCGTTATAATTTATAATAATAAAGTTTTTGAGGCCGTGTTGGAAGGCATTAATTATATCTTGTATGCTGATGACCTAGTGCTGTATTACCATTCACCGGATTTGGCAAATACTGTTAATCATATGCAATCTTGTTTAAATAGTGTTAATGCTTGGTTTATAGATCATAGCCAAAACATAAATGTATCAAAGACTAAGTTTATGGTTATTTATAAATCTAGAGATAGTAAAATTCCGGAGAATGTAAAGCTATAGTGTAATGGTAATGAGCTTAAAAGGGTTTGGACGTTCAGGCATTATTGTGGATTCTAATCTTAATTTTAAAAGCCATTTTCAGTATGTTAAGAATAGAGTAAGTTCGGCAATAGGTATGATTACAAATTTGAAGCGTTTAATAAGTTTTTTTGTGTATGTAATTATGCCTAATGCCTATGTACTCTCCATTATTGACTACTGACATCATGTATATGAGATTTGAAGCAGTGTTGATTTTCAGCTGTTACAGAATAAAATCAATAAGCTCACTGTACAGTTCACTGATGTTAATCCTTGGAATAGGCGTAAGAAAAGTAGAATCACAGTAAGTGAGAATGTACTGTTGGAGAAGACAAATACTCTGTCAGTGTCAGAAAGAATTTGTTATTATGGTATGTCTTCTGTTTTTCATATTCCTAAATATAGTTCTGATATTGCTGAATATAAAAGCTAGTTTGTACTGAAGCAGGCTGTGAGGGATACAAGATCTGTTAATTCTTGTCTATTGGAGTATCCTGATAATTGTAATACGACTTCCTATAGAAGCTTTTTGTCTATATAAGTATTGCTAAATCGAATATGCTTCCTGACAATGTAAAATGTTTAGAAAATTTAGTGTGTCAATTTTAGTTAGATCCGACTCAGCACTTGATAGCTAGTCGTGGTGTGATTAAGTTTCTAGTTCATCGGCCTCTATCAATAGATTTTTATTGGCAATTGTATGTAATTTGGTATCAAATTATGAATATGGAATTGTGATTATTTAAATGGAATTGTGTGTGTGCTAGTTTAAAGATTTTCTTTTAGATTATATTGTAAGTATTAGTGTCCGTTATTGTAAAACAGTACAATTGTATTGAATTAATTCGACACTAAATAAAGTTCACTCAAACTCAAACTCAAACAATATTGACAAGATGAGTATTCGCTGTAATCATTTTCCTCCAACATAAAACTGGAGTCACCATCTATACTGCACATTAGTCGAAACAGCTCTAGTTAAGACGCTGCGAATTGGAAGTCAAAACCCGCTTAATTCAGCGACACAGTGACACTATTACCGATTTTCTACAGATACAAAGCTGATAAACTTAAAGCGCCATATCTTTATTAGCACCCGCCTATATTTGTAGTAATTTTTGTTTTCATTACAAGTAACCAACATCCATGGAATTTCCAAACAATCTAAATAATTATTTGTGGAAAACGAATTAACTGGTTTTACGAAAGTTAGGAGTGCGACTAATTTAAACATGATAAATAGTGCAATTTTCATTTTTTTCACCCGCATGGTTAATGTTCGCAATATTTATTGGACGGGCAACAATGACGATGTGAATTAAAATAACGAATGTGTATTTCATTTAGCTCAATAAAAGTGCTAATAGATTTCCTATGCGTGAAGCGTAACCGTTGAAACAGTTAAAATATGCCACTAACTTATATTCATATAAAATTCTATCGAGTTATTTACAAGTGTGTGGATAGCCGCGGAGTAAATGACTGACTCCGTAGCTTATGTAAACGGGGAAAAGAAATGAGTTTCGTTTATGAAGGAGCACAAGTTTATATAATCAATAAGTAAAACATTAGTAAATATTACATTGCCACAGTTTTATTTAGTTTGTATATGTTTATGTGTAATCCAAAACTTGAAAATTCAAATAATTGTAATGGACACGGAGGAAATAAGAGCGATGACTAGCATTTGCCAGCTGCCCAAGCAATATCATTCCAGTTGTCGTTGGGTGCGGCTGGACCAATGGGACAAGTTCGAAGGTCAGAGTGCAAACAGCCGCCTAGTTGATTTGGCATGAGGGCAATGGAGGCGCCTCTGCAACCGTCGTTCACCCACAGCTTAATGCAGTTCCCATGAGTGTTGATGGACGAGATGCCCCTCCTGGAGAAGGTCACGCAGCCATTTGTCACGCTCAACGTCCCGCTTTCTCCCTTAAAGTCGATGTCTTGAAAGACGGTAAACTCTTGGCTTTGGACGCTCCTTAAACTTGTTGAAAGAACGACGAGAGCAGCTGCTACAAGGAAACAGTACTTTTCGGATCTCATCTTCACCAAATATGGGTATTACTCGTAACAGTGAACGAAAACGGGTTTCTCGACGTAATGAGAACTGGAGAAAGAAATTGTAGAGAAACTAAGTTAAAAATACAAGTAATTAGTTAAGAGAATCATTTTGTGATTTATTTGAATTTAAAACGGTTTAAATGTTAAGGAGTAGTGACCTGTTCAACAAGAAGCCTCAAAGACCCGAGTCGCCCGAGTGACTTTACAAGACGGGTCTCTCACAGCGATTCTCTTACAAAATAATCAAGATGCTTGCTACCATTTGGATTTTGAAGCTTAAACTTTGGGACTGACTATAATTGTAATTATGACTGGATTTTAGGGTGATGCGCTGTCATAATATAATAGTTGCACGCAATAGATTACAGAGCGGAAATTGAAAGGATATGAAAATAAAAACAATTAATTTTAACATTAATTTTTATGTGGTTCTCGTGTTGATTGATTTAGGCATTGTTAGGTGTAATTAACTTAAAGAAAACTTCCCGTCAATCTTAAAGTTCGGACTAAGCCAAAAATTATATTCCCAACGTCAATGTGTCACCGTTAAATATTTCCTTACAAACTTGCTGAATGTAACTATTATGCCATCGCATTTCCTGTCCATTCCTAAACAAGAAAATAAAAGCAAAGGCAGCATGAGCAAATGAGGAATCGTTGCTCATAAATTGCTTCTGGAAATCTGCATGATACACATTTTTATAAATCATATTAATCATTTTTAAGACATAATTGAAAGCTTAAATGGTAAAACGTTTTAATGTCAAAATCATTAGGCCTCGCTTATTTATGGCTGTTAAATTATTCAAAATAGTTGATACATGTATTGCCATGCCCCTATACAAAAAATACCTAATTTGCTTTTTGTAAATACCAAATGTTTAGTAAAATAGTTATTGCATTTTAGTTTTAGCTCGAAAAAATTTCATAAAATTTCCTTGCACCAGAAAACCAGTTTTGTAATGCTCTGGCTCTGTCAGTGAAAATGATAAAAAATTTCCATATTTATTTTTAACCGCATGCTTAATGCACTACCCACAAAAATTACCTAAAATATTTACATCCTAAAAGCATGTAGAGCATTTCAGACTTTTCAACAACTTGGTAATAATTTAGTTTTCATTTTCAGAATAAAATTCAAAAGTTATAGAATTTTCGCAGCAAATCACTTGCCTAGTGGATTAATCGCTTGACATATTTATTGGACATTATGACTTCAAGTCTCAAGTTTCTGCATTCGCGTTATCAGCCCCCAATTACAATTGTTTGTATTTCTCTGGGACCTAAATTTTCATTTCTTTCGCGTTGAGCTCAACATTAAAATATTTTTAAGAGTTGCGCTTAACGTAAGTTTGTTCAACTACACTGTAGCTTCCTTTTTCTCCCACGTCAACCTATGATATGTTTCACATGCATGTCATGTGTTTTGAATTTGTTGATTTGTCTTCAAGATTCAATCAAATTTATAAAAATTTCTTTAAATCCTAAAATAAATACATAATTCAACTTAAAGATTAGTATTTATTACAAAAATGAAAAGCTTATGCCGAAAAGCCTTCACAAAAGTATGACGAACACTGCATTTTATCTATACTAATATTTTTGTATCAAATTATAAGAAAAATTAAAAAATGTAAATCTTTATAAGCTGATTTTCATGCTTTTAAATCATGCAAAATGCCTCATTCGAATGTTTTGGAAATGTGCAATATGTTCTATCTACATGTATTTAAATTATTCGAAATGCTTTATTCGCATGCTGTAAAAGTGTGCAAACTTTTTTATTTGCATGGTTTTGAAATTACAAACTTGTATTTTTAATTATATTTTTGAGAAAAGCAAAAAGTTGATTTCAATATTATGACAAACTTAATTTGCAGACGGTTATGCATTTTGTGTATGAGTAGAGGGAGTTCAGTGTGTGAATAAGGTCATTTTGGTTCTTCAATTCTGACACATCTATAGATAATTCTACGATCTAATATGCACTGTATGTTATAGTTGACGCTCTACGACCAAAGTACTTCTCAATGAATCACACGTGTTTCAGCTGGTTCTGGTTATAGACAAACACATTCCTTATCAATAATTGTAATAATTTGCCAAGCCAAACTAATACAATTTCATTTGCAATAATTTTAACTGTTTATTCAAATTTTTCCACTAAAATCAATACAATAATTAGGCAAAACCAATAGTAACATTATTTTGTCTTGGAGATTTAATAATAAATTTTATTACTGCGGTGGCAAGAATTGGTCCAAATAGGCAACAGTGGGGGCCCAGGCGATGGTCATTTCCGCATTACTCAAGGCAAAGAGCGCCTGAACTAGTGGGACGAGGACGGGTCTTTCTCCCATCACGAGGCTCTTAATGCCGCGCTCAGCAATCGCAACGGCCTCTGTTCCCCCAGCAACGCGTTTGTGGAAGTTCGTGGCAACTTCGGACATGGGTAAATTTTGTTCCTCACCGAAAACTGGTTCAAAGTACAATCGATACAGAACGTTGACGGACTCCATAAATGCGTCGTTAACCTGCTGGGCCACCGCTGGGTCAAATCCCTCCGTCTCGTTGATCCTTTTTTCTAGAATCCCAATGGCACCACCGTAGCCTAAGAAGACGCCGTCATAGCCAATGAGCCACAGTTCCCAGAATTTGTCATACTCCTCTTCACTCGCAAGGGGCACTGCTCCTGGCAATACAAATCAAAACAGTTTACTTTACATTATTACAAACACAAATTATAATTTCAAGTTATCCTATGCCCAGTATTGTTTTAAATGTTTCAAATTATTTCTCACCATTCGAACGTAGAGCCTTAAGTTTGCTTAGAAGTTGGCCTCGGGTCGGAAGCACAGCAGCTGATGTGAGGGACAAGAGAGTCACTGCCGCCACAACGGCGCAGAACCAAAATTTCATTTTCAGTTCAAAATTCTAAGACTGAATATTCAGAATTATTGAGTGCGAATCAGAAAGTCTACGCTTTGTGAACGCTTGGGTCACTTTAAATCATACCATTTGCTTCATCTGCTGTTTTATACCATTAGCTTATTGTATTGCTAAGTGGCGGACAAGATACTCTGAAATGAAATAATCTACACAGATTACAAGTTACAATTAAAACTAATTACAATTCCCGCGGTCCGCTTTGTAATAACTTGAGCGGTGACAGGTGATTGATGAAGGTGCTCCAACTGATTGGAGCAGGCGGCATTTTAGAATTTATTCAAAGCAGTAATCAGCTACAGACTTTAGGTCACGTTTGTCATTTAAGTGCATGAGACAGAAAAAGCCGGCGTTTGAAGATTGGGAACAAAATACAATTTGAACTGTAAATAAACAGACCTAACATGGTTAATCGCTCGCTATGTTATGCAATGCAATCACACAATATGCATGTGGCATTTTAATACATGAGGGAAATACTAAAAATACCAACTGTCCTGGTTTCAAGACCATTGACTTCATTGCCCACGATTGGATTTCCCAACTGACCTTAATTTGTATTTCTCTAATTGTTTTAAATGTTTAGAAATGAATACAGCTTTTATTTTAACTCACATTCAGTAGGGAATAAAAAAAAGAAGTGCTTTAGAAACTCAAGTGTGGTTTTCCAAGCCAAGGGCTGATGCACTAAGGGGTGGATTCGCAAGGCTCAAGGCAGTTTACCTATTTTCTCAGACCACCAGTCTTCCTATGTACTCACTCTTTCCTTATTTGAACCCAAATTTACTTACATGAAAGAACCGGAAAACGAGAACAAAATTCGAGTGATAAATAATTATTAAACCATGAACCAACTTTCATTGTACACCACCAAATTAAACACAGTACGTGCGCCTATTTACTTTTTTCATAACATAGGAGTAAGCGAGACTGTACTAACGATAAGTACCCAGGTCTTTAATACAACACAGTACGCAAAGGACTGAATGGAAATAGTCGCCGTACTGTTATACGATATGGTGGACCATTCATTTTTCCATTTACTTAATTAGGTAAACTCATGATTCTAAATTCTAAGTGGAACAGCGAAATGCTTACAGGGTACAAGTCACAACGTACAGCTCTTATTAGCTCTAATGTATTCAAGACAAAAAAATCTTCCTTAACTAACAATTGCCGACTATTCAAAACACATCGAGAGCCGCAGTGTAATTAATCTATTTAAATGGCTATGAAATTTTTACAGCACTTACATCTCATGATGATACTGAAAGATAATTTTCAATGGCGCATACGTCAAAATTTAATCAATAAAACTTTGTATTTGTCCGTACATTAATAAATGCTATTAAGACAAGGCTAGTTGTGAATATAAAGCCAATTTAGAGCAGAATTTTAGCACCCGTTTGTTAAACATGGGGTACATATGGGGTGTGGATTTCATATGTAATCTATACGGCCTATATTTCAAACAGGCGGTAAAAAGGTAAGACCCTTTCCCATGCTTAAAAAAGTAATGCCATATCCCCATAAGGAGTTTAGTAAACCTATAGGTTTAACCTAATGGTCATATAGAATTATTAAAACTATCCTTTGAACAGGCAGTATTTTTGTAGTGGAGCTTAACCTAACACTCAACGATGCGGACGGTGAGCACGCCCATGGCGCACCCTTTCCACGAATCCTACCCTTTCTTAAGACGCCTATCATTCATACAAGGGTATCTCATTTAATGCTCCTGATTATTTGCATGTTAATTCGTATAAGCAGATTTCATGTGCATAAGTAGTATGTGCTTTATATTGTAAGGCTGTGTGCGCATCCTTTATACAGGCTCCTATTCTTCATACACGTGTAATTTATTCAATGCTCCCGATTTTTAGCGTGTTATATCGTATATAAGTGGGATGTACTTTATATTGTAATTCAATGTACGCATCCTTCATACAGGCAGTATTTTTGTAGTGGGAATTAACCTAACCCTCAACGATGCAAACGGCTAGCACCACTGCTGAGATTCCAAGAATCCTACCCTTTCTAAGTTTATCCAGTACTATCAGTTCAATACACAGGTTAATCATTAATTAATCCGTTTCATCACAAATTATTTAATTATTGAGTTTTTTCTGCAACTAATCAGTTTTTTCATCCAATTATTCAGTTTTTTGCCAAATATTCAGTTTTTCCTACGTTTTACAACAAATAATCAGTTTTATCCAAGTTTTACTTCAAAAAATCAGCGTGTTTTCAAGTAATACCACATTTTTGCCAAATATTCAGTTGCGTACAAGTTTTTCAACAGGAATTCTTACACGACTCTATATCCCGATCACGTACGTTTATATAGCACTATATATCAAGCACACATTCCCATGTCTTTTCAACTTTTTATATGAACAGAAACTATGTATTCCAATGTAACTATACGCAAAAATACTAAAATGCTAAAATCAGAAAATGTTAGACTGCTAAAATATTAAAATACAAGAATTACAAAATGCCAACATATTCAACGCATTCTCTCGTATATAATATCATACTTATACTTACTAGTCTAATACTACATATTTCTCACACTCTTACTAGCACTGAGAAGTTAAACAACTCGACAATTTTCTTACGTGTTCAGAAGCTGCGTACATATGTATTTTGATGCTTTTATATAACAATTCATCCCAGAGTAAACAATTACTTAAATCAAGAATTAAAGCCTCATCTTCAATTTATATTAATTTTCTGAAGATTTGTTGATCAATGCAAATAATTTTATAGAGCTTAACATTCATACATTTATTTTTAACGTTTTGCTTTTTATTAGTTTTAACGTTTGACAATTATCATGATAAATTACATATTGACTAATCAAACAATCAATAAAAAGATATAAAATACACAAAAGTGCACAAAAAATTACATACATTAATTATTTGGTATAAAATGTTTAAAATCGAAGTCTGTATTCCGTTGCATCTTGTAGTAATTTGTAATGAGCTCGGTTCTTTAAAATATTTCGTGCAATTTTCACAAGAGTAAGGTAATCCATTGTAACATCTACACCCTCTTTATCCAACACAATTTGGTTTAAATGACATAAATTACATATTTTATAAATTTTAGGATTGTTTACTACATCACAACTTGTAAACTTGGGGCACTGAAATCCTAGCCCGTTACCTTTCAGACTTGTTATTGCTGCGAGCAGTACTTAAGTATTAGACGGACCTACCGACGATATAACCTTACTTAAGGTTTCTAATGTAGTTTTAAGGTCTTGTATTTTTTTGCTAGACATGATTAATAATAATGATGTTTATACTTTTGAAAATACCGTCTTGAAGTTCAAACAATAAATAAGTAGCACTTACATTCGATTACTATTTTATATACTTGTGACATATCAAAAACCAACATTATGTGTTTTAGAATCACCTGTATTATACTTTTGAAGTTATCACAACATTACACGATAATTAATTAAAATGGTCAAATAGTATAAATAACCAATCGACTTAAATCATTCATTTACCTCAATGACCAATTAACCATATTAGCTATTTGGGCTTAATAACCTATAGGGCTTAATCAACCATACATACAATCAATCGTAATATAACATCTAGCTATCGTTTTAAATTCTCGATTTATTATTTTACTTATTTTTTCTCATCAATTGTAGATCTGGTTTTTCAAAACGCCTATACTTCAACCTAAAATCTATTACCCTTTCACGTGCTTTATTCTTCAACATACAATTTACGCCTTTTGACGTTTCGTTTTAGTTAGTACTGTTTTGTTTTGTACTTTGTCATTTTTCTATTGACGGTTTACTAATTCTTTCACTTTAAATGTAGTTTTGTGTATTCACGTTCTGTATTCTTCAACATGCATATTTTTACCTTTTGTCGTTTTTTTTGTAAGACTGTCCTGTTCTGTACTTTGTCATTTTTTAATCGACTTTTTACTAATTTTCTCACCTTAAATGTAGTTTTGTGTATTCACGTTCCGTATTCTTCAACATGCATATTTTCACCTTTTGTCGTTTTGTTTTTTGTAAGTACTGTCTTGTTTTGTACTTAGTCAATTTGCTATCAGCTTTTTACTTATACGATTAATTCAATTGTAGTTTTGTGTTTTACGTTTCGTATTCTTCAACATTCCTATTTTCGTCTTTTAACTTTTGTTTTTTAAAGTACTGTATTGTATTGTACTTTGTAATTTTACCATCGTCTTTTCACGTCGACACTCATCTTAATTGTATTTTTGTGTTTTTGTATTTAGTATTCTTTAACATACATATTTTCGCTAGTTGATTTTTAGTTTTTGTAATAACTGTTTTGTTTTGTACTTTGTAGTTTTTCTATCGTCTTTTTACTCATACTCTTACCTTAATTAAAGTTACGTGTTTTCAGGTTCCGTATTCTTCAACATACAAATAATCTTAATTTAACTTCTGTTTCTTTTTAGTTGAATATTGTTCTCTTGTATTTATGTCTTGGTGTTTTTTTTCCATTTTTTATTTTATTTCTGATTATTTTACATCTTTTCACGTTTTGTTTAATTAAACATACAAATAATCATGATTTACCTTTTGTTTCTTTGTAATTTAATATTTTTCTCTTGTTTTTATTTCATGATCATTTTTCATCCTGTACTTCACTTCTCCTATACACTCACCTCTATTGTTGATATGGTTTTTCAAATTTCCTAGCAAACTCGCATCAAGATAAACTCTATCCTTACGGTCCAGCGGTTCAACAGTTGACCATATTTCTCACATATTATATCTTTTTAGTTGAATTTATTATTCCATTTTCAATACTTAAACAGCCAGACCGTCGCGTTTTAAATTTTGTTCTGTACTTCGTCATTTTTCTTATCTATTTTACTTAATTATGGATCTGATTCTTCAAAGTTTACATACTTTAACATGTAACAAAACGCCTTCTGACTTTTTTTTCTAAAAACTCTTTTGTACTATCCTATCATCAAGTTTAAGCAACATTAATCTCATTTGCATTAAATCCTTATATCATGATTCTGTCTTACCTACTTCTCAATCTAAAGCTTATTAATAAAATATCTTTAAATTAACTAACTCTCAATTCATAACTCACATATCTGATTCACTAGCTACTAAATTTAAAACTTGAAATAAATACCTTTTATTTCACTTACCCAAAATCAAAAATTAAAAATCAAATACATATGTACTGTACTATTATATACTTGAGTATGTTAAGTGTATGAGTACGTTTCTATGTGGTGGAAATCAGCGTTACAAAGTGTATTTTATATGTATACAGTGTAAGTTGTTGTGTAAGCTGTAAGGGTTTACATATGATTTATTAGGTTGAGACAGAGAGAGTAGTGAGTACGATTTGAAAGTTTCAGACGTGACAGTGTGTGATTAAGATTTATGATTTTTGATTTTGGGTGAGTGAGATATAAGGTATTTAATTCAAGTTTTAAATTTAGGAGCAAGTAAATCAGATATGTGAGTTAATAATTGAGAGTAAGTTAATTTAAAGATATTTAAATAATAAGCTTTAGATTTAGAAGTAGGTAAGACAGGATAATGATATAGGGATTTAATGCAAATGAGATTATTGTTGTTTAAACTTGATGATAGGATAGTACAAAAAAAATAAAAAAAACGTCAGAAGGCGTGTAGTAACATGTAAAGGTATGTAAACTTTAAAGAATCAGATCCATAATTAAGTCAAATAGATAAGTAGAATGACAAAGTACAAAAAAAAATTTAAAATGCGACAGTTTGGCTGTTGAAGTTTTGGAAATGGAAGAATAAATTCAACTAAAAAGATATGTAATGTAAGAAATATGGTCAACTTTTGGACCGCTGGACCGTGAGGACAGAGTTTATCTTGATGCGGGTTTGCTAGATAATTTAAAAAATCATATCAAAAATGAAGGTAAGTGTATGAGAGAAGTGCAATACAGGATGAAAAAAGATTAAGAAATAAAAACAAAAACAAATATTCAATTGCATAAAAACAAAAGTTAAATCACGATTATTCGTATGTTAAAGAATACTGAACGTGAAAAAACAAAACGACGTTTAGAACATACTATCAAAGTGAAAAAAATGAATTAAAAATAAAAACAAGAGACAAATATTTAATTACAAAGAAACAAAAGGTAAATCACGATTATTCGTATGTTGAAGAATACAGGACTTGAAAAGATAGAAAATATACCGAAATAGAATATAGAATGGAAAAAAAACATCAAGACATAAAAACAAGAGAATAATATTCAATTAAAAAGAAACAAATGTTATATCAAGATTACTTTTATGTTGAAGAATACGAAACGTGAAAACACGTCACTCCAATTAAGGTGAGAGTATGAGTAAAAAGACGATAAAAAAATTACAAAGTGCAAAACAAAACCGTTATTACAAATACTAAAAGTCAAGATGCAAAAATATGTATGTTGAAGAATACGAAACGTGAATACACAAAACTACGTTTAAGGTGAAAGAATTAGTAAAAAGTCGATAGAAAAATGAAAAAGTACAGAACAGGACAGTTTTACAAAAAAACAACACAAAGTAAAAATATGCATGTTCAAGAATACGAAACGTGAATACACAAAACTACATTTAAAGTGAAAGAATTATTTAAACGTCAATAGAAAAATGACAAAATACAAAACAAAACAGTACTTACTAAAAACAAAACGTCAAAAAACGTAAATTGTATGTTGAAGAATAAAGCACGTAAAAATGTAATAGATTTTAGGTTAAAGTATAGGCAGTTTAAAAAACCAGATCTACAATTGATGAGAGAAAATAAGTAAAATAATAAATCAAGAATTTAAAACGATAGCTAGATGTTATATTACGATTGATTGTATGTTTGGTTAATTAAGCCCTATAGGTTATTAAGCCCAAATAGCTGATATGGTTAATTGGTCATTGAGGTAAATGAATGATTTAAGTCGATTGGCTATTTATACTATTTGACCATTTTAATTAATTATCGTGTAATGTTGTGATAACTTTAAAAGTATAATACAGGTGATTCTAAAACACATAATGTTGGTTTTTAATATGTCACAAGTATATAAAATAGTAATCGAATGTAAGTGCTACTCATTTATTGTTTGAACTTCAAGACGGTATTTTCAAAAGTATAAACATCATTATTATTAATCATGTCTAGCAAAAAAATACAAGACCTTAAAACTACATTAGAAACCTTAAGTAAGGTTATATCGTCGGTAGGTCCGTCTAATACTTAAGTACTGCTCGCAGCAATAACAAGTCTGAAAGGTAACGGGCTAGGATTTCAGTGCCCCAAGTTTACAAGTTGTGATGTAGTAAACAATCCTAAAATTTATAAAATATGTAATTTATGTCATTTAAACCAAATTGTGTTGGATAAAGAGGGTGTAGATGTTACAATGGATTACCTTACTCTTGTGAAAATTGCACGAAATATTTTAAAGAACCGAGCTCATTACAAATTACTACAAGATGCAACGGAATACAGACTTCGATTTTAAACATTTTATACCAAATAATTAATGTATGTAATTTTTTGTGCACTTTTGTGTATTTTATATCTTTTTATTGATTGTTTGATTAGTCAATATGTAATTTATCATGATAATTGTCAAACGTTAAAACTAATAAAAAGCAAAACGTTAAAAATAAATGTATGAATGTAAAGCTCTATAAAATTATTTGCATTGATCAACAAATCTTTAGAAAATTAATATAAATTGAAGATGAGGCTTTAATACTTGATTTAAGTAATTGTTTACTCTGGGATGAATTGTTATATAAAAGCATCAAAATACATATGTACGCAGCTTCTGAACACGTAAGAAAATTGTCGAGTTGTTTAACTTCTCAGTGCATGTAAGAGTGTGAGAAATATGTAGTATTAGACTAGTAAGTATAAGTATGATATTATATACGAGAGAATGCGTTGAATATGTTGGCATTTTGTAATTCTTGTATTTTAATATTTTAGCATTCTAACATTTTCTGATTTTAGCATTTTAGTATTTTTGCGTATAGTTACATTGAAATACATAGTTTCTGTTCATATAAAAAGTTGAAAAGACATGGGAATGTGTGCTTGATATATAGTGCTATCTAAACGTACGTGATCGGGATATAGAGTCGTGTAAGAATTCCTGTTGAAAAACTTGTACTCAACTGAATATTTGGCAAAAATGTAGTATCACTTGAAAACACGCTGATTTTTTGGAGTAAAACTTAGATGAAACTGATTATTTGTTGTAAAACGTAAAAAAAACTGATTATTTGGCAAAAAACTGAATAATTGGATAAAAAAACTGATTAGTTGCAGAAAAAACTCAATAATTTGATAAACTGTAATAAAACAGATTAATTAATGATTAAACTGTGTATTTACCTAATAGTACTGGATAAAATTAGAAAGGTTAGGATCATGGAATCACAGCAGGGGTGCTAGTTGTTCGCATCGTTGAGGGTTAGGTTATTCCCTACTAAAAAAATACTGCCTGTATGAAGGATGCGTACATTGAATTACAATATAAAGTACATCCCACTTATGCAAATGAAATCTGGTCATACGATATAACACGCTAAAAATCAAGAGCATTAAATAAAATACACATGTATGAAGAATAGGAGCCTGTATAACGGATGCGCACACAGCCTTACAATATAAAGCACATAACACTTATGCACATGAAATCTGCTGATACGAATTAACATGCAAAAAATCAGGATCATTAAATAAGATACCCTTGTATGAATGATAGGCGTCTTAAGTAAGGGTAGGATTCTTGGAAAGGGTGTGCCATGGGCGTGCTCACCGTCCGCATCGTTGAGTGTTAGGTTAAGCTTCACTACAAAAATACTGCCTGTTTAAAGGATAGGCATATTAATCCTATATGACCATTAGGTTAAACCTATAGGTTTACTAAAATCCTTATGGGGATATGGCATTACTTTTTTAAGCATAGGAAATGGTCTTACCTTTTTACCGCCTGTTTGAAATATAGGCCGTATAGATTACATATGAAATACACACCCCATATGTACCCTATGTTGAACAAACGGGTGCTAATATTGTGCTCTAAATTGGCTTTATATTCACTACTTAGGCTCTATTAATTTAAATAGACGAAACTCATTTTATATAGGACATTACTAGTAATAAAATCAATAACAAAATGACATACATATACTGCATGATATAATTACTTATTATGGCAGTGGTGCCTGAATGATGCCACTGAAATTAATATAACTTTACGCTTTACGACACTTTAATGTCGTTACTCGTTACTAAATCATGACGTATTTCGTTTCTTTATTACATGGCGCTTTAATAATATCCAAATAGATCACTTTCCCAATTATTTAAATCCTAGTGTGTTGCACACATTCCTATAGTACTGTTGTACTAAGCACGTCATTTTTTCAAAACTTTCCATTGTAATATATTTTTCACAGTGTAAGACATCTACTAAGGGTCCCGGCCAATTTTGTTTATTTTTTTAATTTACAATTTTTTTAAATGGTTACAAAAATTTTTAAGAATGTGCTTACGAGGTTTTTTTTTAAAATAATAAATGGAACAAAAATAACATTTTGAGGCTTTTTTTGTTTTTTTGAAAAAATTATTTCGTTAAACGAAACTTATTCCGCGCACAATTTTTTTAAGCATTCTTTTTGAAAAATAAATATCTTATTGAATATCTTGCTTATGGTTCAGCGGATTTGGCTCGTGAGTGGAAAATTGCAATTTAATTCGAACTTAGTAATAACACTTCGTAAAGCAATTTATTAAATGCAAACGATATTTCAAATTGATTTTGAGACTTTAATATATATTGCAAAGCATGGAGACTTGATAAGTGGGTTTTTGCCCCAAGTGAGTTTAAGGTTACCTTTCTACATTCGGGTTGAATTTGTGTTTGCATTTTAAAACCTTTAATTTTATAGTGATTCCTAAATTAATTGAAAACTTGTATTACTTTTGACAACTTTTATGATAAAGACTTATTTGATTTGTAAATGCACTCGAGATAGGGCAATTCAATAATACTATTTTAAATTCATTGTAATGACTTATTATGCAAAATGAATTAAAAAATTCACAAACCTAACATCCTTGATTTTATTTAGCGTTACAAACAAATATTGAATATTTAATCGGCTAAATGGCTATGCCTCTGTTCATATTGTACATGTCGTATCATGCCTCAAAAATTAAGTTGTTAGCATTTCGTATGTAAACATATTATTAGGTATAAGGCACTCCTCTTGGGCGCTTGAAGCCTGAAGCTGCTACAGCGTGGTAATTATCGCGCTCATATTTACAAGGTTTACCTCTGGTTGCTGTCCAGGTGTTTGTAGCTGGAAGAAAACACAGCTAGTTAGTTATTGATTTCAATTTTTTGAAATACCCTATTTTTCTAGAAAATAAATATTACTCTGTACACAAAATATATCTCTAGATTCATTTTACCTTATGCAGTAGCATGATTGTCCCAACAGCGACGACAGCTGACACCACGTTAATAACAAGAAACACAACAAGGGGGATTTGCATTATGCGAAATATTGATTTTATGGGACGCTTTTCAGATGTAACCAAATAACGACGAATGGAATGTAATTACTAAATCAACATTACCACTGTTAGTTGTTGTCATTGTGTTGCATAACGTTATTAATGAAGATAAAGGTAGTAATTAAATTTACTAACAATGCCCCCCTTTTGATATTACACTTTTAAAGTTTGTGAGATAATCTTATGACTTTATTTTCGTGTAAAGTTTAATTACCAACTACTGTAATTAAACAATTTATGAGACGCAGATTTCAAACACCGAATTTAAATTACATGAATTCATGGTTAATAAAATGCTTTATAACCTTGCAACATTGCAACAGCACATAAGTAAAAATCAAATTTCTAAATAATATTTTAATTCCGTGTTTCACGGAGATGGAATGGCACAACTTCTGAGCACGCACATCACCCAGACCACCGCCTCTAGCCTTGCGTCACCGATTTGTCGTTCTCACAACCTCCAACTTAGGGTTGTAAGGTAACATTTAAAGTGAGTACGACATGAGCTCTGCTTCAGTGCCTTTGGCTGCCGTGTACGGATTGAAATTTTTTCGCTTAAAATGCCTCTCGCAGTATTTAATGTGAAAGATTTTTAGCATTTGTGGATAAAGAACTGTCAGCGGTATGGTATGTCGAGGCAGATTTTAAAAACGCGCTGCAGGGGCCAATCCAAATTTTAATCATCAAGCCTGCAAAATACTTGGGCGCACTTCTTCTTCTAACGCAATACCCATGTTATACCTACTTGCGATCCACTTTGTGACCACAACCTCCAAATTTACAGTGTTTTTATCCCACGTGTTGCGGTATTTGCCTGAAGATTGAAGATTCCAGCCATTACAACTGTTCTCAACTATTTAGGTTTCTAGGCGAAGCAGCACCCACATAATATCCGGCGCCACGTATTTATCTTCTTTAAGGAATACAACTTATCCTTTATAATTACTAAAAGCTCCAACCTGGTCAAAAAAAAATGCCATTTCCACCACTAGTGATGCTCTTAAGATGCTGAGCTTTAGCTCATTAAGCATCTAATGACGCGATTTTGTGCGTCTTTCTGTTTGTCTGTGTGTCTACCGTTTGTATTTTGTTCCCTACCGGCCGCAATTTGAGACTAATCCTGATCAGAACACTTATTAACCCTTACAAATGCAATAAAGATGTGTTGTATAGTTTTGGGTTAATATCAATGTATTTGTAGTACAGTTTTCAAACAGCAGTGAAGTTGACCAACTTTCACAATGTTTTTAATTTTTGTTTTGTGTGTGCTTTTCTAGTTCATCTTTATGTCATCAGCTAAAGGTCCCATTTCAGAACAGACTCAGGTAAAACACAATCGACTGTAAATGCGATTTAAATGTGCTGTTTAGTTTTTATTGACAGTTGCTTGGTTAGGTTGACAGTTGCACAATTTTTTTGTTTGAACCCATTTAACTCCGTGTCTCATCTGTCATCGCAGTTTGATGATTAAATGCAAAATGCAACTAAAGAAGCAGCTCAAATCTATGACGTATCGTTAGAGAAAATATGTATTCATCTAAATAAATGGTATTGACAAGGGTAGGTATAGAATATGGCGTATCTACCTGAGCCTACCTATGCAAATAACACCCAGTTAATTAATCTGTTTTTTTTATTTTTGTAAGATATTTGCTTCGATTTAAATTATTATAGTGTATTTTTGTCTCATTTCGCAGGACACCTATTTTATTGATAATTTTCTCACAGCATTTACGAAACATTTAAATACCTTTTTTGTGTGAGAAAATTGTAACTCAACGAAAAAACAACAATGTAGGCCTAACGTTTATTCACACAAAGAAAAAGAAAGTAGACTATCATCATCGGTCGAGCTGCATTTTACATTTTTTAGGAGCCATTTTCAAGTAGACGCTTTCATTTAAGTTGTAAGTGCATGGAATAAATTATTTATTTGCAATAACAGTATTTTATTTCTTAAAACGTGTTTAAAAGAAAATACTACTTCACCGATTGCGGGTAGCTGTTTTACATCGCAGTAATAAATATCTTGATCTGAACAAATAATATGACACATTTGATCTTGGACAGGAATATCAGAATAGATTCTCATAACCCAGCCTGGGTACAGTTCCTTCATACCAGCCAGATTAGCTGATACACCTTCCAAATATACAGAAGCTTGGATGTTTTACTTTTTGGCTTGTAAAACAAGGAGTAACTAATGACTTTTTGAAATGTTCCCAGAAGTGTTGTCTCGTCACTGCAGGAAGACTTCATTATTGTCCTAGGCTCCTCTGTGGGAATTTGTCTTTAAAGGTAAAAATCAGTTTTAGTTGCACAATAGGTGTAACAATGTATGCTAACGAATTTGTAATTGTAATCATGCTTCATTTCAATGTATTACCTATTCAACTTAGAGCAATTGCAAATACTCCTCGGACTGGTATGCTGCCGACCCTAAATTTCTAAATTTGAAAACATTATAGCAAGTTGAAAAGCAAAGATATACAGAGTACTTTTATTAAATAATGTGAAAAGTAAAGGTGTACAAAATGTGGATACCTCCAATTGCTAGCATGCTCTGATTTTTAAATATTTTCCAAGGTTTTGTTTTTAAATAGTCCTTTTGCACTTTGTCGTATACAACATGCTTGGACTGAGGCCTACTGTTCCAATTATTCAGAAAAAGTTTCAGCAATAAAAATGAAAGTAGAAAAGGAAGTGTACGTTTTTTACAAACAAGAATTTGCTTCACAGATGTCATTACTCTACGAAAATTTTCGAATATTTCTATTCACATTATCGGCAGTACACTTGAACAATATTTAAAAATAATGTTTTGAGTATTTTTATTCCTGTGTCTGATCAGTACAAATTAATGATATTAAAAGACCAAAACAAAGTAATAATTTCACTCAAAGAAAAGTAAACTAAAGAACAAGGTAAATAATTATATTGTATTTTCTAGTGCAATATTTGGTTGGTAGGGGTAAGTAAAACCAATCGAACCATATGGAAGTTGAAAGATATGGCGGCGGTCGGCTTCTATTGTTTTTGATTTTACAAAGTAGTCGTATAGTGTCACCACAAAGACTCTCCACAAATCATTATCCTCAATTTTCATAACGTCAGATAAATCATTATAAATTCTGAGAGCTTAGTTGAGTTAATCAATGGTATTTAGGTAAGGCGTACATAATTTCACGTCAATTGTCTTTTATTTTATAACGCACCAATACAGTACTACAAAGGGTAGTTATATTTTCACATGAAATATGTACCCTATTTAACTTTATAATTTGAGGTAGGTACTTAAAATTGATTTAATAGGGTTTTGGGTTTCAAAATCTCGTTTCAGGCCCTTTTGTGCCAGTATTATTCTTATCAAGCCCATTTGCATTACTAGTACCCTCATTACACTTACCAACATAAATTGTACCTGCCGCAGTAAAACGGGCACTAGTCTTGATGTTGCAGACCTCACTGCACTGGTACCAGCCCTTATCTTACTCTGCCGACTTGTAACACTGAAACTCGCCCCTGTCAAAAAACGTACCTAGGATACTTTTACTGCCAGGAATGTATGTTAGGATCACTACAGCAAAGGCTGTTCACTGTAAGCTCAGCACCTACTTTGGATTAAGCTTACGTGTGTATCATGATCAAACACCGCAGTCAGACCTCGTTAACACTACAGTATGTACCTTATAAGCTGTGGTACTTCCTACGTGTGTACATGAAATGGCTGGAAAGTATTCTATTTATCTAGCACTTTAACTATATTTAATTAAATATGTTGAAAACTATGTAGCATTGAAAAACGTATTACAGTAATAGCTTACTTACAAATTTGAATTTCTCGTACAACTACAAATGATATCTGTCTAGGTCCGATCCGAACCTGAATACATTGAACAATTGTTAGATTTCCATTAGTCTGACCATCCCTATCCCCTAGGTTATTATTAATACCACCACCACTCAAGTTTACGTCCACATTCCCATTCTCTTTTTAAAATGTGGCCACACTCTTAAAAGTGTCACATACGACATACTCATTATTGGTTGACATTTTCTGAAATTTCCTACTTACTTCCAAAACACCATCTTTAATTCGCCTTCTAATTTTGGATTTAGGATCAACTATTCCACTGATAATAACAACTCGAGAGATTTTAAGGGGCGTAGGGAAGACGATGTCAAATGTGTCGCCTAACTTAGCAATTCCCTAGAAGAAACCAGGAGTCGATCTAAATGCATATTCTGGAACGAAATCATTGCAAACTTTCATTGAGGTGATGAGAACCGCTGGAGGATTTCGATTTTTACCAAATTGACGATTAGCCATGTTGAATGTGCTGTCTGTTAGATCCTGAATTTTGTTGGGCAACAAGGAGTTAAGACCAATGTGCTAAAAGATTGAGGGGATCCTTCTTACCCTTAAGCTCTATTCTGGTACCTTGTTAATTATAATCATTGACAATATTTAATAATAAACCAAGGCTCGAAGACAAAAAAATATTGCGAAAACAAAACGCGTTACAATTTTTGCAGATTACTTGACGTGTGATAAACATCCTTATGAGCTTGTCTACGGGTTGCTCCTGATGGAACATGATGAGGAGCTGTGTGAGTTTTGGGAAATCCTTCGTTCGAAGTAAGAGTCCAATGAAGAGAAACCCAGTGAACTCAAGGGTTGTCCAGCGTTTCTCCTTTCTTAGCAATATAAACTCCCGAATAGCAGTAATGTACTACGCTGAGGCCACCACATCGTCCTCCAACACTAAATAGTAATCTGCTATGGGGCGCGCGTGGGTAAATAAAAACGTTAAATCTACAACTTGTTTGGCCCGCCATAAAACTTTCTCCTTCGGATGATCATACGTTCGTTTGGTGAGCGCAAAATCCATCGATGGATAAATTTTTGGACAAGACTGTATGACTTGAAAAAATCTAGAATCTAAATATGCATGGTAACGTTCATGAATGAACGCCAACTGCTTTGCACTACACGAACAAAATACAAAACGGAAAGACCATGTTATATGTCCTTTTATTACTTTATTCAGAATATACTAGAAGTATTAGGAATTCCATTTGCGTTTTCAGATTAACTTTTTTTCTAAAGACACATCTGCTAGGTAAATAATGACAAGAACATGTCTTCTCTCCTCCTCATGTGACTCTTGAATTAGAGAAGACAACGTTTTTTACAAGTAATTCTCTTTCCTAAATACACTAGCAATGCCCAAGATCAAAAACTTTCGCTATCCTGCCCCCACCTTCCTCCCGGCAACGAGATCTTCCTTCCTCTTTACCGCCAAGTGACGCTGCCATGGCGGCAGCGTATTCCTACTGCTCCTGCTCCCGTTTGTATTTTCATGCTGATCTGTTAATTTCATATTTCCACCTTTTAGTTACTTACGAGTATTTTATTTATTTAACAATTTTGAACTGACAGGTTAAAGTTATTTAATAGATTTTTAAAAAAGCAAAACGACGTTAAATATAGTAATTGTGCAAAAAACTGTCACCTTTCGTTAATGCGGCAGAGCATATAGTTGGAAGAAAGTGGAACGGCTCGTTTGTTTTGCTTAGTGTAGTTTTTGGAATGTGGGTTTTAGGACTGAACCGATTGAAGGTGAGGACGACCAGAGTCGAGAGGATTGACCAGGCCAAAAGCCAAGGAAGTTGGCGTGGCGATATGGGCTGATAAGATGATTAATGGTCAACATTTATTAGCTTAACTATTTCCAGGTTCTCAAATTCCACGGATACTACATAATAATCCAGGCGTTTAAACGTGTCCTGCGATGCCTGCTCTAACGTTGACGTTGAATTTGGTTCTTTACGGGCATTATTTTTAAAGATATTCCAAAAGTTGCTTCTTAATTTTGAAGGTTATCTGAGCAAATCCTTTTTTTGGGATAGTACCTTCTCCCCTATTTTCTGTAATCAAAATAAAATTTACAGTTATACCAGTTATTAAAATTATTTACATATCACCCGACGTAACTTTTATAACCTATACATTCCTATTTGGCTTGGATTTAATCCCTTGGTTAACCTAAATTCACATGTTAATATAGGTCAATGGATGCCTTTCAAATATTTTGGGATCTCCGCCAAATATGGCATGCGAGCTGGACAATGATTTAATACGTAAAAAAAGCATTGCAAATAAATTGCGCTCTATACTGTAGCTGTGTGACAATATTGTATGGAGTAAGAGATTGCCCAAAAATGACGTCACGGGTAAAGAAAATATGTTTGTTTGGATATTGATGTCGTCCTATATTATATATAGCTATTTGCGTTATAGTTGTACAAGTACTAATAACAGGGTCCTGAAATCAGAATATTTTACTGTTGTAATTAAAAGACGACTTATTATCCTTGTTCATGCGAATAAGCAGCCAATTGATTTGTCATCTGCTTTATATAATTACAAGTCAGTCTCTAAATTAATTACCCTGAATTTCAGAGCAAGAGTGGTACACGGTGTTTTCCATACCCTAATAGCCCCTATACTGAATTTCTGCCAACTAAAATAGACTTCACACGCCCTACTATAGAGTTTAATGGACTTAACAATTGTACAATGATTATACGTCTGAGGCAGAAGGGAAGGTTGCCCTATTATTTTCGCTGACTTGCCTGTCCCGTACCACCTAACTAAATCTACCTAAATGTGGGGCTACGAAAGTTAGAAGACAACCTTAGATCTCCTCTACCTCAGCATAATTATTCTAAAACAACTGTATTTTAAAATAAAATCCAATTTTCAACGTAAGCCTAAAATAGATGCTGAGCTTTCAGCGAATATCCGATTTAATAAATAAAAAGAAACATATTGTGGCATCGATCTCGAATATTCTAAAAAATAATCATTTGTATTATAGATCAGTAGTAATAGCTTTTTCTAAATTAACATTTATTAAAAAAGCGAACTCAAGTTGGCTCACACTTTTCCACATGGCCATCAGTTATCAAAATCACTGCTGCAGGCTCGTTGAACATCACTCAAACCCCAAAGGCTTGCCGTCCACCACATAAACAAGAAACCCCAAAAAGCTCGCCTCCCATGTTTTATCAAACAAACCCCGTGATTCTTGCCGTCCATAACTTTTCCAAGAAACCCCCAGAGGCTCGCCGTCCATCACTTGTCCAGCAACTCTTTAAGATTCGCCAACTATCACGTATTAAAGAGTCCCATTGAGGATCACCGTCCACCACTTATTAACGGAGCCGCTGGAGGCAGTGTAAGACTTTTCTCGTTCGAACGGCTAAACGATGCCACGCGAACGGGGCGCCGTTCTATTTTTCTCCGAAGGCATGAGCTTTCGATTTGGAAAGCACGAAGGCCGAGCTTCTGAGTCCGTTTTGCCCCCCGAAGGAGCCCTCGCGCTTTGGGGTGGTGAGGCGTTTTACCATTAGGGAGTGGAGTTGACAATTTCTGCTGGCACAGGTAGGTAGTCAGTATGTATATCGTGAACACAGTAAAGGAAGGATTAAGCATAGAAGGTACTATAATATAAAGGGTCTCACAGCCATAACGTCATACGAACTTCCTCAAATTCTGTCTAGCCCTTTACTATTACTATATTAACGATAGCGATAATGATAATACGACATACTATACGACTATACCTATGTTCTATTTTTATTTATTATTACTGAATATTTATAAAGTTTTACTTTTTCAAATAATGATAGTTATTTACAACGCATTTTTTTTGGTTAATGATTTTGACCATATTTTGCTTTTTCTACTGTTTTTAAGTTATAAGTTAATTTGAATAAAATCTTAAATAAAAAAAACATTAAAAATTAAAAAAACAAAGGCTACAATTATTTTTTGTTGTTTTGGTTGTTGGAAATTGATAGTACATAGTAAATTACACACACGATCATAAAATAAATTAAACTTATTAAACTCCATTGATATAACATCACAATTTGATAATTTATAGTATTCAAACATTTCATACTCATATCGTCTCATATAGCCCAGGCCCTGGTAGGCGGTGGGTAAGTAGGTAGTAGGTACTTAGGTACTTTTAGAGTGGAAAGTTGGAAAGGGAAAAAATCTACAGGTAGACAAAATATTGTCCGTCCGTCAAGACGGCCGGGAGGTGGAAACGCGCTTTCATGAGCTTTCAGGGACCCACATGAGCCTTGAGTCCGTTTCAAAACGCCAAAAGCTCCATGAGTCCGTTTTTTGCGCCCAAAAATTAAACGAAGCTCATGCGAGGCGAAACGAACGATTATGAACTTTTTTCTTACACTGGCTGGAGGTACGCTGTCCATTATATATTACAACAATTCCTGAAGGCTGGCCTCTCCTTAATTTTCAGAGAAACATTCAAAGGTTCCTCATCTATTATTTGTCAAAAAACTCTTATAGATTCGCCCATTATCATTTTTTAAAGAATCCTCTTGATAATCACTGTCCACAACTCATTAAAAAAAACGCTATAATTACACTGTCCATTACTTATTAAACAATTCCCTGTAAGCTAGCTGTCCTATACTTTTTAAAGAAACATCCACAGGCCCGCCGTCTATTACTGATCCAAAAAAAACAGAAGGATTGCCGTCTTTCACTTATCAAAAAACCTTTTAGGGGCTTGCCGTCCATGAATTGTCTAAAAAACTCCAAAAGCTTGCCGTTCATCACATATACAAGAAAAATTCAGAAGCTTGCTGCCCATTACTTATTAAACAAACCCCGTAATTTTCGCCGTCTATCACTTGTCAAAAAACTCTTAAAGACTCGCCAACCTTCACGTAATAAAGAATCTTATCAAGGATCACCATTTATTATAAAAGCTGCTGGACTTGCGCTGTCCATTACTCATCAAACCATTTCCTGGAGGCTGGTCATTCTTGGATTTTTGAAGAAACATCTAAAGGCTCACTGCCTTTCATTTTTCAAAAAACTCTTGAAGACTTGCCGATAATCACCTATAAGAAATTCTCCTTAAGAATCCCCGTCCACTATTTATTAAAAAAACCGCTAAGGTTACGAGGTCCATTACTTATCAAACAATTTCTCGTAGACTATGTCCTTCAATTTTCAAAGAAACATCCGAAGGCTTGCCGTATATTACTTATCTGAAAAAAGCAGAAGGATCTCTGTCCATTACGTATCAAAATTACCCCCAAAGGCTTGCTGTCTATTACTTGTCGAAAAAAACCTAAAAGCTTGCCGTCTACCACATATACAAGAAACACCTAGGAGCTCGCCGACTCGCCGCCCATCACTTAGTTAACATACTTCGTAATTTTCGCCGTCTATCACTTGTCCAAAAATCCCTCAGAGGGTTGCTGTCCATTATGCGTCAAAAAATTCCGAAAGACTCGCCAACCATCACATATTAAAAAATCTCATTGAGGATCACTGTTTATGATCAATTAGAGAAGCCGCTGAAGGTGCGCTTTCCATTACTCAATAAACCATTTCCTAAACGTTGGCCGTTCTTCAATTTTCAAAAAAACATCTGCAGGCTTTCCGTCCAGCATTTGTCCACAAACTCTTGAAGACTCGCTGACAATCACTCATCAAAGAATCACCTTGGGGATCCGTGTACACCACTTATTAACAAGGCTTGCCGTCCTTTACTTGTCAAAAAAAACCCGAAGGCTTGCCGTCCACCACATATACAAAACACTCCAATGGGCATGCCGTCCATCACTCATCAAAGAAACTCCTGAAGCCACGCTGTCTTCCACCTTTAAAAGAAACCCCTTAAGGTCTACTTTCGATCACTTATCAAAGAATCACATGTAGGCTGGCAGACCATCAATTTTCAAAAAATAAATCAAAACGCTATGCGTCCAGGACTTATCAAAGCAACCTCCAGAGCATTCCAGTCTATAGCTAATTAAAAAAATCTGGTGCTCGTTGTTCATCGCTTATGAAACAAACTCCCGAAGCCTTGCTGTCTTTCCCTTGTCAAAGAAACCCCCTCAAGCGGACTGTATCTGACTTATCAAAGAAATCTCTTGCTTGATGCCCACTACGTATCGAAAAAAACACTTAAGTTTTGCCGTCCATCAGTTATCAAAGAATAGCCTGTAGGCTGGCCGTCCATCAATTTTTAAAACCAGTTCTAAACGCTAGCCGTCCATCACTTATTAAACAAACAACCAAAGGTCCGCTGTCCATGACTTATCTAAGAAAACACCAAACGATCGCTGTTTATCACTTAAAAAGAAACTACTGGAGGCTTTTTGTCCATCTTTCATCAGGAATAATTACCTCTAGAGGCTTACAATCTTTGACTTATTAAAAATATCTTTAAATGCTCGCTGTTCATTACTTATCAGACAAACCTCATAGCCTTGACGTCCATCCCTTGTCGAAGAAACATATGAAGAGGCGCCGTCTATCCTTCATCAAAGAAACACCCTATACCTTGCTGTCTACGACGTATTAAAGAAAAACCTGAAGTTTCGCCGTACATCAGTTATTAAAGAATCCCCCGTAGGCGGGCCGTCCATCAATTTCCAAAACGACTCCTAAAGGCTATGAATCTAATAAATAATAAACAGGCAGGGGCAGAGTGCTTCCCCTGGAAAACGGATGCCCTATGTGAAAGCATAGGCCTGCCCCTCTGGGTAAAAATTGATCTTAGTGATTGCCCAGCCTCTCAAAAATAGGTTAGGTTAGGTTCCAACGTCCCTAGACATGACTCATGCACAACCCCTTGACCTTCTGTTTTAAGTGTGGTTCAATTTCTAAAGGGTAATTTAGGTGACAATATTTGTATTTAACACCTAATCTCAATGTGTTATGTAATCAGTACGTCCTAAAGACTAATTCTTAGGACTTTATGCATGCCCAACACCTACATTTTCTGCAGTACTTGACAAAAGCATTTTAAATAATGATTTACGTCACATCATTCATTCATATTTTGTAGGTAACTTTCAAGTGTAAAATAATAAAATAAAATTAGTCAAAGGAAACGTTTAAGGAACTTACACAAGGTGCGCCGTCCTAATTTTCTTAAATGTGAACATTCTACTTTTCATGTCATTTTCCTAAGCAATGTGTAAATGGCTACCTATTTCGTGGGGTTTCTGGGTTTTTGAAAGTGATCTGCTTTAAACCCAGATGACCTCATTTTTGGTGGCCTTTTAACTACGATACCGTAACGTACAATGTACTTACCTAGTAATAAAGATGAGTACCTAAGTTTATGTAAGTAAATGCGTTTATTCTGGCAGTTTTGCTTCTAGAATACACACAGGGCAATTTTTGATTCTTGCTCCACTTAACTTGTAATTGCAGACAAACTGTTAGCGCGATTTTATCGAAAAACTGTACAGCACTGTGCAGGTGCTTCAGTAAGAGATTAGAAGTTATTTAAAAAAATAGTCTATTAAATTTGCAAGAGCTGTCCTATTTTATAAAAATAAATACACTTTAAATCAAGCAAGCGAGAAAACTGTAGCGCATTATCATTTGTTTTATTACAGTTTCAAGTGATTGATTATTGTTCTCTGCTACTTTTAAAAATGAAGTCTGAAGCCTGACAAATAAATAACTTTTTTATCACAGTACTTTTTGTATAATGACGGTGTTCTATTGCTTTATTTACATACACAATTTATAGGTAGTTCCACAGGTGCGAACATTCCATGTATTGTCTTGCGCATTATCATTTATCATAGATAAAAAAATGAAATGCCGTTTGGCCAGTTTTAAACACACAATACTTAGTTAATAATAATGATGAACAATTATTGAGGTATCGTGATGACGTAAAGAGAAATGGCACTTATTAAATAATAATTAATTAAAATTACTATTTGGACTATTTATGAGCATTCTATGCATGTTATACTTACATTTTTGAAGCTGTCTCACACCATATTTTATTTGAATATGAACATTGTAAATTAAGCAAGCGTAACAATAGCGACGCAATTTTACCTTTTGATATAAAAGTTTTGAGTTATTAAATATTGTTTTCATAATGTCTCGCAAATAAAGTCTGGATCCAAAACAATGGATCAGGTTTAATCGCATTATATTCAGTATAGCCTTAACGTCCTTTTAATTTGTTTCATTACACATTCTATAGTAATTATAGTTTACATATTATTTTCTATATATTCCACGTCAACCTATTTACATTAAACAACTTTTAAACCCTTGCAAATTCGATGGAAATGTGATTTATGGTTTTTGGTTATTTTTGTAATTATATTTTGTGTACAAGCAGCTGTTGTATAGACAAACTTTTATACATTTTTTTAAACGGCAGTAAAAACCATAAAATGGTATACGAAAAGTACGTAATTAATTTTTAAACCCAATGAGAAGTTCACACTTGGTATAATTACATGGCGAACATAGTCTTTACTAAGAGATGACCTACAAATTATGTCATTTAAATTGTTTACTTTTAAAGTTTGCCTCAACCTGACGTCATAAATTATGTAAGCAACACAGGTCCACTAGCAATACCATCGGCATTATTTATTGGCGATCCCTTCCAACAATTTGTATAACACTAAACACCCGTCACCTGTCGAAGGAAAGTTAAAAATTGTGAATTGGGATCATCAATATAATTTTTGGCCGTTAGAAGCCTAATATATTTTACTTCTGATAGGTATTGACAGTGTAATTACTATTACAGTAAATTGATTTTATTTATTGATAATTCCCATTGCTGCAAATTGTGTTTAACATGTTAGTTACTCGCCATCAACAGCAAAATAGTAGTTGGTGATTGATTTTAGTGACAACCCTACTAATAGGTTATCCTCCATTTCTGAGCTAACCAGTGTAAGACACGGAGCCGGTGACCGGTGGGACCGATTGCACTGACCGAAGCTCCGGTCAGTAAAATCGAAAACATAGCAGGCACGCTCGGGCTCATTTTTTTTTCAAATCCCATGCTTAGTGGACGAGTCTTTCCTCCCGGGCTCAGGCTGGCTCAAATTGAGGTAGTTTTTTCAAGAAAAAGGGACCCTCGGTCATTTTTTTTTAAGAGCTCGTTAGGGACCGATTGACTTGCACTGGAGCTAACCCCCTTCTCCTCTCCTCAACTTCCACGTAGCCAGTAGCCCATAATCCTATCTCGTTCTGAAACAACACAGTCATTTATAACAGTAGGGAAATAGTTATACGATAAATGTCATGTACGTTTTTGTAGGCTTTGCTGGATAAGGACGGATTATAAAAAAACATGCTTAACATTCGTTTAGTAAATTTGAGGATTTAAATTAAATATAGATACAACATAAACGTAACCACCTGAGCAAGCAGGCTGCTTCTGTTTGCACATATTGCGGTTTTAGTTGAAAGACACAGTCTAGAAAGAACAAAAGATAATTGTGTCACTGGAAATAATAATAACAACGTAACTTACGTTGAACAAAAACTCAACAATCTTCATTTTTATATTAGCGTCCGCTTCTAGAATTCTATGATAATTTTGTTATTGTATGCTTATGAAATATGTTTTAAACGAATTTTTTCTAGTAACAATACTTTGTTTATTACAATCGTATATCAAAGCCGTGAAATATTTGAAGTTTAATATATAATTAGCTATCTATCAGTATTAACATTTGTATTTACAAGTTTTCCACATAGTTCTGAACCTTAAATACAAGGATACACCAAATTGAATTTTAAACTGCATAAATATTCTGAAAAAATTACATTTCAGCAAAACCACTTTTCAGGTTAGGTGCTGTCACTCCAAATAATTTTATTTTGGTGTAAGATATATACATTTTAATTTGATCAAACAGTTAAGCACTTTCGTGCAGTTATATCTGTTCCGATCATTACCATCGGTATTATCAAAAACTAAAACCAATATGAGAAATTTTTGCTTAAGAATTTTTAAAACATCAGGTTTAATTTCGATAGTTCTTCTAATCTCCTACTTGATCACAAACCATCATCAAAAACATTTAAAAGACAGGCAAAGCACCCAAATTTTTCTTAACATTCTAGAAAGCGCATTAAATGAACGAGTGCCAGTGAAGAAGCCAGAATGTAAATTGCCGATTTTACCTCTAAATGACCCCTATATTACAAAATATATAAAAGAAGTAAAGCTACCAAAATGTGCTCGTAGAAGAAAAGGGGAAACTGCGGCGTACTATGACCAGATGAAGGACTGGGTCAGTGTGAATGGGACTCATGCAATTCTACTGGATAAACTCAAAGATCAATTTGACAACATTAGTTGCAGTTTCCAGGGTAATTTCAATAGGCGTGTAAATTTAAAAGGTGCATGCGAGCTTTAATAAACATCATGAGCACATGTCTTGATGTAACATGAATACAATGTGTCTATTAAAATAGAGATAATGTATGACGCCATTTCTGGACGTTGCGTTTCTAGCTATAAGTCAAATACACCTAATGCGATGAGTGAGTACAACGCTGCAAGTACTGTATTTCCTTTCATAGTACGCCCCATGTACTATTCAAACTCGAGCTCCTACCCCTCGCGCATTAATATAGTGCAGGAAAGCCATTTTCAGACCCGCATACTATTCAATCTGAGACATCTACCCCAAGAGACAAAGTGTGTTTTAAACATCCAGCGTAGCCACACAGTAAAGATAATTAAGTTATTGTTTTATTGGATGGTCCCTAAACAACGTCGCCCAAGTTATCACTTTTTTAATGGCAGGACCAGAAAATGATAAAATTTAGATTTTTACTATGAACTTTTACCTGAACATTTTGCGTTTAATAATTGTTTAAATATTTTTAAACACTGCTCTTTTACAAATCACTCGTGCCCTGCCAACTAGTGCCAGTTTTCTGCTGTTACTAAGCCCCCTCATACCAGCACCACTTGTACTACTTTCAATCGAACCTAGATTTCTTGTACCTGTAGTATTCTTAATAAACCCAATCGTACCAGCACCGCTCGTATTCTGTCCGTTCGCAACTGCAAACTTTGTATGTAACCCGCTTTAAAGGGCACTAGCTTAGATGGTTTTTTGTCAGCCCTACCACATGAACATTGTTTTTCAGAGATCAAATCTCTTACGCTTTGAGCTCAGCAACTACTTTGGGCCCACAGGGGCAAATGTTTTAGCCAATTTTTCAATAATTGAAGTACTGATAGTACTAGTACTCTTGTTAATACCTTTTTTTGTAGAAATTGAACATTGTTTTGAGGTAATTGTGGTTACAGCTGTTTCGATTTTACACTGATGATAAGTTTTTTTTAATATGGTGCATTATTTTGCCAAAGATATTATTCGTGTCGACGACGACAGAGTCAAAATCTCTAACGACGCATTTTACGGGGATGTTTACAAGTTCACGAATTCAGACTACGTCTACGTGTCCTGTAAATCAACTAACGTGTCATCTACACCAATAAAGTAAGTTATTAAACTGCTAATTTACAATAACTACTAAAAGTATTAAATAGCCTTTAACATGTTTTTGCGCTTCTAACTCTTGTCAAAAATATATTCAAACTGTGCGAATACCAAATTTACAAATAGCTGGAAGTCCTACTTGGCTGCTCCCAGATCCGACATTAATATTCCCTATGGAAAAGCAGAGGCGGCTTCAATCCAACCGCTAAATGTGGTCATGTGGGGTCACGACTCAGTGTCTAGAAATATGTTTCTTCGGAAACTGCCAATTTCCTATTCTTACTTGACAGAGGTTCTCGGAGGCATTGCTTTGAAGGGCTACAACATCGTCGGGGATGGTACCCCACAAGCACTTATTCCCATTTTAACAGGTAAGACAGAATTGGAACTGCCAGAAGTACGAAAACGAATTGCCAACGCTGCATTCGTCAACGTGTATCCATTCGTGTGGAAGGAATTTAAGAAGCATGGCTACTTGACAGGTAACGTTAATTATTCCAGCTCGGTATTATTAATCGGTCCATTGTTGACTGCGTTGAATAATTGAATTTAAATCAAAAGTTGTATCAAGCCAGAATTAAAATGAACTAAGGCAAAACACAATAATTAGGATAACTGGATCAAATGAAATTACTTTTATTGCGTGTTATTTTTTGGTTTCGCAAAAAGTTCTGTTTACATGTTATTAAAACGTAAAACATTTTCTTTTTAAAAGTCTTTTAAAAAGTACATAAATCAGCTAAATGAATTAGTTAAATTTTTAATATCAAGCCAACAAACAATAACATAGGCTTTAACGAGGATCAACCAGGACTTGGAACATTTCAGTATCGCCTAAAGGGATTTCATGAAGCTCCAACGGATTTCTACATGCGTCCCTATTACGTAGCTTCGGAGCCACATTTCCACGAATACCCAGATCTTTGCATGGGCTCCACACCGCGACATAAAATCCTTTTAAATTACGTCAAGCACATTCTCGCCTACAAAAAAGAAATACCCAAATTTTTATTCAATTTTATGAACGAACTATCTCATGACAGTATCAACAATGTTCAAAAGGCAGATCAAGATATCACCAACTTTGCGCAAAACCTTCACGAGGATGGAACTTTGAATAACACGATACTAATCGTTTTTAGTGACCATGGCAGCAGGTACTCCATCATAAGGTGCAGCTCCCTACATCGGTTATGTACTTAATAGTAATATATAAATAAAATCGACAGTTCGCACCTAATTAAAACTTATTAACGTATTCCTGAATAGAGAAAGTCAACAAGGGAAGCAAGAAGAGCGGCTGCCGATGATGATGTTTATATTTCCGCCACGGTTCAAATCCGCATTTCCCACTGCTTTTGAAAACTTTCGGAGAAATTCAGAAATTCTAACAACTCCGTTTGACATCCACCCCACCCTCCTGGATATTCTACCCAAGAAACATTGGTTGTAGTCTTATAGTCGTTATTATGACGGGAGTGTCGACGACTTTAAAACGACTATCTTGACCCTGCTGTTCAAAGTCGGATTTTAGTCGGTCTTTTTCCCTACACCATTCTCACAGTAATCCGACATAAACCCAATGTGCAGTTGTATTGCCGTCTCTGAGTCTTACAGAATGACTATAAAACAGCGTCGTTTTCGTGTTGTGAAGAATCGGATTTGAGTCAGCATTTTGCTCTGCGTTTTTTCGATGATATCTCGACATGATTTCAACGTGCCGTTTTGTAGTATGTTCTTCGTCTATATTTTGACACCTTTCAGCTTTCAGTTCTCCCTTCACACTTGGCCGTTAATTTCTTGTTAAAGTCTGAGTACAGCAGAGTTGTTAATAATTCAGTTTCAACCCTGCTGGTCTGCGGCATGTAAGTAGTTAACTACGCGGAATAAATTCATAAACTTAAGTAGAGTGACAGTGTTTTAGTTTTATTTGTGTTTCTTCAAGAGATTATTCAATTAACTGTGATTAAAATGAGCGTAAAGTCACAGTTTCGCAACACAAAAGTGTAGTGTACTATCATAACAGAGTGCATACGTTTTTTAGGTTAATAAGTCGTGCATCGTGTCCGTCAATCATTATAGTAAAAAGCTGATTAGGTTTTTAGCGTAACTTAATGTCTGACGTTGACGAAGAGCTATAAGAAACATAAAATGTGTAGTGGTTATGTTGTTGCTAGTGCAAGAAGTTAAGTATTCTTGGGTGTTTTGTTTTATGTGCTCGTGATTAAGTAAATCATGCAAATGGTTTGGATTAAAAGTTTAATAAAATCACTGAGATCATTTAAAATGGAAAATTGTGTTGTTCTTGTTCTCATTCCATTAGTTAAAACTGTTTTCATCAGTTTGAGTTTTTCACTGTTAGTATTATTGGAAGCACCCAAAATGAATAGTAAAAATATAGGTATGTAGGTACTGTACTATAGAAGCATTAAAAGATGCAGGAGACTGCAGTTAGAACGGCGTCATACAATCGACAAAGCATAGAAAAACAGTCGTCTTAATGCTGGCATGAAAGCGGGAGAGGAAAGATATTGCATAAATGTTGTCGTCTGAGTGTCAGGAGTAAGGTGCCGATTAGGTGGGAGTATGCGGGCATTTAGTGTCGGGACAGCGCAGGCCCAGCGATCAAATCTGGATGTCGGGCCAACAGTCGTGTACCTGTGCTGGGACTGCGCTGTCACGACACAAAATTGTTTCCTGGGTAAGACTTCCATCTATAAACGATAACTACTTTTCTAAACCAAATACATTAGACAAACGGGAGCTAAGCCTGTTCCGTCACATCCCTCCAGAACGAAATTGCGAGGATGCGCGCATAGAGCCACATTGGTGCGCTTGTCTCCAGTGGCAGACTCTGGATTCGTCTTCCACCCTCGTAAAGCGCGCGGCGAAGAAATTTGTGGATTACGTCAACCTCATCGTAGAAAACATCACGGAAACATATGGTGATCTTTGTGTTCCATTAACTGTGAACAAGATCCTGTCCGCACAGAGTCTCTCTCCGTCCGAGGAACTAATGAAGTTTAAGAAAAATGCTGATTACGATGGATTTGTCCCTGATTTATCCGACAACATGACATCTCCTGTTACTACGCTCCAATTAAAAGTGGAGACGGCTCCAGGCTTTGGACATTTTGAAGTGTCTTTACGCCACGATTTAATTTCTGACACATTTTTTGTCCAGGCAAGTTTCTTATGTTTAGGCTTTATTCTATTCATCTTATGAGATTTTTCTTTTTTTTAAACGTGTATTCGTATGCCACTTTCGAAATTGTACTAATTACTGTTCGTATTTTTTTTGTAATTTTAAAGAATTCTCAAATAAGCCGAATTAATAAATACGGAACTGACGCATTTTGTGTGGAGCTCAGGTTGCAAGAAATACGAAAATACTGCTATTGCCGGAGATAATAATCAAGAAAGGTGCATATCTGAGGCGGCTGGTTTTGGCTACACCTAAATCGCTTGTGAAAAGCTTCATTTCTTATTTGTGACCACTTCACTTTTGTGTTTTGAAGAATAGTATTAGTAGTACTTCGACGTACCTAATTATACTTGTTTATGTAATAAAAAACTGTTTTATGTCGTAACTGTATCCATTATTACTAACACCAGTAACTAGTATTACCATTATAAAAGCCCGGCCATAATGTCTTTAGTAATTATACGTTTGGGCATCGCAGCTGTTTCGCTTGGAATGGATGTTGCAGACTCCAATGGAAAATATTCTTGGTATTTGTGGATATAATAATAACAATAATAATAATAATAATTTAATAATAATTATTATATTCATTGAGACGATTTGGCCGCCGCCCATGCAACATTGGATATTTAAAATTGGTTATACAAGGGTAATTATTTGTTCTTGTTTAAATAAGATATGTGATATAAAGTCTTGCAGTTTCAGTATAATTATATGTGGTAGTCCAGAAGACGATTATTCCGTTGGACCAATGGACTAGGCCACAAGCCCAGATTTCCTGGCCTAGTCAACACGGGTCAGTCCACAAGCCGCCGTTTCTCTCTCTCCTTTTCTTCCCCTGGAATAGTCTAGCGGAAGAAACTTACAAAATAGTAATTTTATTAATTCATGATAAAAAATCTTTATTGAGTTATTCAAGGTGAAGTGTTGCATAAAATAAGTGAATTGAAATTATTCGTTGTTATTGGTCATTTTCTATTATTTTGACATGTAATTATTAAGTTGCATTAGCTGTGCACCTAACCTAATTAAACCAAGGCTAAAGTGGACTGCGACTGAAGTGGGCTTTAGCATCATAGCAAGCGAGGATTTAGCTGGAGTAGGCCAGCCTTGAACCACTTTAGCCGCAGTCCACTTTAGCCGTGGTCCACTTTACCCAAATTTTAACTCGCACGAAGCCAAATCCCACTGCATCCAAAGTCCACTCCACCCGTGGCTCAAATTTTACACAAATCCACTTTGGCGCTTGGTCTACAATTAATGTGCGCAGTCATCATTAATTACAACAAAACCTACATTTAACAGTTATCAAATTCATACCAAAATAAGGATTTGCCCCGCATCACATTACATCCTCTGTAAAGAATTAAAATGACCCATCTACAATTCAAGTTGGAATGAGACCAATGTTAACATACACTGATAGGATGGTTCTGTAAAATGGTAACGACAAGGTTTTGAAAGTTGCCACACTTTGATTTTCTGATGATACGACCAAACACTTTGCTTTAAACTTTGAAATTTAGTCAGGGCCGAATAATGTGGCCAGCGCAGGCAGAAATTTTTAAAAACATGTAAATGGAACATTGTGCAGTTTACAAAAATATGTAAAAAGAATATTGAGACTTTTAAAAAAACATAATTACTGATAAAATTATTTACACATTTCAAAAACATGAAAATAAATCATTTTCCACTTTTCTCGAAACATGTAAATAGAACATTTTGAACTTTTCTGAATCAAGTAAAAAGGACATTTTGCACTTTTCTAAAACATCTGAATACAACATTTTGCTTTGCAAATAAAACCATCAATAAGATCAAAATAATGGTTTTTGTACGGAAACAAATTGCTGCCTAAAAGCAAGTCCTTCGTCCGGCCCTGCATTTAGTAAGGCAAATAAAAACTCGACGCTTGTCTTAATGCCAGGAGTCATTACTGTTGCTGAGTGTACATTGGACATGATTTGGAACAAGACTTTCAATTGTACAGAATGCAAGTTTTGTTTACGTTATTCCTTCCCTGGCAATAGTGAGTCTGCTAAGGTAAACCTGACAAACTTCCTGTTCAATGGAATTTCAGATGCTTAAAAGCAGGAATTGTTGCAAGTCCGCATGCGCGAGATTCAAGGCGTGATATTATTTGCCGCACTTTTTGAAACTGTGAATGCATTTACTAGTAAACATTACATTATTCATTTCCACCTTCTTTCTTAAAATAATTTTTTAAGCGTGAGTGAGTAATGCTTGCATTAGAAATAATTACTAGTTAAAGAAAAAAATAATGTTTAATCATTAATATTGTGATAAGAATCATAGGCCATATGCAACAATTCCTAAAGCAACTAGCAAATCTGCCCTGTAATAAGGCTCATTGGGATTTCATTATTTCAAAATGTAACTAAAAAAGCAGCTTTAATCTATGCCGTATTGTAAGAGAAAATATGTGTCTATTCTAATAAATGTATTGAAAAGGTTAGGCATAAAATTTGGCTTTGCTACCTCAGCCTACCTATGCTAAACACGCCAGTTATTAAATCTGTTTTTTCTATTTCTGTTAGATATTTGCTTTAATTTCAATCATTGTAGTAAGTTTTTGATCATTTCGCAGGACACTTATTTTATTGATATTTTCTTAAAACATTTACGCAACATTGAAAAACCACAATGTAGGCCTATAGTAATTATATTTACACAAGGAAAGTAGGCAATCATCATCGGTCGAGCTGCATTTCAAATTTTTAGGGAACCATTTGCTCGATATATCAGCAGTAGTACCAGTCCTTTCCGTATTCTGGGCGACACTTGACTGGACAAGGCTTTTCAAGCGACGTATTATAATCTTTAAGGTAAGGGAGGCCGACAAATTCGTAGCTATTGGGCCGTTTGGTTGGAAAGGGGACGCTGTCCTGGTATGTGGTGCAAAGGTAGCTGTCGTGTGTTAAAATATGTTTTTTGTACTTGCGGTAAACAACTCTACCAAGTATTTTCTGGTCATCGTAATGAATTCTTTTCAAATTGTGCTAATATATGTCCGATCAAAACTGCATTACTATTCAAGTAACATTATTAACTCGAATCAACTAACGTAAATGAGTTCAAAAGAATTTAATAACAGAGTAGAAGATCTTACATTCATTATTTGTTTTCTAATTTTTTGCTCCAACTGTGAGGCCTAATTTGTAGTTGTGAGCCCCCCACATCCCTCCCATGATAGCTGTTCCATGCTCTGGATGATCTCTCATTCCGTGAATTGCAAAGTTGCTATGTTCCCACGCAACAACTGCATCTCTTTCCCGCTCAGAGAGTCGACTATCAAGATCACGGATTGCGAACTTTTCCACAGTTGGATCTCCAATCAATAGAAATCTCCATGTCATTGGATGTAGTTGAGAAGCATCACCTACAATTTTTTTTCTAGTTAACGCTTTAGGTGTAAGTGCATCTTTTGGAATCCATGATATTTGACTACATCAAACATGTGTTCAGGAAAATACCAATTTACCAACTGCTGGTAGCTGATTCACATCACAGTAATAAATGTCTTGATCTGAGCAAATAATATGACACATTCCATCTTTGACATCAATATTTGAATAAATTCTCATAACCCAGCCTGGGTACAGTTCCTTCATACTAGCCAGATTAGCTGATACACCTTCCAAATAACGCATATCCACGAGCCTGGATATCTTATTTTTTGGCTTGTGAAACAAGGAGTAACTGATAACGTTTTGAAATCCTCCCGAAAGTGTTGCCTCGTCACTGCAGGAAGACTCCATTAGCGTAGCGGACGCCTCTGTGGGGTTTTGTCTTAAAAGGTAAAACCCAATTTAAGTTTTAGAAAGCAAGTTGAAATGTATGACAAAAGATGAGAGATGTTAATTTTTATTTGTAATGCTGCTTTATTTAAACCTATTACTTATATAACTTGGAGCAATTGCAAATACTCCTCGGACTGGTGTGCTGCCGACGCAAAATTTCTAAAGCAAATTTAAATGTAAGGACAAAGTTTAATAACGCAAATATACAAAACTCTTTATTTAATAAATTTGAAAAGTACAAATGTACAAAATGCAAATACCTTAAAATGCAATCGTGCTTAGTTTTTTGTTGTTGCAAGATTTAGTTCTTGAATACTCCTGGTGCAATGCTTGGTATACAATATGCCTAGACTGAGGCCTATTGTTCCAGTTATCCAAAAAAAATTTCACTACTGAGAATTGAAACGGGAATCAAAGGTCACGCGGAAAAATATAATAATTAAAGTTTCTTCTCCTCCGGTCGGATGACAGAAATGGCCATCTCCACACCAGAGAAGAAGACACGCACAGATAAGAATAAACAAGCTTAAAAGCCCAGCGCATCTTCAGCATTGCCACTGGAAGCTCCTGTTGGAACTTGTTTGGAAAACTGAAGCCACTTCTTCTGCCTACACATTCCTCAGCAGGACCAAGGGCACCGAACCCAGAGGCACGCGAGGAAGCACGCTCAACTCCAGTCCCAGGGATACACTCCTCGTGCGAATACATAAATTTTCCTAGCTCGTAGAATTAATAATTTTCTGTTTTTCTTATTTTAAAATTGGGAAAGACAAATATGGAGACTCCGAAAAGAAAGAAAGTTTTGCAAGGGGATTTAGGTAGTGAAGTGAATCTCTTTCAATCTTGCTAGTGCAAGAAACCTGTAAAATATAAGAAAAGAAATTACATTTATGATTATTTTTTTATTCTGTGCTTAATAGTCATCGTGCTCTCCATCTTTGTGCTTCCCATATTTAATATTTGTTTCAATTAATTATTTTAAAAGCATAAATTAATTTGAGATCTACGTAAATACTAAATATTCTCAAGATCAAAATAATGATAATAATAATATTCGTGAACCAAAAATACTCACCTGTAAATTGTAACCTGGACTCCAATCTGGACTATATATATTCGGAATCATTGGCTTGTAACCGTAAATCCTCGGTTTCCGTAAGAATTGTAAAATATAAATGTAATCATTGGACGTAACAAAAACATGAAAAAGAAAATAATCCATAATTAATTCGAAGTAAATTTAATCTCGTTGTCCCTGCCCTTCTGGCAGAGGAAAACTTTTATGAATTTTCCGTATCTTTTCACATTTCATTTTTCCTTTCCGATTCGTATCATTTTCCGATTTAATATTCTCAATAAATATTTATCCGTAAACTCTAATCCTCCTTCTCTTCGATGTACTTGTGTAAATCTTTTCTCGGGTAAACCAAATTGTTTGATTCTCATATACTAATTCATAAGATGTAGTATGTACCTATATAATTAGTCGTAAGTGCATAAATTCTCACATTTAAGTAGTCACTGTGAAAGTCAGTTACTCGTTCTTCCAGAATTAATCTCATTGGCATATCTTTCGAAACTAGAATTCCTCAATACATCTTCATTAAAATCTGAATGATAATTAGGTATCTATCACAAAAATTGCACAAAAATATATTCCAAAATTTTAGGGAACTTGTGGGAGCGAAGCTCCGACAGCCAGGTTGGTCATGGTCCATTAGTAATAGCTAACCCCTGGCACATGACCGAACCGACTTGTTGTTGGTGGTTTTGTTTCCACATCCGACTGGCTGTCTATGTTTGACACTGCCTCTCAGCACTGTACCTGTGTCACTCGATTTGTTGGTCACAGGCTTCCTCGAACCACTTCCCCACTTGAAATAATTAGTTTCCAACATTGGCACTTCTTACTCGTAAAACTTAAATTAAATTTTTTTCTTCTTTCACTTCAGTTTTGATTTCCATAATATTTAAATTCACTTTCAAAATTAAATTCAAAAGGATGGAAAGACAGATTCGGCTAAGGGGGTATGGTAAACGGCAACTGACCACATCCAAATCCCTCTGGTTTCAGTTCTTCCGTTTACCATCGCCCCAGTCTCAGATGTCGATTCTGAGCTTGATTTTGAATCGCTGAGACCCCGTCGCTGTCGGCCCTCCTTACCACTTTACAAATTAGATTCACTACTTACACTTTACTTTTCTAAATTAAAATAAATAATCCAATATTCACATTCTCTTTACAAAATTATGCAAAATTAGGATGGACGGGAACCAGAGATCGGAGAAGGGGAGGGGGATTGGTTGCGTTCATACAATTACAAACTGGATGCAATCAATCACAACTCTTCCCTTCCGGTCTCTCCCGAGCTCAAGGAGGCTAAGGCCAATTTGTTAGACTCTCATCCGTCCTAACCTCCGAGCCACTCATCCGCTGAAATAAATCATTAAAACTAAAATTATAAATACAAACCAATTTATATCACAAACGTACAAAGCTTTATTAGTAAACAATCTCATATATTCATCATACAAACTCGAACATAGGTAGGTACATGCTCTTCGCGAGCCCGTACTTTCCTACACCTCCCCATCGGGAGTAGTTGCCCCTATAGCAACTTGGTGGACACCCCCAAACTATACTCTACCATCTGATTCCACTATGTAAATATGTAAATAAGGTATGAATGTTTAGATTAAGACGCATAAAATAAATAAAATAATAAAAATAAAATAAATAATCATAAAATAATAAAAATTTTATTAAGGGAATTTTGGGGTAGGAGAGCAGGACTCGTTGGTTGATCCGGTGACCTTAGGGGACCCGGTTCTGACCAGCGTTTCACAAGGTGCGGGGTAGGGATTCAACCCTGCCCTCTTCTCCCCACTATCCCCGAAAAACAAAAAAAAAAAAAAAAAAAAAAGAAAAAAATTTCCCCTTTAACTCAACTTTAAAAATTGAACAAAAATTGAGATAAAAAGTATACCTATCGGTATGGACGATCATACGCCCATATAAAATATAAATACGTGGTAACTGAAGGAGTGCGAAATCCTTAAGTCGCCCCACCTATCGTTCGCACGATAAGCATTTAGTACTTGTGAGCCGGGCCCACGCTCACTTGTCCCTAATCTAAACTGTGCATCACCATAGTATCGAGGCTCGTATCGACGCGATGCAGTGTATGGGATGGCCAAACCCCTTTTGCCGATACTCGCCAACCCTAGTACTCGACTTTAGGACACAGCATCACTGTGCGACCACATATAGAGAATACATATTGTTTTGTGGGCGTTTCGCACCCCACATACACTCAATACGTTTTACTTTACGAGAGACGAAGCTCTCCGCGCCATTTGGTGTATCTAGTGTTTCGTGCTACAACCAGCTTTTGAGCTCTCTGTAATTTTCCCAAAAGTTTCATAATTTTCTCCGAAATTTCGAAATTTGAAATTCAGCAAAGTGATACATTGGTCAAGTTGACCTCGCTCTTTCCGAATTTCACATTGTCAAGTGCCCAATGTCAACAAAAATCAAGGAAAACAGACTTTAGTTTTTTCAATTTTCCTTCCCTTGCATAGGGATAGGGCCTTTGTAAGTCGCGAAGTGGCAACTCAATATTTATCTTAGTTCACAGACAGTGGTGACCTGAAACACATTCAATTACTTACCTGTGACCTTCGTGCTTCTATGTAAGTAAGAATTTGATTTGGAAAATCTCGGGACCGTCCAAAATTTTGAATTTTGGGATCATCCCATTTACCGACGGGTTAAAGTGAAAACCCCTTGGTCTGCCATTCTTTACCATAGTATACATACGTGGCTGTGTCCACCTTAGTGCCTTTACAATACTTTGCTGTAGCTCAGAACGGCCTAGCGCATTATTGACTTGAACTCAATATCAGCTCACCGCAGCTACTTTCGATCAGTGTTGACTGACATTTGCGACCTGTGTTCATATCCGGTGTCAAGCTCAAACACTTTAAATTAAAATCGTAAGTGGTAATCAGTTAGCTGTAATTAATTATCCAATAGAAATTAAAATACCGGAAGATTAATATTTTCCCCGATTTAAAGGAAGATAATTTTGATTTTCCGAACACATGTCCCTCCCGAAACTCGGTTAAAGTTCGAAATTTTGATTTTCCGGCCTCCGTTTTCAGGTGGCTAATCATTTCCGAAGTAACTTGGCTTAATTCGTACTAATCTTACACTAATTATAAATAGACTTAGTAAAGAATTTTTTTTATTCCAATCCATTACCGATGCTAATCATTATCGCCCTGTCCGTAGTTGATGCCATAATTTTATTTCTGGTTTTCGTTATCTTATTGTTAATTCGTTTTCGCAGGCAACTGCATTTTCATCATTTCAATTACCAATTGGTGGACATGGAAGATTATTGAAAGCGTCTAAAATTGATTGGGAACTCCTAACAATATATTCAGTTAGCACAACAGACCGAGGAAAACGAATAGATTTCCAGGTCTCCATAGCAGTTAGCATAACAGACCGAGGAAAACGAATAGATTTCCGGGTCTCTGTAGTATTTAGTATAGTAGTTCAACTCATGGAGTTGAACATTAATAATTAAGGATAGTAATCGTAGCGGGGATTAACCTACTTTCAACTCAATTACTCTTGTTTGAGGGTTGTTCGTGGGAAAATTAGTTAAGTTCATATTAGCATACTGTGCATTAAATTTTCCAATTATTCGACGTAATAATTTCTATTTTCCAAAAGCTTCGATTGCAGTTAAAAATAATTTTTACTTAAACAGGTCTAGGGAAACCAACAGTTTCTCTACCTTCACTCAGTGTTAGGAAATAAAGCAAAGACAAACTAATTGGTGTAAGAATAATCTTTTAATTTACCGGTGTCCAAGTTTCTTTTGTATAGTTAATGCCGCATATAATTCCTCGGGAACAATACCACGCATTCGTCAAGGACGCTCTGCTTTGGTTTTCTTCTGGGGGAAATAAAATCATCCACAAGGAACACCTCTTCATGCTCCTCATTATATACATCTCACATTTTGATCTCATCAACCAATTTTTCTCGGAATTGCAAATACAGTTAATGAATCGCTCGTTGGCTCACTTACGATTTTGGTATTAACAGTGGAGCGCTACGCACCGAACTTATCAATCACTAATCCTCCAACAGCGATCCAAGGTATTTTCAATTCCTTTGGGAATTCATATTAACAATCCATATTTCATTTTCATAAAATTTCATTATTAATAAAATCAAAATTTCCAAAACCAAAGTTAGACTTTCAACTAATCCAATTTTCCAAACTTGAGAACAGGTGACAGTTGCGGTAAACCAACCCGTCGCCGTACCTTCACTCTGCTAAGCAAGTGTTCGATCAAAGTACAAATTTTTGCCGAAAGTTCTCAAGAAAAGAAAAAGGATTCGGTGAAAATCTCAATTTTCTTTCACCAAATTTCACCAATCAAGAAGCCAACTGACTGAGGTGCGCGGATTCCGTTCCCAGAATCCGACATCAACAGCCAGAGCCTTCGTCCCCATTCAAATAGTCATACGTACCCATTAGTTTAGCAGTAGGTCATTCCAATCAAACATAAATCGCAGGTCAAAACTTTGAAATATTTAAGAGGTTAATACTTTTCATATCATAGACACTTAACATTGTCATAAGTCACAATTTACTCCGAACCCGAAGCGTCCTGCTAAGGTTCTTAATTAATATAGACGGTCAAATCAATCAAAACCTTAAATAATTAGTCAGGTCAAGCCTTTAAATAGTAGGTCATTCAATTATCATTAAGCCTTCAGCTTTACTTACTTACACTTCAAAAATTAGTAGCAACTTAAAAGTAATATAGAGTTCAAAGCGAAATTAAAGTTTTCCTTATAAGTAAAAGATTCCAAAATTAAATTAATACGGAATCCACCTCTTCCCTCCAATATGGCAGCAGCCGGAGGGGAGGAAATTCCCCCTAATGATCGTAATGGTGCCCAAGCATCGGGATTTCAGGGAGATGGTTCCGATTTGAATCGGACTGTCATACCCAATCCTAATATTGGGACCTTTATTTCTCAACAAACGGGATCCGGGGAAGCCATTGCTTCTACTTCACACCAACCTGGACTCCCTCTAATCCAACAAGATGTCTCGTCTCGCCCTACTTCCCGTAGCACCAACCGCTCTACGAAGGGAGGAAGATCTCGGGGAGGAACCGATTCATCCCATCAGGGACGTCGGAACCAATCCACTTCTTCTTGGGCTACTGACGCCGAAAGTAATCATTACTCTGGAAGTGATAGCACTACTACCGGGAGACACCGCATTAAAAATATCCTGGTGGAACCCGAACATGCAACTGGTGATGGTTTCATTACCTACCGTAGAAGGAAAATTCCCCTCGGGGAGAATCCTAAAGTTGCCAGAAAGCCAAATTCTGACAAGACAGGATACGTCTTGGAAAAAGATACTGTAGACTCGCACTCAGACCCTACTTACCGTATTGTACAAGCTTCCGAATCTCTAGGTTATTATCCATCCAGATGGCCTAATGGCATCTGTGGATCTAAAACCTTTGGATATCAAACTCAGCACTCAGTTACCGGGACTTTCGACTATAGTCGAGCCGAAGCCGGTAACTATATTGCTTCTTCCGAATCTTTGCCCCAGGGAACTGCAAATAATTCGCCTCAATCCGTGACTACCGTGCTCCAAGGCACGCCACCCCGTAGCGCACAACTACTTAGCTTAGCTAATATAGATGCAGATAAACATGTGATTCAAACTTATTTAGCAGACAGATACGCACACGCCAGGGAACCAAGCATCCCGGCAGCCCAAATAGAATTAATGATCCAAAGCCTTCCAGACCAATTTTACCTGGATATAATCCAAATTGCAACCGATACTCGAGCTACGCTTGAGGATACCGTTCAAAACTACATGAACGACGTCGAAAATGGGTCTGAAGAAAATCCTTTTCGCCGAGAACCATCTTCTGTTGAGTTCCGCCCGGAAGAGGTTGGACGGATTAACCCGTCCACAGAGATTCTTCAGAACTCGCCTCCTCCGAGTGGACATTATCATTCTGACCCCGGTCAGTCACATAATGTTGGTGGCCGAAGAGCCCCATCACAACCAAATACTCCGAATCGACCCTGAAGTACTCAACATGATTTGCGATCCGCTTTTCGGAACCTCCAAATTCCGATTACGGCTCAACAATCAGGTGCTCCGGTGGTTACTCAATCTCCTTCCACCCAACCACCACAACCCAGAAGACCAGTCACTGCGCCTGGCACACAACCACAAACCGTAAGCTATGCGTCTATCGACCATACAATCCCACAAAATAGATCTCAAACTGCTCCTCCACGACCACCAATTCAACCGACTCAACAACCACCAGTACAGGCTCAAATAATTCAGCCTCCGCCACAGTGGAGGTACCCTCAAGTACCACTACCACCGCATACTGGTTTTTCTTTAAATCCTTCAAATGTTTCCGCCACCTATCCAACTGCTCAAACTCCGATTTACCCTAATTATCCTTATGCTCCTCCACCCTTGCACACCAACTTTTACCCAACTTACACACAACTACTCAATTCTCAATACATTTTTGCACAACAGCCCACCATGGCTCCTCAAAATCAATTGCCTCCGGGCCCGAGTTCCTCCTATCCTTCTTTTCCGCCACCGAACCAAAATTTTCAGCCCGTTGGAGTTGCTCCGGCCACTCCTCCGCCACCACGACCATCTTCCAGATTTTTGCAAATAGAAGCTCCTCCGCCTCGTTCATCTCGAACTCAGGCACGTGAACCCTCTGATCATCGAAGATCAAGGTCACGCACAGCACCTAATTCACCTGCTCCGGCACCCGCCCAAGAGCGTCGCCGTGAGCCTACCAATCAATTCTCTCCTCCTACGGAGGATGAGGGTGACTTCAGTGCGGATGAAGAAATTTTCATCCCTACACGCCGGGAGGTAGCTCTCATCACCGGAATTGTGGATCCTCTCATGAGGAAACTCAATAAAGGTATGAGCTTCACCGGATACAACGTGTACTACCAATCCAAATGTGTAGAAAAACTCCCAAAATTTAACGGGGACAAGGAAGCAGAAGAATGGGCAACTGATTTTAGTTCCCACATTCGGCACCTTGACCTCCACCCTTCAGTAGTCCTGACTTCTTTAGAAAAAGTATTTACCGGACAAGCCCTGCAATGGTGGACCCACAATAAAGCTACGTATATGAACGGATTAGACTTCACGAATTACCGAGCTTGCGCTCAAACTTGGTCAGATCTTATGAATGACCTCAAGCGAAAATTCGATAGGGCTTACGTCTCCGGGCGTGCCGAAATGAATTTAAATTCCACTCGTTACAATGATAAGTGGAACGCAAGTGATTACATAGCCATTCGTGGCGCGTGCCTAGATCTAATCGATCCTCGCATGAATCCCGAAAAGAAGCTTTTGCAGATCATTGACGGTCTGCCAGAGCATTATAAGTCCAAAGTTGAAAATCAGACGGATCTCAACTCTCTTCAAAAGATACTTCAGCGCCACATAAATATTGCTCAACGACATCAACCTACCCGGCCCACTCCTAATAATCCCGGTGGGGCTCCGCAAAGCCAACCTAAAGTTTATTTAAAGGGACTCGAAGCAGCTTCGAGTACCCGCCATCCATATCAGAAAAAGCCTAGCGATGTCCTCGACCGCGACTATTATGTGGGATGGGATAATTTGGAATACAAGTGTGCCGACACCTCCATGTTTACTCCAGCTCAAAAAGAAGCTTGTAAACAGCCTAACGGCCGGTACAATTGTTTTAAATGCAACAAAGAATACCATGGAGCGCGTCGTTGTCAAATTCTGTTAAAAGAACAGGGCATCCCATTTCCCCCGCCTCGCCCGAAGGAAATGCGATCCCCTCAACAATCTAATCTCAATACCCAACCACAGAACAACAATAATAATAATAAGATACCCGTCAAGATTTCATCCAGCATAGCGCCAGCCGAAGAAGCGGCCTATGCCTAAGCAATTCAACGCTTGAACCAAACTGTGCAACACATTCAATCCCAGTTAGGGCCCCAAACATATTATGTACCTCAAACACCCACTTTTGAGGCAATGCCTCCGCCTCAGCAATTCCATTCACTTCCACACCCATATCAACAACCTGCTCCACAAATGCAATCGGCACCTCATGTTCTACGAGGTTTAACTGCTCAAAGCGGGCCGAGCATTTCTTCTGTTACTTCAGTTCCACAAGGAACTTTTCAATCTCAATCCCAATCACAGGATCCTTTAAACTCCAGAGGGGGGGGGGGTGTAGAGACACCTGAGCCCCTAATTGGAACACTAACTGAAAACTTATTCTCTACCGCTTTAGAAACAGCCGTACCATTACGAAATAAATTATTCCCCCTAATTCCCAGTAAAGATACTACTTCTACCACTTTTCTTTTTCCGGCTTCGGCCCAGAGTATACAACTTTCTCCTTACTCCTCTGTACCAAATTCTCCTAATCGTAAGAAATCACCTTCAGACTTCGAGTCTGATACGGATACGGATTCGGATTTTAACCAAAGGGTAGTAGCCTGTAATGGCATCCCCAAAATAAAATTAAAATTGCTCGAATCTCCGTTCAACCTCCCCGCAGAGGGATCAACTCATTTCGCGCGCACCTTCTCCAAACACACTATGGAGATCCGCCGTGAATTTAGAGCTAAAAACAATTACGGTTCCGATATCCACATCCAAGTACTTACTGATACAGGAGCTACCATTAGTACCATTAGTCCCAGTACCATTATTAACCTTGAACTACAACATAAAGTAAAAACTTGTTCTCCCATTCAAGCCATGTTGTCACTCGACGACGGCACTAAACATGTCATTACCAAATATGTATATGTCATTCTCTACATCGACGAATTCGAACAATGGATTAAATGGGGTTTCTTCGTACTCGACAAAGCTCGGGACAATTTAGTTTTTGGGATGGATCTTCTCAAAGCTTATCGAGCCCGGGTGATGTGTTATGAAGGCACTGTTGAGTTCTTGGCTAAAGCCGAGGAAGAAGGAACTTCATTCCCTACCCACAACTTGAAACGAATAATAACCCATAATAATAAAATAAAGAAAAAGAAAAAGAAAAAGAAAGTCACTGAGGAATTAACTTGAACAGATAGTATAGATCCTGAGTCCAATATTAATTCAGATATCGTTTATGCTTTTAATCCCACAAGAAGACCCTTTTTATGGTCTTAATTTTCAATCAGACGTTGCTACCACAGAAATGGATACGTCGGATGACTTCTCAGTCACCCGGACAATTCGTCCTACCTACGAATCAGACGATACTCTCGATGAGGACGTTCAAAGTTTTTCAACCTCAACTATGTCCTCTCGAGCTGAAAAATTATTGCCTACTTTCAAACTCAGATTATGTACAGTAGTCCCTGTGTTCATAGAACACGATCGTCCCAACCCAGTAAACATTTACGTAGAGGATAGGGATTTTTCCGGGGACATCATTTTAGAACCCAACAATAAAGTATTTCAAAATTATGGGCTTAATGTCATGGAATCTTTTCTCAGCATTGAGAACGGTCATGGCATTTGCCACTTAGCTAACTCCGACAATGATGACTTTATTTTACCGGCTCAGGATACCTTAACTACCTATCGGATTATTCCTCAGGACAACAATCATTTAAGATCCATTAGACTTAATTCGGAATTCCAACAATATCCAACTTTACAGACTATAATACCACCGCCTTCCGTTGTGGAAGGGAGTAAAGCTCTTTCCGACGAGGAGTTTGCTCAATTTAATATTTATGAAAAATTAAAACCCGCAGAGAAAACTCAACTCCGTACCTTATTAAGTAAATATTACTCTGTTTTCGGGTGGAAACCAGAAGATTTTTACGCCACTGTTAAAGATCCGTTAACCGGAGCCACTCTCGAGGTAGTAATCGAGATGTTGGATCAATCCCCCATGATACACCAGGCCACAGTCATGTCCAAGAAATTCCAGGACGTGGTCACCCGCGAAACCGAGGCAGGTCTCGCAAGAAAAAGTATTGAACCTTGTCAAAGCTCATGGGTATCCAGGATGTTAGTTGTCCGTAAGGGCGTAACTGATTGGCGCCCTGTTATTGATTTTCGGGATATCAATAAACGGGTTAAACCCATTGCAGCTCCCATTCCAAACGTAAATGCATTATTCTCTAAATTTGATAATTGTACAATGTTTTGTAATGTCGATATGGCAAATTCCTACCAACAGATAGGTGTTCACGAAAGTAGTCGGAACTTTTTAGCTTACATTAATCATCTCGGTGTCTTTAGACCTTTAACCATGCCTTATGGCTTCCTTAATTCAGGCACTTTATTTCAACAGATTATGAACAAAATATAGTATGTACTTTTATGCTCCTTTCTAGCCTCTTATGTCGATGACACGAGCTTCGGTGGGGCTAATTTTGCCCAGTTGCTCGAGAGGTTAGAGTTAGTCCTATTTATTTGACTTAAAGCCAATATTAAATTAAAGCCCACTAAATGTTTCTTTGCATATCCCTCAATTATTTTTCTTGGTCATCGCATTAGCGCCGATGGAATTGGCATTGATAAAGAGCGTGTCAAAGCCATTGTGGAGTATCCGTATCCGAAGAATACCACGGAGATCAGGCGGTTTATTGGAATTTCCAATTTCTTCCGCCGTATGATCAATGGGTATTCACATGTGGCTAGACCCCTCTTCAAACTCCTCATGAAAAATGCTCCGTTTAATTTTGACATCTACTGTCGTAACGCTATTGATTCTCTTAAAAAGTTAATCACTGATGCTCCACTTCTCGCCTTTCCAGTCGAAGATAGCGAAATGGAATTATGGTCGGATGCCAGCGAATACTGTGTAGGCTCTTGCCTCATACAGAAAATTAATGGGGTTCGTCGGCCTGTGGCCTACAACTCTCATCTTCTCACCGGTCCGCAGCTCAAATGGTCCACTCCCGAAAAGGAGTGCTACGCAATCGTACATGGCCTTGAAAAGCAACATAGCTTGGTCATTGGCCGTCCAATTAACGTCTACACCGACCATTCTGCGTTGACCTCCATCCTTAAGACCTCTGAAGTTAATTCCCGCTTAATTCGCTGGAGTCTTAAATTAAGCTCATACCAAATAAAAATTTACCATGTAAAGGGTAAGAACAACGAGTTGGCTGATGGTCTCAGCCGTCCTCCGCGTGACTTATCCGATCTATTGGGCAAAGATACAGAAATTGAATCAACCGTACAACTCCGGTCACTTCGTGCTTCGGATACCACTCCGGCTAGATACTGGATTATCAATGACTTCCGACAATTATTTAATATTCAAACCGATGATCCCAAATTACTTAAAATTATTATCTCATTACAAAAAGACATTGAAAATGGTTATGTAGGTGAAAATCGGTACCGAAAACTCTTTCAGTTAAATGAAAATGGAACCCTTGAACGTATTAACTATGATCCTTTAGGCCCTATGTGGCTCACCGTCCTTCCATACCCTTTTTCAGAGAAAGTGACGCGTGACTTTCATCAAAAATCTCATTTGGGAAATGAAAAGATTTTTGAACTTCTACGTACTAAATATTGGTTTTTCAATATGCATCAAATAGTTGTTAATGTGTGCCGTTCTTGCGTGACTTGCCAGCGTTACGCCAAAATTAATAGGAAAAATAAAGGTCCCTTAAATGTAATGATTACTCCCCAAATCCCATTTCATAGGATATCAATTGATCATATGGGACCCCTCCCGAAAACATTCCGTAAGAAAGAATATATTGTAGCCATCATTGACCAATGTACCCGTTTTCTCTGGTTGTACCCTGTTAGAGACACTAGTTATAAAGAATTTATTAAAGTTTTTAGCCCATTCGTACAACAATATCACCCCAAAAGCGTTGTCACTGACAATGGGGGTGCGTTCATTGCGCACGAATATATTGAATTTTGTGAAGAAAATAAAATTACCCGTATTACTACTTCTCCATATCACCCGAGCTCCAATGCATTTTGTGAGCGGGTCAATTCCACCTTTGGGAGTATTTTAAAGAAATTAATTTATGATCACCGTCGGGCTTGGGACTTAGCGCTCCCCGCGGTACAAGATCAATACAATCAGGCTAAACACTCCAGCACAAAATTTAGCCCATTTTTCCTTATGTTTGGCATCAGCCTTCCTAATTATGGAGTTAATCTCCTCACGCCTCACCTCAATCCCGAATGGGATCTTGAACAACAACAAGTCCGAATCGGTGAGCTCTTCCGGGTAAGGATGCAGGCTTTTCACAATTCCTGTGAAAGTCAGCTCCGCCGGAAGCTCGCCTTCGACAAACGTTACCCAGCAATTACATTTGACATCGGTGACCTGGTGTGGAAGAGGAATTTTACTCGTCCTGCCGGAACCTGTGCCAAGTTCACCATTCGCTATACAGGTCCATACAAAGTTTATAGTCTTGATGAAAATATACACTCTTATTTCCTTTGCGATGCAAAGGATGACATAAATGATTTCCAACATGAACGGAGCTTAATTTTGGCTCATGGTCATAATCTTAAAAGATATGTACATCCACAACCAATACCACCGGACGAAGAATCTCCTGTCGACGTTGGGTGGATTGACTCCGTTAAATCCGTCCCTGCTGAAGACGCTTTTCTCTCCGAACCACATTTGGATCCCACCGATGATCCACCCACCATCAACAAAGTACCTGTAATAGATGTAGAGCCGAGAGGGGATTTTACCCACTCAGCCCCACCACCACCAAACAAATATGCACCTATTCCTCCAAAAGGCCCGCTATCTAAGCATTCTGATAGCGCCTCCTCATTACCACCTGTACTCAGTACTCGGAGCACCGACCATTCCCATTCTTCTTGGGGCGTGCGTGCACCGGTACTACATCCACAATTACCACATGTTCCGAATAAGCCTAAGGGTCCTTTGTATCCAGGAATTGTTAATGAATCGGCGTTCTGCCGAACGCCTGGGGGTTATGTACAGGATGGTGAGATTTTGGGATCCCAAAATCCCGGAGTCTGGAAACAAAGAACCCCAAAGTCTGACCAAACTTCATCCTCCACAGGCACAAGCACAGACCTCGAACAAACATTAACCACCTCCACCACCTCCGAGAGTATAACAAACAAAAACTCCTCCGAAAACAGTGGAGACCCCATTGCTCAAAGCAAGTCCGCACGCCAACAGACTGTAGAGATTGGAGTTCGCTCCGAAAGCTTGACTCGGCCTGCTGGACCAACTCAAAATTCTCAGAATGTAGAGATCGGAGTTCCTTCCGAAAGCTCGATTCAAGGACAGAATTTTCTCCCCCCAAAGAGTGTAGAGGGTGAACCTCAGTTCACAAGCTCGACTTAAATGGAAAAATCTTTCCCTACCACAAGTGTAGAGGGCAATTGCGCCAGTTCGACTGGGGAAAGAGATTTCTCTTCCACGTTAAGTTCAAAAAGTGGAATAGTTCCACCAACAAATCCATTTTTACAGCCTTTAAAATTCATACCTCATACTAAAGCTCAATATTTTAATAATATAAAAAATAATTTAGAACCCAATAACATAGTTAATGAAAATCTCATAAATAATCAGACTCAGAGTGTAGAGATCGGAGCTCGCTCCGAAAGCTCGACTCAAGGTAACATTTTCACCGCTTCTTACGGTGTAGAACGTCTAGGAACGAGCTCGAACACTGGTGGAAATGTAACCTGCCCCAAATTAAATCCGTTAGATTGTAATATTAATGTTAGAAAACCCACTAATTCTTCTCCAAAACTATCTCCCGCCAAAGGAAATAAAAATTCAACTCCTACCCTAATTAGTAGGAAATCTTCAAAAATTAATTTAATTCCCAATAAACATTTAAATCCTACAGATAATAAAAGTAAACTTCCAGAAGCACCGGAAGCCAAAACTCCCTTATGCGACGAAGCGGAAGGGATTTCTGACAGTGAAAGTTTTGATTCTCAGTCCGAAGAGACTGACTATTACGGTTCTGTCTCGGACCAAGTTCTGAGAAACCCTAAAAGCCACAAGTCTCAAAGGAGACGCCGGGAAGTTACTCCCCGCCACCTCTCTGACAGCGAAAGATGTACCGGAGTTTTAACTAGATCTCAAACGGCTGCCCGTAAGACCTCGGCACGAAGCCTCCGATCTAAAACTACGGGAAATCCCAAAAGCTCGCAGAACCCTAAAAGTAGGGACGGTGAGGAAACTTCTCCCCCAAATTCTCATGAAGAAAACTTAAAAATCATGGGAGTAAAATTGATTGACAATTACATTAATTGTATTGGTTCGATGAACCGGAATATTTCTGATTTAATTCCCAACCTACAAATTCAAAAAGAAAAATAATTCCCGGTTGTTAGTAAATCGGAATTAATTTAGTAAAAATATTGAAAATCATATTAAAACCGTTGCAATTAAATTAGATCACTTGAACCGAAATTCCTGGAGGCGAAGATCGATCGGAACTCCAACGCTCGAGATTCAACCTCTGGTCTTAACGATTCAAGAGTTCTATAAAAATTTACATATCAAAATTAGAAAGTTAACAATTAAAAATTGAAAATTTAAATTATTAGTCAGGGATAGGATGTAAGCTTAATTTGAAAATTATTTCCCACATTGTGTCGCAGCCAAATGGATATTGATCTTAGCGATCTCGAGGAGATACCCATTCCTTCCGACGAGGAAGACTACTGGCTAGGTCCCGATAAAGTGGATTTCGGGCCCTCTCCTCAAAGCCCAACTGCAACCATTAATTGGGAAGCAGATCCCGATTTTCCACCCGTAAAAACTACAGACTTGGACGCACAGATCGCCTCCACCTCTACCAAAAATTTAGCTTCGTCAGTCACCGCGGAAAGCTCAGCAGCTCATCAAACTAGTAGTAACCTTAGTAATAGTGAGGTCACTGAATCACAAGTAAATTTTAATTGTAAAATTAGGAAATGTCCCAAATGTAAAGCCTTTCGTGTCTCAGGGAACATTCGGCACATTTTTGCCGACTGTCCCCTTTTAAAACCAAAACCAAAAAAGAAAAGAGTGAGGAGATGTGGAAACTGTGGAGGTAACCACAGAATGAAATTTTGCAATAGATCCATAAATTATTAGCCAGAGTTCAATATAATTAAAACAAAACAAAACAATTTTCTTTACCAAAATTTTCTTTAAGCATTAGAAATTTTTAAAGTGACCAAATTAAGTAAGTACGTATCAAATCTGTTGGGGAGGAATGCGATTCATTTCGCATTCTGTTCCCAAAAGTAATTTTAATTGTAAGAGTCAAAAGTGAAACAGAGCGCCGGTACAGTACCGGCGCCTGTCCCCAAACAAACCAAAATTATAGTGTACACGAACTCGGGGTGAAACTTATAGGGAAACCTCTAATTGTTCCACCCCCATCTTTGACTTTGACATTAGATGCAGCGTCGTAAATCATGGCCGACTCCTCCGAATTCGCCGTCACCGTCCCCGACATCGTCGCGTTCGAATTCACCCACTAAAAGTGCTCGAAACCGCAAATCAGTTTCTCCGGAGGAAATAGAAAATTCTCCTTCGAAGAAGGCGTCATCGTCCGTGGCAACTTCTTCTTCAGGAAGTACTCCGGAGCGTTTTCCGTCACCTCCGCCGGAAAAGAAAAATATGGCAAAGCGTACAGCTCCGGCTCCGCCGCCTCCTCCGCCTCCGTCATCATCTTCCTCATCATACTCACCGGCTCAAGCAGCCTCCACAAATAGGAAGAAACGAAATGCTCCGAAAGTTCAATACCGGGATGCTCTCGCAGCCCGCGCCGCCCGCACAGAAGCGGATAGAAAGAGAAGAGAAAAACAAGCTGCCCGTGCCGCAGCGTATGATCGAAATAAAGAAAAGCTCAACGCCCAGCGACGTCTCATCTATCGGCTTCGTAAAACCAACCCGAAGATGATCCCTCCAAAAGGACGTCCGCGTAAAATTGTACCCGGACCCCCTCCTGCTCCGACTCCTCCTCTTCCTTCACCTGCACCGACACGTTTTCGTCCAACCGCCGCACCAAAGCGTAAGGCGAAACGTGCCAATAAAAAGTTACCGTCGGATGCGGTCTTGCCCGCCGGTTCAAATCCTTATGTAAAGCCTCCGATAGCAGCAGGTCGATACCGACCCTCCGGAGACCCTCTGACAAAACCTGAAGAAATTCCTCACACTGCCACCTCCGGAGCAATGGATTCAGCTCCGCAGGCACACCATTCTCAGAATCCACCGGTGGCAAACCACTCCCGCCGCCCCCCTACAGCGCACATAAGCCCAACTAGGCGGGGGAACAAATCTGCTTCACAAAACAAGGAGGCTCCGAATCAACTTACTCCGCCACCACCGGCTCCGCCTTCTGCTCCAGCAACTTCGTCAGTACCGGTTCCTTAATCTGCTCCACCCAATTCATCAGTGCCGGCTCCTCCGAGCGATACACCGAATCCTCCCAGTACTCAACCTGTCCCTCTGTCTCATCCGATTTCTTTCCCTACAACATCAGCCGACATACCAGCAATCAACAATCCAAGAGCTACCGTTGGTCAACTCGACCCCTCTCAACAATTAGCCCTGGTATCAGCCTCATTGGTTAACCGAAAAATAAAGGCTGCCTACGACACGATCATTGATACTGAAATCGTGCATTTCCCACGGTATTTTAAAGTGCCCTACACGGGCGATCCCGGACTTTACCTCTTGGTGAGTCCTGGTTTCAACAACAAATTTGTTGAACATTTAGGGTTAAACTCCCTTCACAACACCGTTCGGATCTTTGTGAATGTCATCAATTCATCCCTCATCCGCTTCTTCCCTGTCCCTCCGCCAGCAGCTTTTGGACAGCAACCACTACCGGTACAGCGATTCCCTCCCCAACAGCCGCCGATTATGGCTGACCCAGCAGACATAGATGCCCGGGGAATTATTGGGAACGTTGCTCCTCCATCTGCTCCACTGGCTGGCCCATCTCAACCTACCGCCGAAAAAGTAAATATTCTGCCGATTCCACCACCTTCTGGGGGACCTCAATTCTTGGACCGCCTCTTTATTGCTCGTAATATGATACAGCCTGTAGACATGAAGCTACATCAACATCCAAGCGGTAACGTGAACTTGACTATTAAAACTGTCTTTCCGCGAGAATTCTTCTTTCCGAAAAATTTGCCACTTATTAATCCGAATTCCGCTCAAGCTGAAGCTCCTCCTCCTGCTCCGCCGCCAACTCATGAAAATCTTCCACCAAATACATCTCCACTGCAACCGGAACCTTCAGTCAATACGGATCCAAATCCTGTTTCACCTATAATCGAACATAATCTGGTAGAAAACTCTGCTCCGCCAGCCGACGAACCTCCAAATCCGGAAGCAAATCTTCCACCACAGTAAATTGTCCCCACCACAAAAATTAATCCAATAATAGAAATAATATATACTTAAAACTATGTATGTGAAATCTATAGTGCCCTTCCCCATTGATCTCTACGTTAAAAATAATCGTTTTAAGGAATTAATTCGTGAAATTTATAAAAACTAATTAATCCCAGAATATTTTGGTACTCCGTACCCCGTAATCTTAGAAATGAATTATTCAATTTCCTTCGTTTTGTATACCCGTAGTTTAGAATTAGCTCAGTTAGGATTCGAACATAGGTTTGGCTCACACTTCGTTCAGCTTTGATTTTAATTATCGTTATGGAATTCATTAATGATTTAAAAGTGTACCCGTCTCCCTAGGGATAGGTCTTCGTTTTAGGTTAAATATTTTGTTACGATTTTGTACCCATTATTAGACTTCGTTTTAATATTTCATTTTAATATTTCCACTAGTTGTGGATGACTCAAATTTATCTGCCTTCGTTTTAGTATTATTAATCCATTTACTAATGTCCACCAAGTGTGGACGTCCATGAATGATATGTTTTATGAATTAATGTTTTTTTTGTATTTGATGAATTTGTTTTTCCGACTTAAGGTTATCTATGCAACCGTATTTTATATTTTATCCAAAGTTTGTTCCTTCCCTTCAGAGGGAAAGTGATTATGATTTATTGTTTTAAGAATCAATTTGACTTTTCTTGGAATAAAATTAAATTAAAAATCAATTAATTTTCAGTTCAAGTTTCCATTTCATTTTATTAATCAATTGATTTAAATTCTAAATTTTTCCGATTATTCGAAAACATAGAAATTAAAAATTAGTTTCATTCAAATCAGGTTATGTAATTGTGTGCGTGCCATTTTCTTCCCTTTTCTCTTTCAGCTCCTTTTCGTCGTGAGGACACGACCACAGCAAGGGGATTCTGAAACAGGAATCAAAGGTCACGCGGAAAAATATAATAATTAAAGTTTCTTCTCCTCCGGTCGGATGACAGCCATGGCCATCTCCACACCAGAGAAGAAGACACGCACAGATAAGAATAAACAAGCTTAAAAGCCCAGCGCATCTTCAGCATTGCCACTGGAAGCTCCTGTTGGAACTTGTTTGGAAAACTGAAGCCACTTCTTCTGCCTACACATTCCTCAGCAGGACCAAGGGCACCGAACCCAGAGGCACGCGAGGAAGCACGCTCAACTCCAGTCCCAGGGATACACTCCTCGTGCGAATACATAAATTTTCCTAGCTCGTAGAATTAATAATTTTCTGTTTTTCTTATTTTAAAATTGGGAAAGACAAATATGGAGACTCCGAAAAGAAAGAAAGTTTTGCAAGGGGATTTAGGTAGTGAAGTGAATCTCTTTCAATCTTGCTGGTGCAAGAAACCTGTAAAATATAAGAAAAGAAATTACATTTATGATTATTTTCTTATTCTGTGCCTAATAGTCATCGTGCTCTCCATCTTTGTGCTTCCCATATTTAATATTTGTTTCAATTAATTATTTTAAAAGCATAAATTAATTTGAGATCTACGTAAATACTAAATATTCTCAAGATCAAAATAATGATAATAATAATATTCGTGAACCAAAAATACTCACCTGTAAATTGTAACCTGGACTCCAATCTGGACTATATATATTCGGAATCATTGGCTTGTAACCGTGAATCCTCGGTTTCTGTAAGAATTGTAAAATATAAATGTAATTATTGGACGTAACAAAAACATGAAAAAGAAAATAATCCATAATTAATTCGAAGTAAATTTAATCTCGTTGTCCCTGCCCTTCTGGCAGAGGAAAACTTTTATGAATTTTCCGTATCTTTTCACATTTCATTTTTCCTTTCCGATTCGTATCATTTTCTGATTTAATATTCTCAATAAATATTTATCCGTAAACTCTAATCCTCCTTCTCTTCGATGTACTTGTGTAAATCTTTTCTCGGGTAAACCAAATTGTTTGATTCTCATATACTAATTCATAAGATGTAGTATGTACCTATATAATTAGTCGTAAGTGCATAAATTCTCACATTTAAGTAGTCACTGTGAAAGTCAGTTACTCGTTCTTCCAGAATTAATCTCATTGGCATATCTTTTGAAACTAGAATTCCTCAATACATCTTCATTAAAATCTGAATGATAATTAGGTATCTATCACAAAAATTGCACAAAAATATATTCCAAAATTTTAGGGAACTTGTGGGAGCGAAGCTCCGACAGCCAGGTTGGTCATGGTTCATTAGGAATAGCTAACCCCTGGCACATGACTGAACCGACTTGTTGTTGGTGGTTTTGTTTCCACATCCGACTGGCTGTCTATGTTTGACACTGCCTCTCAGCACTGTACCTGTGTCACTCGATTTGTTGGTCACAGGCTTCCTCGAACCACTTCCCCACTTGAAATAATTAGTTTCCAACATTGGCACTTCTTACTCGTAAAACTTAAATTAAATTTTTTTCTTCTTTCACTTCAGTTTTGATTTCCATAATATTTAAATTCACTTTCAAAATTAAATTCAAAAGGATGGAAAGACAGATTCGGCTAAGGGGGTATGGTAAACGGCAACTGACCACATCCAAATCCCTCTGGTTTCAGTTCTTCCGTTTACCATCGCCCCAGTCTCAGATGTCGATTCTGAGCTTGATTTTGAATCGCTGAGACCCCGTCGCTGTCGGCCCTCCTTACCACTTTACAAATTAGATTCACTACTTACACTTTACTTTTCTAAATTAAAATAAATAATCCAATATTCACATTCTCTTTACAAAATTATGCAAAATTAGGATGGACGGGAACCAGAGATCGGAGAAGGGGAGGGGGATTGGTTGCGTTCATACAATTACAAACTGGATGCAATCAATCACAACTCTTCCCTTCCGGTCTCTCCCGAGCTCAAGGAGGCTAAGGCCAATTTGTTAGACTCTCATCCGTCTTAACCTCCGAGCCACTCATCCGCTGAAATAAATCATTAAAACTAAAATTATAAATACAAACCAATTTATATCACAAACGTACAAAGCTTTATTAGTAAACAATCTCATATATTCATCATACAAACTCGAACATAGGTAGGTACATGCTCTTCGCGAGCCCGTACTTTCCTACACCTCCCCATCGGGAGTAGTTGCCCCTATAGCAACTTGGTGGACACCCCCAAACTATACTCTACCATCTGATTCCACTATGTAAATATGTAAATAAGGTATGAATGTTTAGATTAAGAGTAAAACATAAAATAAATAAAATAATAAAAATAAAATAAATAATCATAAAATAATAAAAATTTTATTAAGGGAATTTTGGGGTAGGAGAGCAGGACTCGTTGGTTGATCCGGTGACCTTAGGGGACCCGGTTCTGACCAGCGTTTCAGAATGCAAGTAGAAATAGAAATAGACATTTTTTACAAACTAGAGGTTGCTTCCTAGATATCATTACTGTATAACAATTGTAGACTATGTTAATTTAAATCACTAGCGGTATAATTACTTGGAATAAATGTCTTGATATGGTTTCAAGTTTGTTTTATTTTAGTTTCTGATTAGTATAGATTGTTGACAGCAAAAGTCCCAAACAACCATACAATTTCACTGAGAGCAAAGTGAACTGAAGAACGAGGTAAAAACATGTAACTATTAGTAATATGTAGTACAGTATTCCGCTGATAAAAAAATGGCAGCCAATCAAATTATATGGCAAATAAAGCACATTGCGGCTGCCTGTTTCTATTGTTTTCAATTTTACCAAGTAGTCGTTTTGTGTTACCACAAAATCGTCACACAGCTTATTATTCTCAATTTTTAGAGCGATAGATAAATTATTTCAAATTTAAACAGCACTATTACGTAAAACAATGAGCTTCCATACACACTTAGTTTAAATTAAAAAGGAAAGTTTGGCAAATACGAATTGTAAAATAGTTTTAGTGTCAGTTTGTCTCATTGTAGGCCTAGCTGCGTACCTGAACAGTAACTATTAGGAGGTAGTCGGCTGATTGGGTTTGGAGACAAATGGTGCTACTCACCTTAGGAGTGGTTTGCATGACATTAATGTTAAAGATATCAATTACCAATACTTCAAAGGGCAAAAAATTGAATTAGTGGTTCAAAATATTTGGCAAATTTTGGTAGCACTATTTTTTTCTAGCCCGATGGCTGGTAAAATTTTATTAATTTAAACAAAATAAGAATCTACTTATGCTATTAGATTACGAACCAAGAACCGGTATGTATGTGCTTAGGGATGGTCCAGAAATGATGTCACCTAAATCAATATCCTTTTTCACCCCCCCCCCCCCCCTCTCCCTCCCCGCCACCCATACACAAACGTAAACATTATGGTTACACTTATCAAGAATCATTAACATTGTGTAACACCTAACTAGAACCACTAATCCTACTGTAATTAATGAAAATAACTAACCCTATATGTAATTAATTATTAGGCTAAGGCGAATATGGTTCAAAATTGATGTTTTTTTTCAAAACGTTACGGCGACAAAGACGTATAGAATACGTGGATTTTCGTGCTGCCTTCGACTTTTATGTATTGAGGTAACATAGATTAGAAGACAGCAAAAAACCGTCAGAAGTGTGAGTGCAAAATACGGCTGACAGAAATTTTGGAATTTTATTATTATCCATTGATCAAATCATTTGTAATTTTAATACAAAAATTTTGAATTTAGCCACCAGCACTCCGGCAGATATGTTATTCAAACGCACGAAGGTAAAAAGTTTGTGTCCTATAAGGGGTAAATGCAAAGCTGGAATTAAACATTTTATTGCCGCTGAAATTTTAATTATTGCAGTGAAAGCAGGTTTTTTATAAACTAAAGTACATAAAGTGAACTTGACCATCGTAATTGTTTTGATTTTCTCAGCCTATAATCTGAAGTTAAAGATTTGATTTTATTATCACCTGAAAAAAGACGCTAACGTATTAGTTACCATTTAGGAGGATTGAAATTTAAGAATTGAAGCAAGTTTTCTCACAAAATTCAAGGAGTCATACAATTTGATGAATGTTTACAAGCTAACAAATAGATTCATTCACAACAGGGCCTATCTTTATCTGAATATAATAACGCATTGAAAATAGTTAGTAATGTAATGCCAGTGAACGCAATTCCGCGACTTGACTGACGATCATTTTGCTGCAGCCATGGCTGTAGCGAGACCGAAACATTAGGGCACATCCTTGAAAAGTGCGCTTAGGAAGAGTTAATTTGTAACAACGTACCTAATGCAGTTATAAGTTTGATTGCAGCTGCAATAAAGTTGTCCAGATGGAAAGTTCTGCAAGATGTTAAATGTGCTGGTAACATCCTAAGGAGGATTGATTTTATTGCCTATAACCAATTTGCAAAAAAAAGGCTAAAACTAAACTGAAGAAATAAGTGCAGATCGGTCAACATCATTTGTATTTTGCAGTTTCTAATATTTATTTAGTGATATTTAATAATTTATAAAATTTAATAAGAGCATAGTTGTTTTTTATGTCTTACAAATTTTTTAATCGTATATTGAGTCTATTAGGCTACTCTTGATGGAGGTCAGTATAAGATTGTTTCATTGAATGAAGTGATTTTTTAGTAGCGCCCTTGTAGACCCCAAGTGCATTACATGCGTGGCGCGTGGCGCAAAATCTATACCAATACGGTATGTACCTAAAAGGCAAAGTTACTCCTATACAAAGATGAAATTGTTAAAACATTTTTTTTTAAAAGCTGGCACACTAATTAATTCAAAATAAATATTTTGAGTACCGAACAGTTAACAACTTAGTAATGTAAAAGTTCACTTAAAAATTTGAATTTCTCGTATAACAACGGATGACTTCTGTCTGGGTCCGATCCGAACCCGAATACATTGAACACTGGTTATACTTAAATTAGTCTGACTAGTACTACCCTCTACGTTATTATTCCTACTACTGCGCTCACTCAAGTTAACGTCCACGTTTCCATTTCCTTTTTGGAAAAAAGCTACATTCTTAAAAGTATTACACACGGCAGAATTATTATTAGTTGACATTCTCTGAAATTTGTCACTCATCTCCAAAACTCCATCTTTAATTTGCCTTCTAATTTTAGATTTAGGGTCAACTATTCCAGTGATAATTACGACTCGGGAGATGTTAAGGGGGGTGGGGAAGACGATGTCAAATGTGTCGTTGGACTTGGCAATTCCCCAGAAAAAACCAGGAGTAGATCTAAATGCATATTCTGGAACAAACTCATTGCGAATTTTCATAGAAGTGATAAGAACCGCTGGAGGATTCCGATTTTTACTAAATTGACGATTAGCCATGTTGAAAGTGCTATCTGTTAGATCTTGAATTTTGTTGGGTAGGGAGGAATTGAGACCAATGTGCTGAAAGAGTGAGGGGATCCTTCTTACCTTTAGGTTCCATTCTGGAACCTACATATAATTCAAAATATTTAATTTAAATTAATCCATGAGGCTTACAATTTAAAAAAAATGTTACAAGAATTTAAAATTCTATAACAATTTGTCGTTTTGCCATTATTTGTACACAATGAGTTTTGAGGACGAAATAGTCTACCTGAAGGGTGATGAAGATTCTCATAATCTCGTCCACGGGTTGATCCTGATAGAACATGAGGAGGAGTTGTACGAGTTTTGGGAAATCCTTTGCTTGAAATAAAAGTCCAATGGAGAGAAAACTAGTGAACTCAAGGGCCGTCCAGTGTTTCTCCTTTCTTGACAATATGAACTCCCGAATGGCGGTAATGTACTGCGTTGAGGCCACCACATCGTCCTCCATTACAAAGTAGTAATCTGCTATGGGGCTCGAGTAGGCTAATACAAAAGTATAATCTACAACTTGTTTCGCTCGCCATAGGACCTTCTCCTTCGGATGATTATACGTTCGTTTGGTGAGAACAAAATCCATCGGTGGATAAATTTCCTCACAAGACTCAATAACTTGGAAAAATCCAGAATCTAAATATTCCTGGTAACGCTCTTTAATAAACGTCAACTGCTTTGCACTACACCAAAAAGAAGACCAAACCAAAATATATTCTGGAATTTGTCTTTTTATTGTTAGAAATACATTATTTCTATTTGCGTCTTTAGATTTACTTATTCTCTGAAGACGCGTCTGCTAGGTAAATAACGATGAGAACATCTCTTCTCTCCTCCTCATCCGACTCTTGAATGAGGGAAGACAACGTTTTTTCCAAATAATGATCTTTTCTGAATACAGTAGTCATGCCCAAAACTAAAAACTTTCGCTCTCCTGCTGCTAATTTTTTCCCGGCAACGAGAGCATCCTTCGTCTTTTCCACAAAGTACCTCTGCCACGGGGGCAGCGGTTCCCCAATCCCAACGCTCCTCCCTTTTACATGATGATCTAAGAATATAATTTTCACACCCCCTAATTATCTACTAGTATTTTATATATGAATTTAGTTTAAAATATTTGGTTTCAATAATGTTCTACATCTCTTAAGAAGCAAAAACAATGTTAATTATAGTAATTGTACGTACAACTGACTTTCTCTGGTAATGCTGCAGGGAATATAACTGAAACATAGTGGGACGGCTTGTTGGTTGCGCTTAGGGTAGTTTTTGAAATGCGAGGTTGAGGAGTGAACCGATTGGAGGTGAGGACGACCAGAGTAATAAATACAGGCCAGGCCAGAAGCCAAGGGAGTTGGCGCGACGGGAAAGTAAAATGAGTTATGGTCAACATTTACTAATTTGAACTATTTTAAGATTCACAAATTCCCCAGATACAACAAATTAACTCAAGCGTTTGCACTTGTCCTCCAATGCCTGCTATAAAGTTAACTGTGGTTCTTTTGAGGATATATTTATGATGATATCTAAAACGCTGATTTTTAATATTGCAAGGTTATTCTACAAATCATCTTTTTGTAAAGGTACCTTCTCCCTTACTATCTGTAATCAAAAATACATTGTCAGTTAGTTCAATTATAAATATGGCTAATTCAATACACAACTTTACCTATATAACATAAACATTGTTATTTTGCCTATGAGTTGATCTTGCAGTTTCACAAAGCAAGTGATAATTGGTCAAGGATGTCCCACAAATATGGACTCTGAGCTTGGCAATGTCTTTTTGCATACTTAAATCTAACTGAAGCTAACACTAAACCCTCGCAGCAAAAGTGGGTTAGGTGCAAATTTTAGTTTAACGGTATTTAGGCAAAATAATACAAGTGGTGCTGGCGCGAAACGGTTCAGTAACAGCAGGCCCGGCGCGACGTATAGGCCGGCCCTGGTGAAAATCAGTGTTTACGGCTTTTTTCCGCCGGTTTCCGCCAGCCTTGTAAGGCTGGCGGAACGTGTTGCCCGGCCCTGGAGCATTGCACCACCTGGCACCATCTGTCCCGCCGGGCCTGAGTAACAGTGCCACAAGTTCAAGTTGGCTGGTTATAAAGCCTGCCGATACGAGTGGGCTTCGCAAGAATAGCGCCAGTACAAAAGAGGTTATGTCTGACGAGTCGTGAGCTTTGCTAGCACAGTACGAGTGATATGAATGTGGTTGGTGCTAATATCGTATTTACAAAAATTCTTTCTAAGTAACAGTTTTTCTGGTAGCAGTGTGCGGGTTACGAGTTGGCTGGGCAAGAAAAGAGTCAGTTAAATTTCGCTAGGTACAAATTTTGCTGATACCAGTCAGCAGGGCACAGGTGATATGAATGAGCTCAATATGTGTATCACCTTCTGTAGTAAAATACAGGTTCTGTTTTTACTTAAATTGGCATTATATTATTTATGTCTAACCCCAACACCCTCTGTAACACGTTTTAAGTCAAATGCGATATTTTGTTAGACATTATTCATGCACAACCATTAAACATACTGTAAGCCCAGCCCCTACACCCACTGTAATACTTGACAGGGGAATTAATATGATAATTCACGTGACATCATTTAGCAAGCAACATACGCACCCTTATGTGTTACGCAACGTGTGAGTCCAAAATGATGATTCACGTAATATCTAGTATTCAACACCCACACAATCTGTAGTGCTTGACAGGTGGGTCCTTATTAACGTGACATAATTTGTTCCTAACCCTTGCACTCTATAGAGTACCTTACGGACAAGTCGTAAAGTATAATTCATGTGACATCATTTATACAAAACTACTACACATTCTTATAACAATTTAGTTAAGATTTTGTATAGGTCTTCTTTGAGTTGAAGTCACGACCTAAGTTTGGGGACAGTGCGATAATTTACAAGCGATAATTTTGTTGACATCATTTATGGACTCCGCAATTTACGTATGTACGTAACATGTTGTAATAAAAAGAAATCTGTAAATTTGTGATATTAAAATAACGTCATTTACGGATGATTCCTCACCATCGATAATGATTATGGGACACTTTTCATGCTCGAAAATCAGTTTAATAATTCGCTGTGTACAATATGACAATAAAGCAATTACTTACTTTACATACACTTATAACTAGAATTGGGTGAATTGGGAAATGAAAAATGAAATGCGTGCAATTAAAAGTAGCTGCTCACGTATTGCCAAAAATATATTTTTGGAGTGGGACAGTCGTTTATTGAAAAAACTCAGTCGTTTACTAACGATAAGATAAATTGAATTTTTTTTAAAGTAGAGCAGCTATGAGGAACTGGTAATTTTAGGACATCATCTATGGACTATTACAGAGGACAAACATAGCTGGGTTTCTACGTATGTAATATAATTTCTTGGGTTATTTACTTGTAAAATCACGAAAAAACAAAAACAATAGATTCAATAAAAATGTTACGTGTCTAACACGAAGAGCGCCGTCTAATCTTTCTTAAAATTTGTCACAATCCTTTTCTTCACGTTACTGTCGTAAGCAATGAGTAAACGACTACCTTTTTTGTCGGGCTTCTTGTTTTTTCAGAGTGATCCGCCTGTAACTTAGAGGACGTCGTTTGTTGGGGCCCCTAAATGGCAATGCGTAACGTTCAACGTACTAACCTAGCAACGAAGATGATAATGTACTTTAATGTGATTAAATGAGTTTACTTCGGCGATTTTTCTTACACAAAACAGGTAAGGTGAATCGCAAATCTTGCTCTATTCTACTTGTATTTGCAAAGATTTTAGTATCGCAATCGCCACCAAAAACTGTACAGATTTGCGCGAGCGCTTTTGTAAGAGTTTAAAAGGTATTTGAAGAAAATGGGCCTATTGTATTTGACAGAGCTGCCTGACACTAAATTTAAATTGAATACGTACGTCGTAAATCAAGCAAGCGCGACAACTATGACGCACTTTTATTTTTTTATCCTACAGTTTTAAATGATTAATTATTGTTGTCGTATACTTTGGAAAATTAATCCTAGTATCCTAGAGTCTAACACAAAATTTACTGTTTTATTAAATTTCATTTTGTATAACAACGATGTCTTGCTAGTTTATTCAAATACACATTTCATAGGTAATTTCAATAAAACATATATTCTCTGTACTGTTTTGTGATTTATAGTAGACCAGGCAATGATATACAATTTAGTCGGTTTTGAACACTCAATATTTGGTTGATAATAATAATGAGCAATTTCTATTGTATTGGGATGACAAAATTAGAAACATGTAGGACACAATTACCAATAACTCTTTTAACATCATTTTCAGAATATTTATGAATAAAGGTAAGGACATGAAAGTAGGAATGTACAAAATAAAAATAGTTCAATTGCTATCATCCACAAAAAAAATGCCTAAATTAGTACATAAATTGTAGCATATGTTTCTAATGTTGTGCTTAGGGCAACTCACTAGTTTTGCTTACAAAGCATGAATATGTCTCTGCGATAAATTATTCAATGCGCGCATCGGTAGCGCAAATATTTTGTTATAATAACGGTTCAAGTATAAAGCGGCGGTTCACTTACTGTTGAAGGCCTAATAACTGTTAGTTAGTTGTTAGATGTAGTATAGGTCCGAATTGTATGGCTACGAAACTGAATAGCAGAAACCCTTACAAGTTATTTGAACTAAAAAATTCTAATAACCCCTCATCCAACGTTACTATCTGTTTTAACTACCTATCACCTAAATTTGTATTATAGCTCATAGGTGTCTATAAAAGACGTCATTTGAATACCACTATTCAACGGATCTTTATGTGGGCGTTTCCCGTCTATTCTATATAATTACATTTAACTTGTATTTTTATAAGGCTCATATGCAGTATGAAAGCTTCTTTAAATGAAGTCAGTTAAATAACACGAAGTGACAAATTGGCATTACCACCTTTTACTTACTTAGACAACCTCAAGTAGCTACCCAATCAGCAAGTAACCTAAATAGCCCAAATGAAGGAAACTGCATCAGGTTTTTTATTACATTTTACCAACTTACGAAGTATTAATCACAAGTGAAGTTTAAGTCCTATGCTTTTAAAATTTAAAATTATGAAAATAAAATTTAAGCTTTCACGCATTTAGTTGTATCATCACTTAAATCGTTACATATTTTCAAATTCAGTCTACCTAAGCCCTAAGCTCAGAGAAGTGTTCAGCGATTTTTATTGTACAGAAGACTTACAAGGTTTAATTAATTGTTAGAAAGACCTCTGTTTATCGGTCTGAATTTTTTGGCATTGCTATCAGCATAATTATATACTATAATTATAAAATTTATAATTAGTATTTAAATACGTAATTTAAATACGCTTATTGAGCTTAAGCATCTTGAAACTTTTTTTAAACAATCACAAATGCAAGCAGGCAGGTCTGTATTGTTTTTTGACTTTATTCGAACTGACCATTGCTTCCTAATAAAAAGTTTAACTGACTAAGGTCTAGAAATGTAGAAGTAAGCACCATGCAAACGGGTAGAGCGAACATAGCTGGGCATTTGCCGTGTACAAATTCGTTGCACTCGCACTCTGCTCACATACAAGGGAATGACGCGACAAGATACACCCAGATTTCAGAGAAACTCATTTCAAAAAATCAGGCTACTTTTTAATACCACAGATCCAAAGAAACTTAGTGCATTTTGCGTTGTTTGGTCACAGTGAACCGTCAAAGTTCAAAAATATTCAAATTTTGATACTTTGCCGCCCTGTTGCTTCTACAATTCTTATCTGATGTTGATAAAATTTGATTTGTTGTGACCCTTAGTCTGTTTTCTATAATCCGTTTGCTTCAAATTAAATCCAAAGGCAAAAATATTTTCGTCCATCTTTTATAAAGACAACGGACAAAAACGGTTTTGTTTATCAGTAAAACTGAAAGTACACAAATTTGCTTATAGTAAAGAATGAAAAGATAACACTAAAATCCTTCACTGACGTTATTCACCCATGTATTTCAAAATGATAAAAAAACAGTGTTACAAAGCTGTTTGTGTTGTGTATTGTGTACTTCCATTAACTAACTATGCTAGTATTCCCGTGGTAGATGCTGGTAATATGTAATAAAAATTGCCGTTACATTTATGGCTTGTTTCATTAGCAAAAGTTTTTACAGATATGCATCTATTTATTGGCAAACGGCCTGCATCATGCCAGAGAAACGCCGTAGTTCGTATGATGCTTAAGGTCAGCTTCTGAAAAGCAGCTTAAATCTATACCGTTTCGTAGACGAAAATATGTATCTATCTAAATAAATTTTATTGACGAGGTTAGGTATAAAATTAGTCGTATTCACCTCAGCTATGCTACGCAGTTACTAAATCTGTTTTTGTTATTACTGTAAGATATTTCCTTCAATTGCAATAATTGCGATGTGTTTTTGTTTCATTTCGCAGGGCACCTATTTTATTGAAATTTTGCTCACAACATTTACTAAACATTGAAATACTTTTTTGTATATGAAAGTTGTAACCTAGATGAAAAAAGAAGGTTGTAGGCCTATGGTATATTGACACAAAGTCAGTAGAGCGTCATCATCGGCCAAGTTGGTTTTCAGAGTGTAAAGGAAACATTTGCCCAATATTTCAGCAGTAGTACCAGTGTTTTCCGTATTCTGGGCGACACTTGACTGGGCAAGGCTTTTTAAGCGACGTATTATAATCTTTGATGAACGGGAGGCCGACAAATTCGTAGCTATTGTGCCTTTTGGTTGGAAACGGGACGCTGTCCTGGTATGTGGTGCAAAGGTAACTGTCGTGTGTTAAAATATGCTTCTTGTACTTGCGGTAAACAACTCTACTAAGTATTTTCTGGTCATCGTGATGAATCCTTTTCCAATTAGGCTTATACAATTTGTCCGTTAAAAAACACATTATTTACTATTCAACTGACAGTCATAACTGGGTACATTCAACTTAAAAGAGCTCAAAAGAATTTAATATAAGTGGAGAAGGTCTTACGTTTATTATTTGTTTCCTAATTTTTGCACCAACTGTAAGACCTAACTTGTAGTTGTGAGCCCCCCACATCCCTCCCATGATAGCCGTTCCATGCTCTGGATGATCTCTCATTCCGTGAATTGCAAAGTTGCTATGTTCCCATTCAACAACTGCATCTCTTTCCCGCTCAGAGAGTCGACTATCCAGATCACGAACTGCGAACTTTTTCACAGTTGGATCGCCAATCAAAAGAAATCTCCATGTCATTGGATGGAGTTGGGAAGCATCACCTACAATGATTTTTCTAGTTAACGCTTTAGGTGTAAGTGCATAAAGGAAATTATTTTTTGGCATCCATCATATTTTATAACACTAAACGTGTGTGTAAGGAAATACTAATTGACCGATTGCTGGTAGCTGCTTCACATCGCAGTAATAAATATCTTGATCTGAACAAATAATATGACACATTTGATCCTGGACAGGGATATTGGAATAGATTCTCATGACCCAGCCTGGGTACAGTTCCTTCATACCAGCCAGATTAGCTGATACGCCTTCTAAATATCGCATATCCAGGAGCTTGGATGTTCCAATTTCTGGCTTGTGAAACAAGGAGTAACTGATGACCTTTTGAAATCCTCCCAAAAGTGTTGCCTCGTCACTGCAGGAAGACTCCATTAGTGTCCTTGGCTTCTCTGTGGGAATTTGTCTTTAAAAGTAAAAATCAGTTTATATTACACAATGGCTGTTAAAATGTATGCTAATGAATTTGGTTTGGTAATGCTGCTTCATTTCATTGTCTTACTTAGTAAACTTGGAGCAATTGCAAATACTCCTCGGACTAGTATGCTGCTGACTAAAAATTTCTTTAAAAAATTATAGTAGGTTGAATAGCGAAGATATACAGAGTACTTTTTTTAAATATTGCGAAAAGTCAGGGTGTACAAAATGTAAATACCTTCCACTGCTAGCATGCTCTGATTTTTAAATTTTTGCCAAGATTTTGTTTTTAAATTCTCCTTTTGCATTGTGTCGTATACAACATGCTTAGACTGAGGCCTGATGTTCCAATCATCAGAAAAAAGTTTCAGCAATAGAAATAAAAGTAGGAAAAAAAGTATGCGTTTTTTAAAAACAAGAATTTGCTTCACAGATGTCATTATTGTATACAAATTGTAAAATATTTTTATTTAAAGTATCAGCAGAACACTCGAACAATATTTTGAAATATGGTTTAAAGTCTGTTAAATCTCTGTTTTTGATCAGTACGAACTAATGCCATCAAAAGACCCGAAAAAAGTCACAAATTCACTCAAAGCAAACTAAACTAAAGAACTAGGTTAATATATCGTATTTTGTAGTGCAATATTCTGTTGGTAGGAGTGATTGCAACCAATAAAACCATATGGCAGTTAAAAGGATAATGTGGAGGCGGTCGGCTCCTATTGTTTTTAATCTTACAAAATAGTCGTATAGTGTTACCCTAAAAGCCTTTCACAACTCATTATGCTCAATTTTCATAACATCAGATAAATCATTTCAAATTCTGACAGCTTGGTTGAGTAAATCGATAAGAAGTAGGTGAGGTATACTTACATAATTTTACTGTAATATTCTATTAGAATGCACACACAATGTACTACAAAGAGGAATTGTATTTCTATAAAGATGAACATTGTTAAACTTTGTAATGTAAGGTATACTAAAAATAAATGTAATCTAACTCAACCTGTGTTGAGTTTCAAAATCTCGTTCCTGGACTTTTGTGCCAGTAATATTTTTATCAAGCCCATGTGCATGACATGTACCCATCTGGCACATTAACCATATTTAAATCAATATACTGAAAACTACGGTACATTAAAAAACGTAATACACTAATAGTCTACATAAAAATTTGAATTTCTCGTATAATTACAGATGATATCTGTCTAGGTCCAATCCGAACCCGAATACATTGAACAGTGGTTAGACGTCCATTAGTCTGACTATCCCTATCCCCTTAGTTATTAGTCCTACCACCCCCACTTAAGTTTACGTTTACGTTCCCATTCTCTTTTTTAAATGTAGACACACTCTCAAAAGTGTCTTACACAGCAGAGTTATTATTGTTTGTATTATTTGGTCATTCGCGCCAGTCACTTAAAAGAGAAGCAGTGCGCAGATTTTTGCTTGTGGAAAAAAAAATTAGTTTTTTCTTTTTGTTTCGTTTTGTCGTGAGGGAGAAAACCGGTTTAGGATGGCGGATATATTGGAAACTGTGGGTAGAGGAGAGCTTTCCGGTGAGGTGCTGTCAATCCAATTTAAGCAGGATTTTTCCTAGATTTGGGGGATATATTTTTTATATTTGTTTATATTTTGTATCTGTAGATGGGAAAGTGGATGAGTTTTTCTTTAAGGTGTGCTTGGAATCGAAAGTGTACTTTTTACTTCTGTCTAAGACCCCTATCGGAAGAATTTTCTATTTTTTAGTTGAGGAGTTTTCCGTTGGATGGCGTCATAAGGATGCTAAAGACTATCTTGCTTACTTTATTTTATTTATTTTAAGTTGTTTGATATTTAGAAGGCGGGAGCTAATATTTTTAATTATTGCTCAAGCCTGCTGGATACTGTTCAGGTGCTTCAGTCATTTGAAAACCCAGTACGCAACACTCATGTGGACTTGGTGTTGGCCAATGACTGCGTATAGGGAACCTGTGTACTCTCATGGTAGTGGTATGTGGGTTTTGATTAGTAGTGTTTCACTTGCGAGGTACTATGATATTGGTACCTCTTATGTATTATTCATATTTAGGGGGGTGATACCACTGTACTATGTATGGCATTGCTATAAGGGGGTTAATTGGGTATGGGCTGTTCTTCAGCTTGTATGGTTAGGGCCTATAGGGCACGAATGGTGGGGGCAAATGGCCTGGGTGCGGTTTTGTTTGAGATTGTGGGCGGACCGGGAGCTGCGGGTGGTGGTGCTAAACAGGGGATGACCTTTAACATCAGGTTGGGTCAACAGTCTGGTGGGGTCTCTTCCATGGCCCTATCAACTGTTAACCTGACCGAAATTAATATGCACTACTCCAAAGCGGGGGCCATGAGCAGGTAATGCGGTCTTCGCGATGAAGTGGTGCGACGCCAACATCACCTAATGCTGCCGCCGCCTGCAATCGCCCGGTTTGCTCGCATATCTGTCTCATTCAAGCACCGTACTGTTATAAAGGAGCTGTGAGGGGTTAAGGTAAGGCTGATAAACTCTTTGTGTCTGACTTGCATGCTACGCCGCGTGCATGCGTATTGATTTCGAGGAATATGAAAGCTCAATTGCTGATAAAGTTTACGAACAGGGATGTAGTCTCTGTTCTAACTTGGTGGGGTATGGGTCCGACGGTCTTTCCTTCTGTGTCTATGCCAGATGAAGCAACTGATCCTCCCAAGGATCTCGTGCGCAAGCTAGTTGACTACTGTCAGGTCAATAAGCTGCTTCTCATCATAGGTGCTTATGCTAATGAATATAACCAGGTATGGGGCAGCACCGACACTAATCGCAGAGGTGAGGTGCTGTTCGACTACATTATGTCTACTGATCTTTCAGTAGTGAATCAGGGTATTCCTACTACGTTTTTTGTAGCTAACAGGAGTCAAGTAATTGACATCACGCTGGCAAATAGATTTGCTGAGTCATGGGTTGACAAATGGGCTGTGTCGGATGAGGAATTAAGGTCTGATTACAGGAACATCCGTTCCCGTGTCTTGGCTAGCTTGCCAGTGGCTGTTTGCTGTAGAAACATTAGAAAAGTGGATTACAGCAAATATTCTGCTTGTTTAAGGCATAAAATTCACTTGGTGCCTAATAGGCAGTTGCACAGTGTCAATGACGTTGATGCTGAGGCGGCTGCAATCGGAAAGGCCATGATGGACTCTCTTAATGAGGTATGTCCGCTAAGGACATATAGACGAAGGGACAGGGTGGCGTCATGGTGGACAAATGATCTCACAACTCTTTAAGTGGGTGTAACCACCTTCTTTAAGAGAGTGGGTTGCCACGGACGTGACCCTGTTATTTGGAGAGAGTATAACGTAGCTCGCAATGTTTATTTGTCTGCTGTTCGATGCGCAAAACGAAGGTCATGGACCGAGTTTTGTGGTAGTGTGAGTAAGTATGGGGATGCTGTGAAGTGTCTTCAAAGTCTAGAGGGCAATGTGACTAGGACACCGGGATCAATTCATGATGATGTGACGAATCAGTCTGCGACGTCAATGGATGAGACTCTGGATGTCCTTCTTTCGCATCACTTTCCTGGGCTGAATAGTAGGGAGCTGCATATCATGGAGCATAGTATGTGCTCCCTGAAATTGCATGGCTGCTCAGGGATTGTCACTAAGAAGAAGGTGCAGAATGCTGTTTAGAGTTTTAGTCGATACAAGCCTGCCGGAGCTAATGGTATTCAACCTGTGCTATTGCAGAGGAGTTTACCGGTGATTTTAGGGCGGTTAGTTGCTCTTTATCAGGCTTGCTTGGCATTAGGCGCTGTATTGCTGTGCTGGAGAGTGGCTAGGGTAGTATTTCTATCTAAGCTGGGTAGGAGGGACTACTGTAAGGCCTCTTTGTGGAGACCCATACAGCTAGCTCCTGTTTTGTTAAAGGTCCTCAAAAGACTGGTGGATGGGCACATCAGAACACCTGAGTTAGAGAGCAGGCTCAGGGCTTATCATTAGTTTGCGTACTTGAGGGGAATTTTCACGGATGCAGCTATTCATAGAATAGAAGCGTATGTGAAGAGATCTCTTGAGTTGCGACTGATGGTTCTGGGTGCCTTTGCTGACATTAAAGAGGCCTTCAACAATGCACTATTCAGTGCTATAACCTCAGCCATAAATATGTTAGGTATTTGCGATTTGTTGAAAAGGTTGATCGACTTAAGTCTTAGACATAGACGGGTGGTGTCTGAGATTAGTGGTTGTTTTAGGGAATGGAGGGTGGTTAGAGGGTGTCCGCAAGGGGAGGTTGTTTCACCCCTCTTGTGAAACTTGGCTATGGATAGTCTTTTGACTATGCTTAGGCAAAGGGCGTCGTCTACTCTGTCACAAGGGTATGCCGATGACACAGGGGTGGTTTAAAGCGGCAAGGTGCTCCGCACACTCACACATCGGGTCACGAGTAGTCTATATATTATAAGTGACTAGTGTGTGAAGGTGGGACTAAACGTTAATGCTGAGAAGACTAAGTTGATTCTGTTCACTAGGAACACTAGGCTCTCTCTTCATTACGTGAGGTACAAGGGAGCGAGCCTGGAGATCCGGCAAACAGTTAGGTACTTAGGCGTTGTACTTGACAAGCAATAAACCTGGATGCCACACTGCAAGTCAGTGCAGAGCAAGTCGCAGGTTACCTTGGCTAGATACAAACGCATGGTTGGAAGGAAATGGGGTCTATCTCTTACCGTGGCGAGATGGGCCTATACTGCCCTTGTCCGTCCAGTGATGGAGAATGGGTTGTGGCTTGGGCTTCTGCACTAGAGAAAAGCTCGTTTGTTCGTTTGTTGTGTAGGGTGCAGCATCAAGCGTACCTTATGATCACGGGTGGGCTTCGATCGACGCCTAGGGCGGCGATGGAGTGTCCCATCGGTCTTACGGCTCTGGACATCTGTCTAAAGACGGTGCCTGTTAGGTCTATGCATAGGCTGCAAACAAGGGATTTTGAACGAAAAATCCTTCGTTTGGGGGCTCAACCAGCCATACTGTGATTTGTAAGAGGTGGGGCTCTTCTGTCCCTATTCTCCAGATGCCAGTGAACTGGACGTATAAGAGCCTGGAGAACAGGAGGTTTACTGTTGAACCGGGGTCGCGAGTGGATTGGGCTTGTGATCTATCCCTTATGGGGGGTGGGGTGGTTTGTTTTACTGATGACTCACGTGATAGTGATAATGCTGGCTGTGGAGTTGTGATTGAGGACAGAAACCAGGGGGTAACTCTTATATCTTCGTCTGTGTATCTTGGTGCTGATGCTTCTGTATTCCAGTGTGAGACCCTTGGTATTTCCTTGGCGGCCCATTGGCTGCTGGAGAATGGCACGTAGGATCTTCCGGTCAGAGTATTCAGTAATAGTCAGAGTTCTTTGCGAGCACTGTCTAGGCCGTACACTGTCTCAAGTGTCGTGTGGGACTGTCACACTAACCTCAACAGACTCGCTGAGAGGGGTTGTGAGGTTGTGTTAGTATGGATTCCTGCGCAATCGGGTTTCAGGGGTAATGAGGAGGCGGATTGGCTGGCAAAGGCTTCGCATGATGGGAGTTGCGTTAGGCAGTTTAGTTTGAGACCAATCGTTCCAGTCCCACTCTCCGCTGTCCACTGAGCAATTGCGCATTGGGCTAGACGTGAGCATGAAAGACAATGGACTGGACTACGCAACTGTAGACAGGCCAAGCTCTGGATATCGGCACCGCTTTACGGCAATCCGTCGTTGGTGCGTTATCCCAGAGATCAATTAAGATAGTTGATTGGGCTAGTAACGGGGCATGGGGCTTGGGGAGCTCACGGTTGGAGGATTGGAGTGTTGGAACTCCCTACGTGCGTGCACTGTGGGGACGAGGATGATACACTAATTCACTATTTAACTGTGTGCCTGGCCTTTGTACTTGTGAGAAACCTCTATCTTGGGGGGTGTGCCGGTGTCTTATATCGGTGGATATGTTGGGTCAGGCGTCGGTGGCTCAATTAGTTGCGTTTTGGCGCTTTACTGGCAGGCTTGCGATTTGATCTTGTTTCTTCTGCTATTTTTCAAGGGGGAGTCTGCAATAGGCCATAATTGTAAAGGCCTAGGCGGCGTTGGTCTCTTTGGGACTGAACCCCTGTCATATAATAATATGATAATATTATTGGTTGACATTTTCTGAAATTTCCCACTTATTTCCAAAACACCATCTTTTATGCGCTTCTAATTTTGGATTTAGGATCAACTATTGCACTGATAATAACAACCCGGGAGATGTAAAGGGGCGTAGGAAAGACAATGTCAAATGTGTCGTTGGACTTAGCAATTCCCCAGGAGAAGCCAGGAGTGGATCTAAATGCATACTCGGGAACAAAGTCATTGCGAACTTTCATTGAAGTGATGAGAACCGCTAGAGGATTCCGATTTTTACTAAATTCACGATTTGCCATGTTAAAGGTGCTATCCGTAAGATCCTGAATTTTGTTGAGCGGGAAGGAATTGAGACCAATGTGCTGAAAGATTAAGGGGATCCTTCTTACCCTCAAGCTTCATTCTGGCACCTATTTAATTATAATAATTCACAATAATTGTTAATAAACCTTGGCTAAGAGAAAGAAGAATGTTACAAAAATAAAACGCTATGCAATTTTTTCAGTTTACTTCGAGTTTGATGAACATCCTCATTAGCTCGTCCACGGGTTGCTTCTGATGGAACATGATGAGGAGCTGGGTGAGTTTAGGGAAATCGTTTGTTCGAAATAATAGTCCAATGCACAAAAACCCAGTAAACTTAAGGGCTGTCCAGCGTTTCTCCTTTCTTGGCAATATAAACTCCCTAATGGCAGTAATATACTGCTCGGACGCCACCACATCGTCCTCTTACACCAAATAGTAATCTGCTATTTTGCGCGAATAAGTAAATAAAAAAGTAAAATCTACAACTTGTTTTGCCCGCCATAAGACCTTCTCCTTTAGATGATCATACGTTCGTTTAGTGAGAGCAAAATCCATCTGTGGATAAATTTCCTCACCAGACTCAATAACTTGGAAAAATCTAGAATCTAAATATTCGTAGTAACGTTCCTGAATAAACAATAATTGCTTTGCACCACACAAACAAAATACAAAACAGAAATACAATGTTAAGTGTCGTGTTACTGCTTTGTTCAAAATAGACTACAAGTATTAAAAATTTCATTTGCGTTTTCAGATATACTTTTTCTCTGACGACACATCTGCTAGGTAAATAATGACAAAAACATCTCTCCTCTCCTCCTCATCCGACTCTTCAATTAAAGAAGACAGCGTTTTTTTTTAATATTTCTCTTTTCTGAATACACTAGCAATGCCCAAGATCAAAAACTTTCGCTCTTCCGCAGCCAATTTTGTCCCGGCAACAAGCGCTTCTTTCGTCTTTTCCAACAAGTTCACCTGCCATCGCAGCGGCGTCCCTCCATCACTCCTGCTCTCATTCACATGTTCGTGATTATCTGAGGATTTAATTTACACACCAGTAGTATTTTACTCATGATTAAATTGTAAACTGCTACGATTAAAAATGTAATAGACTTCCTAAGACTCAACAACAACGTTAATTAGAAAAATTTGACGTACAACTGACACCCCCTGTTGATACTGCAGAGGAGATAACTGGAACATGTTGAGGCGATTTGTCGGTGGGACTTGGCGTAGTTTCAGAAATGTGGATTTTAGGAGTGAACCGATTAAAGGTAAGGACGACGACAGTGGTGAGGACGGGCCAGGCCAGAAGCCAACGGAGTTAACGAAAAGGGATAGTAAAATAATTAATCGTCAACATTTAATAGTTTAACTATTTCCAGATTTTTAAATTACATGGACATCACATAAAAATCTAGGCGTTTAAACGCGTTCTGCTATGTCTCCTGTAACGTTGACGTTAACTGTGATTCTTTCAGGGCTTTATTTTAGATGATATTTCAGAACACGTTTTTTAATTTTGCAAGGTTATCCGTCCAAATCATTTTTTTGGGAAGGTACCCTCCCTTTTTTTTGTCTGTAATCAAAATGACATGCACATTTATTACAATTAAAAAATTACAAGTTCATTACCTTTTTTAACTTCAATAAAATGGAAAATAAGGACATGCCTTTTTTGCCTAGAGTTAATCACTCAGATTTGCAAATTTACAAAATATAATAGGTGAGATGAGATCCAATAGGGGGGGCGAAAGAAAGCAGTCGCATACTGCAGGAGCTCGTAAATACTTAGTAGCAAAAGTTATATATATGGTCTAATCAACTGATTCAAAATATTATTCAGAATCAAATTTTATTTTAAAATTATTGGTGAAATTTAAAATAAGAAAAATTTAAAGTGTATAGCTAAAAAGTAACAAAACAGTAAAATTCGAAATTTAATATATATGAATAAAATAAATACGTGGCAAATATAAAATAACAGACGCAGCAAAATGTCAAGCGAAAGCGAGGATTTTAATAGTGAATCCCACTGTCAAGAAACGGAAGAGCAGGACTTTAAACAATGTATGTACGCCCAACTATACGATCTTAGCTCAGACATACAGGGTGTCCAAGAATCGATTGTTGAAATAAAAGAAGAAGCAAAATCAATGATTTGTCCAATTTTAAAATAAATCACACAGTTTGAAAGAAAATTAAAAATTTTGAGAGCTGAAGCGATTCGGGTTGTTAATCCGTTAGTACTACAAGTCGAAAGATTAGAAAAAAAGTTGAAAGTGTTGGAAATCAAACAAAAACATCCAAAAAAGCGCACTACTAAATCAAAACCTCAACTCGATGCTGTCAGCAAACGCTATAATCTACCACAAACTCCAGAAACGATGCGCACGCCGTTACAAAAGAGCAACAGTAACGCTTGTGAACTCAAAGAAAAATCAAATGAAGGTTTCAAAAATCTAAACTCAAACTCTGTTGTTATCCATGGAATACAGGAATGCGAAAGTGAAAATATACTTACACTTACTGTGAACGTGCAAAATGTTATAAAGCAAATTGGAGTATCAAATTTAAAATTCAAGGAAGATAAACGAATGGGGCCATATTATAAAGCACGGTGCAGACCTATTTTAGTACACCTACATCACAGTGGCGACCAACACCAAATCTTAAAATAAAGCCTAAACTAAACCTGCTTGGTGAAACAAGACATTTTTTCATCGACAAACTGCGAAATAAGATGGAAAATCGAATCCACTACCGGCTAGTGCAACAAGCAAGAATATTTAAAAAGGAACAACCTAATGGCAAAACTTTCATTATTGGACCTCGAATTATTGTTTCAGATGCAAATTTCAAATCTACATACTATTGTGACTCAAATCTTCATATTACAGGAGAATGAAGCGACCCTATATTCTACACATACAAGAATAAAGCCACAAATGGAATTCCAAAATTGTATGCAGAACAACGATACGTGCCACCCTGTACATAGCCGATTACATCACTTGGTACTCATATTACGCTACGACCTTAAAACATAATATTGCGAGCTACACAATTTGCTAACACAGCAATATTTGTCAAATTCAACCACATAATTACTGCAACTGGATGTTACCAAAAGTTGTCTACTGGACAACATAATGGTTCACTAATGACCACAGTAATGATATTGTTCAGTTACCGTACGGTTACTAAACTCTGATAAATTTTGGACAGATTTAAGAGCTTTTTTAGCATCTTGCGGATTCTACAGTTACTAGTAGTACTACTTGACTCGCTCCTTATTTATGCCTTTATGCTCACATATGAATGAAAATCAAACCTACATACATGAAACATACAAATATTTAATGACAATTCATATTAAAAATTACATTAAATTAATTCATCAGCATTCACTTTCACACCTCACAAAACTATATCACATTGTACACACTGAAACAACTAAATAAAAGTTTAATTCTTGAATTTTCTTTGTCCTTTAGTACACGTACTTCAGTCAATATCGTAAGGGAAAGAGATGCAATGACAAATTGTACATATTAAAAATTAACTATTTGTAGTAACTTTACTAAACTGACTAGTGAAAAAAACACTATTGGAATGTTATTACTAGTAACAGTATGAGTGCACACTACCAAAAGGACAAATAAAGTCGAAACTAACATTTTTTCCATATTAAACCAGCTAACTATGTGAAACTTTTGTAAAACTTCAGTCTCACACACAAACAAACTAAACTGCCACAACAATTAAGTATGAACTTCTGCCGTAGTTGTGTGCAGTGTTACTGCAACAGTAGAGAATTGGGAGAGAAATGAAGGTTAAAGTCGCGCAAGTTCGTATATGCAATACAAACGTTTAATTTCCATGTGCTACCTGACCAATTTCCGGGGAATTTTAGACGAGTTTTAGATACTCCGAGACAATGTCCCCATGCTGCTAACATAATGTGTTCTAAATTTACGAATCATACTAATGTTTTATTTTAGAGCTCATATAGACTGCGCGTCTAAAATTCAACTTTGTTCAGACAACATTGGGATGTCTTAGAATTAACTAAAATGTTTTAGAACAAATTTGAAAACGTATGTTGAAAATTAGATAACATAATGTTGCTGAATGTTTGCTAGGTATTTTAATGATTTAAATTTAACTGATTTTTAAAATCTTCAAAATTTGAAAAATTAATTTCAAATTATGTTTTGCTAAAAATTTAATTTAAAACATATCATTGCGAGAAGCACAACATGATTAAAATAAACTTGTCGTTGTCGTCCAACGACGATAGCCCACCAAACGACTCAGTATGCGTTACATTATTTTGCTATAGTACGAAAACGCGTAAATGTGATCATCACTTAAATGTGATCAGTGGCGCCTGTTCAAATATTACCGCCTTTAAAAATCTGTCCGACTAATACTCCAACAGCTTATTGTCTCAGCTACCATCACTAGTGATTTCAGCTTTTTTCCTTAAAAACTGGCTATGTAAAATTATAAAAGTTTTAAGCACTTTTTTGAATTTGTCACATTTAAGACCCTACTTTACTATTGACTTTAAATGTATTGATTACATTAGGAGCACTTTGGCCGTTGTAAGAATTTCCGCAGTTATTTTGTACAATGACCTGTATCTCTTGCAACTTTTGATTTCCGACACTGAGTATTTTTGTGAACATAAAGGATTAAAAGAGAAGTATAATGATAACTTCTTCTTCATTGTGCGTCGGCTAGGTAAAAAGTTTTCTAATTTTCAAAGTTGAAAAAAAATGAACCCGATCACATTTACGCGCCTTAGTGCTTTACAGTTTTTGCTTTATTTTAGCTATCGTTTTTACTCACATGCTTTTAGTATGTCCATTTACGTTATACCTGAACATTTATATCTGAATTAATAATTAATATAATGAAAATTTTTGTTTTAAGTCCAATGAATCCGACTATCCAAAGCTAGTCAAAATGGCAAGGGACTACATGCCTGTGGTTGGGACTGGAGTGCCTGTTGAGAGACTTTTTTCTGACGCGTCTAATATTCTAGACACAATACGATGCTCAATGAAGCCTTCTACAATTAAGGAGACACTGTGCACTAAATTGTAGCTTAAATGTTCTCAAGATCCCCAGCCAGGAATGTTTTCTGCATCTGCAGCTGCCAAAGTGTTTGAATTTGGGGAAAACGAGGGATTCTTTGTGGAACGCGACGAAGAAAACATTTCGTTTCATAATATTTCTATTGAAGCAGTGCTGAAATTGAAATAATTATTGTGTTGTATGTAAATTACATTGGAAGATACCTCCATTTACTGAAGGGATTGTTTGCCCGTATCTTTATACTTTCAAGTTTCTTTCTACAGTGCTATGTGCTGTAATTATGTAGCAAATGTTTTTGGACGGCGTTGAGCTTTAAAATAATTTAAAGTTTACCAATATAAGTTAGTACTTTTTATTACATTACTAACACGAAAAACTTTCAAAATTTCAAAATGAATTTTGTTTTGGTTTAATAACAATACTTTGTTCTTAATTATTAAATTAAAAACGACACTCTTTTCCACCCACGTTTCAGTATACTTGGATGATGTTGCGAGAAAATTTGGTGCTAATAAACTGGTTTTAATATAATAAAATGTAATAATCCATTACTGCCAGAAAAATTATCACGCATAACGCTTGCAGTAGTAACTAGTAACTAGTAGTTTTTTAATTATATAATAAGTTCCATTTGGGCTGAGGCCCATGGAACTTAGTAAATAGTATATACAACCTAAAGCAAGGCCAATGCATGTAACACAATTTCTGTAGTTTTAAAAATTAAATTGACATTTGCCTCATTCTAAAATTCAAGTTTTTGCATCTGTATTAGTATTTTAAGGCACTAAGCAATCATTACAACGAAATATTAAATAAAGACAAAAGTAATAGTTATATTTTTTAGCTAAAACTAAAAACCTTAAAAAAATGACGAGTTTTCCGTCGGAACGTCGGAACGGAACGGAAAAAGTACTTTCGGAACGGAACGGAACGGAAAAAAATGTATTCCGTTCCGAACTTAAAACATCCCGTTCCGAACGCGTCGGAACGGAACGGAAAATCATTTTTTTGTTCCGTTCCGTGCCGAATGAAGTTCTTCTCAAAATATGATGAGTAGCCCAGTGCGGTTTAGTTTTAAACTATGTCGCGGGAACTACAAATCTAATAGTAAGTGTTAAAAGTGAGATCATGAGTTCATAGCTCGAATGTTTCTAAACTCCTTGAAAAAAACAAACAAACAAACAAACAAACATGCGGTTAGACAGTAAGACGGACAGAGGGACGTCCAAAACCATTTGAATTGATGCTGATAAGCTAAAGCAAAGCATCTAAAAACAGAAAAAATGATAGTCGGTTGCATGTCTGAATGATTAAAAAATTTCAATTTCGTACACTACAATTTTGCAGTACTTGTCTACCGTAGGCTCAAAGTAGATGCTACGCCTACAGCAAATAAGTTTAATCGCTGTAAAACCATCTGTTTATGGTAAAGTTTACGTAAAAATACCGTAGTTAGTGCCAAAAAAACGTTTAATATTCACAAAATTTGCTAGCAAGAATATTTGGGGTATAAATGATACACATACAAGTACCTAGTCCCCGTATATTCTCAGCATTATATTAGACCATTTTATCATTTGTTGGCAAATTATTTTTCCGGCATAATAGTGGAAACTAGATTTGGCATTTTAGAGGCCCTGTAGGGCTTCTTCAGGCTTAATTAATTTCGGAATTTACTATAGCGGAACACCGGCAAAACATCGAATAATACTTAACATAAAATTGGCATTAGGCTGGCATGCATACGGTGCACAATTAGCGATTTCACGGAAAAACATCGGAAAAGTCGATTTTGCCGCCGACGGGCCGTTTATTTTTCGGAGGCACGGCCCTGTGTGGCGTCAGCGGCCACTGCCAAGACCTTGCCGTCAACAAATAACCAAGAACAAGCCATGACAAAATTGTGGACTTAGTAGGCTTGTTAGGTTATGTTAGGTTAGGTTAGGCGCAGGTTTGACTGGGCCTAGTAGGAGTTCGAAACTAGTGTCCAGGGTACGAGTAGTGCGTGGTGCTGGTACGGGTGGGCTTGGTTATATTAGCTAAGGTTAACGTTAGACTTATACGATAGGGCATAGTAGGAGTTGTGCTAGTACAAGTTGGCTGTGTACGAAATTTAATAGTATTATTGGAGCAGGTACAAGTAATACGAGTGGGCATGGTACCAGTTTTGCTTGTGCTAAAGGCTAGGGTAAAAATAGAGACCATGAAATTGAGAGAAGTGCGATTTTTTAAGCTTAAACTTGGCAGGGTACGGTTGGGGCTGTTTGTAGTGGCCGTCGTAATAATAGCACCGGTACAAGTAAGCCAGACACAGCATTTTGTTCTGCAAGTTGAAAGGGGACGAGTATTTTTATTATTATTATTATTATTATTATTATTATTATTATTATTATTATTATTATTATTATTATTATGTGTGTATTTATACAGCTGGTTCTTAACCTCGAGGGTATAACCTACGGTTTTATCCATACAACATTGCTATGTGAACCACTAGGAAGGTGCGAGTGTATAGTACACTTGACCAGGTATAGTGGTTCATGTTTCTTAACTTTAGTTCCACTAGTATACTGATATAGTCTTACATACCGACGTACTCCTTGAGAGAAATATTTATACTGGTTTGCACCAGGTACCATAGATTGTATTTTCAGGCTGACCGAGGAAAGGAAGACAGAGTAGAACGAAACAGATACAGCGTTCTCAGGACTGCAACTGCTCCGCATTCACTCTGCTTCCAACCCGCCAGCAGTCACTCTTAACGAGAGTGGACAGGTGGCGACGGCCTGTAGTGGACGAGGAAGAAGGGAACTTCGAGATGAATCTTGAGTCTATACATTTGAATGTACAGTGTTCAGGCATGTAGTAAACTACTATTAAGCTGACTTGTATCTCTGTCTCAGGTAGGAACTACTACAGATAAATACAACCAGCACCCAAACACTTTAGACTCTCACACCCACCCCGTTCAAATTCCCTAACGCCCCACCAAGCCCCATCCCCCCGCTGCCCACAATCCAGAGCACTACCGGCTAGCCCCGACTTGGTGACAAGGCGATGCATTACATCTCCAAGCCACCAAGCCGGGAAAGGGGACGAGTAAGCGAAATACCTAATTTTTTCTTGTCAGTTGGCAGGGTACAAGTGTTGTCGTTTTGAGTGGCCGTTGTAATACAATTAGACCTATTACAATTAGGCTAAGCACAAGTTGTGATAATTAGCATAGGTGGGGTGCAAGTGTTGTTGGTATGTGTTGGCTCAGCAAATTTTGCATTGTACAAGTGCTTTAGTGTTGAGTGTTGCCGGCACAAGTGGGCATCGTATGTAGAAGCAGCTTTAGTACTCGCAATTGTGTTTGTTTAATACTTGCTTGTAGAAAATAGTTTTGAAATTGTAACAAGTTTGTTACCACCTCCAGATAGACTGACTTACAGTCAGACACAAAATCGTTTTAAAGTTAGATAATCAACGAAAGCTTAGCATCTGAAAAGCCTAATGTGCTAACAGGTATTTAATTCGTCGTTACACATCTAGTGCAAAGTATGCTGTTGGATAAACTCCCATTTAAGGTATGAGGGTAGCTTTATTTGCGAGGGTCGGATGTTTCAATCAATTGGGGCTGTTCTTCCAACATGGACCCTGGTGTAACCAGCTTACCCAGTACCATGTATGCCCAACACCTACATCCTCTGTAGTACTTAACGTAGTTTTAAATACCAATTCACGTTGATCTATTAGGATGATTTTTGCTGTGCTCCCCCTAAATGGACTCCACGTTTTGACCTGTTTAAAGTGTGTTACAGTTCCAGTTGACGTGAACAACTTTATTTAATTAAATGTGGAACATGTTGTAGTGTGGACCCCTTGATTTTGATTTCACAAAAAATCTGAATTACCTGTCTCCATTCATCTTCCTTTAAAATCTTTTCTGAAGTTTTATAATTCTTGAACCCTATTAAGCACTGTTGATAGCACCTAATACAGACAATAATGTGAGCTGCTACAAGTTTAGTGTTCAAAAACAAAGTTATGGTGCTTTGTTCCCGGACTGAATATTTTACAATTTTGATTGAAATAATTTCTCCGAATAAATACTAATTCATAAAATTTTGTCATAATAATGATTTAATGATTAAATATTCATTTTTTCGAGTGTATAACATGTTATTTTGTAAAGAAAAATGGATGAAATGAAGAGTAGTAGGTGGTACTATGCAAACACACAAGCAGGGAATTTTGCAAAACGGCATGAGGCGGAAGATTGCGAATTGTGAATAGGACGAGGCATGCAGAAAGGCTCATCATTTAACCTATGAAAAAAAGGAATATGGCATGAATGAGGTCAAAGGTGCAACTATAATGCAAGAACAATTAGTTAAAAGAAAAGCTCACAGAACTAATACAAGGGGCATCGTCCTAATTTTCTAAAAAGTAAACATTCTAACCTCAATGTTACCTTAAGCAATGTGTAAATGACTACCTTTTTTGTGAGGTACCTGGCTTTTTTAAGTAATCCGTTTTCAAACCAGATCATGTCATTTGTATTGGCACTGGTGGCTGATTAACTACGCTATCGTAACGTACAATGTACGTACCTAGCAATAATGATGAGAACAGGCAATAATTTGAGTATATACGGTTATATTGGCAATTTTTCTTTGAGAATGAACGTTATCAATTCCTGATTCTTGCTCCACTTAACTTGTAATTGCTGACAAAAAGTTTGTGCAACCTCAACCATAAACTGTACAACCCTGCGGGGGCGCTTTTTCAAGCGTTTAGAAGTTATTAGAAGGAAAATTAGTACACTAAGGTAGAAGCTGCCTCACACGTAATGTTTTATGAATTGGTGCATTGTAAATTAAGCAAATGTGACAACTGTGACGCATTATTATCTTTTTAAATTACAGTTTCAAGTGGTTAATTATTGTTCACTTTTACTTTTAAAAATAAATCTTGTATAACGACTATGTACTACTGTTTGATTTACATACTTAATTTAAAGGTAGTAACCACGAAGCAAACATTCCATTTATTGTATTGTTTTTTATAATATATGAGGTAATGGCATGTTATTTGGACAGTTTTATAGTAGCAATACCCAGTTTTTGATAATAATAATATAAAGCAATTACTACAGTAATGTAATGGCAAAAGAAAGGGTTGCACTTAATAAAAAACAATTTATTACAATCACTTTTGGACTATTTTTGAGTAGTTTATGAATTTGTTGAAGCTGTCTGAAACTTTATTTTATTTAGATACTTAAAAAGTTTAAATTTTTATTCAAGCAAGCGTGACAACTGTGACGCATTATCATCTTTTCATATTAGAGTTTTAAGTCAATAAATAGTTTTCCCATAATGCCTTACACATAACCCTAAATCCGAAACAATGTATTACTATGTGGTCGCCGTATCGTTTGCATACCATTATTAATATGCATGTAGATTTATTTTATTACACATTCAAAAAAATATTCCACTTAGGTATTTTTTTATTGTTCTGTGCCTTATAGAAGATAGTGTTATGACAGTCTATTACGTGGATTATAAATAACTAATACTTACAATTAGTTGACTGTATCAATAGACAATTACATAAATACTGGGACGACATAGGTAAGGGTGGTACTAATAAGCGAAAACCTTGTTAAAACCATTTCTCGACTATTTACACATTAAAGTAATGACACTAAAGTAGGACAGTACGGTACAGGAAAAACAAAGTTGCCACTTTAAACAGAAGAACTATTTATGAATATTTATTTGATTAAATAGATCAGTACCCATGTTTGCAACAAAGTTGTTTTTAAAGTAATGTAATAGTCTAGCTTATATTGCGTGTATTGTTTTCTGCAAATAATTATGTGATGTTGCAGACGAACGGAGAAACGGACAAACGGATGGAAATAATGATTAAATAAAATACTCACTTAGCAACTAACAAGGTAATTTTACCTGAATTTAGGCTGAATTGTATGTTCTTGATGAAAAAGAAACGATAAAATGCAATTATTGTAGTTAGCCTAATCTCACAACGCAAGTAAAAAACTGTCTACAGGCACTGACGTATTATTGGTTAAAAACAATTATATCTATTAATTATTTTAAATAGCAGACGGTGTACTAAAAACGTTCAGCCTATCAATCCTTGTTATTTGTTGTAGGTGATAAGATTTACTATTTTATCGTCATTTATTTAGTCTCGTATACAATAACTTTATTTTGCAACTTTTTATTACCTTAAATTCTAAAACATTATATAGTTATCTGTTTTTACATTTACATTTGCAATATTTGTCTTTTCTGCAGTCAGTTGATTCTTCTACTTGTTTATAACATTTTACAGTCAATGTTCTACTCAGTTTATTTTAAAGCTACTCTTTCTGGAGCATAACAAACCTTTATTATTAAAACTCGCAACTTTAAACAATCCGCAGGTCTGAAATGCGTTCTTTTTGAAACCAACTCCGGACCCGACGACCAGTTTCAAAACGGAAGCAAAGCTTACTCTAATACAGGCAACATCAACGTATTTATTTAATTATAGTACTATTGTAAATTACAGCGAAATTATTTTATAATTGCAAAACACGTTTAACTATATTCGAGTTTGAATTTGAGTTTGAATTAGTTTTATTTATGTTGAAAGTTGAAATCATTACAGTATACATAGAATCATTAAAAGCTACAGACACAAATATAGGTGAGTTTTAACAACACTAATATTTTTAAAAAACTGCTTGTTACTTGTACTACAGGGCGCCGCATGAGATATTTCGTAAACTCAACGAGTTACAGCAAATCCTATGGGTTAATATGTTAGCTTAATGAATTACAGCGGGCCCCATGAGTTATATCAGTCCCTATGAAATATATCAGGCCCCATGAGTCTTGATTTCAAGACTCTTGAGTCTTCAAGACTTTCGAAAGTCTTGATTTTGAGAGTCTTGAATTTTTAAGACTTTTAAAAGTCTTGATTTCAAGAGTCTTGAAATATCAAGACTTTTTAAAGTCTTGATTTCGAGAGTCTTGCAATATTAAGGCTTCTCAAAATCTTGATTAAGTCTTGAATTCAAGAGCCTTAAAATTTTTGTACCTCCAAAAGTTGAAATAATGACGAAAAATCTAAGTTTTTGTGCTTACAAAATGATTGCGTACATGTTTTTGTTAGTCTTGATTTCAAGAATCTTGATTTTTCAAGACTTTAGTCTTGATTTCAAGACTCAAGACTTTTGAAAGTCTTGATCTCAAAGACTTTTAAAAGTCTTGATCTCAAGACTCTTGAAGTTTCAAGACTTTTAGAAGTCCTGTTTTGAAGACTCTTGAATTTTCAAGACTTCTGAAAGTCTTGATTTCGAGAGTATTGAATGATCAAGACTTTTGCAAGTCTTAATTTCAAGAGGCTTGAAATTTCAATACCAGCCCTAGTCTGGATTTGAAGAGTCTTGGTCTTGACAAGACTTTTAAATTCAAGACTTTTGCAAGCCCTACTCAGATTCCTAACTCTAGCTGCTTTGTAAACTGCCTCTTCTAGAAAGTCGCAGTTGTCGCACACGATAGTGCTTACTTGTAAATTTGTAACCTATTTCCATTTTATTATTCGTACTCAATTGGAAAGTCGTATAGAAAAACTTTCGTACAAATATGTTTTAGACATTCAAAATTTGTGCAACAAATTTTTGTACAAATAACTTAAATTTGAACATCAAAAATTCTTACAAAAGACGATCGTACAAAAACCATTCGGTCACAGGACATAGGACCCGGTGGTAATTTTCAAAAATAGTGACGTGTCATGAATAAACGTCTTACTTACAAGCTAATGACGCGACATGCAACGCCTAGATTGCACAATGATCCTTTAAAAAAAATCTGGCTACTTTTAAAAAGCACAGATCTAATGTAATTTGAGTGAATTTTGCGTGGTTTGGTCACAGAGGTCAGCCAAAGTTTAAAAAAAAATTAATTTCAAAATTCCGCCCTTTAACGCCTACGATTGTGTTGCCAGTCGTACCCGGATAACTCGTATCCTTCGCAGTCCTACCCTGACCACTCGTACCCCGGTCTCAGTCCTACCCTGACCACTCGTACCCCGGTCTCACTCTTACCCTAACCACTCGTACCCCGGTCTCAGTCTTACCCTAACCATTCGTACCCTAGAAAGATATGGTAACTCGGAACATTTCTACATCCTTTCTTTAATACATCTTCAAAATGTAATTATATTAGCAATGATTAGGTTAGCCCGCTTTTCCCTAGGAAGCTGTGGAGCGTCTACAATCGTTCAAATTATATGCAACAAAGAAAAAATAATTTAGTGGAGGGGTTTGATAATGGTCTCAATATACGTGTAGGCTCTGATCATCTGCCTTTACACAAGCTTATTCCAGTGTTTCAGGCAGAGCAGACAAAGCAGTTCAAGCAATACCAGCTGTTGCAGTTTATTTTGTTTCGATGCCCGTGTTACCAGCACCCCCACCACCACTTATAGCGAAGAGAGGTAGAGGTCGTCCTCGCAAGAATCAGCAGTCAGGGGCGGGATTCAATATCGCGCTTAAGTCAATATTTCGACTTAAGTTTTGACTTAAGACAAAACACAAAAAATCACTATTCAATAAAAGACTTAAGCTTGAATTCGACTTAAGTCATGAAAACAAACTTAAGTCAGATTAAAAAGTAGCTTAAGTCATAAAAGTTTTTAATTAATTACATTTAAGTCTAATTAGACCAATTTAAGTACTAATACTGCCAAATATAACTAGTAGTAATTCGATTAACCTATATGCTTCGATTCTAACAACATTTATTAATATTCGAAACCTTTTTAACGTGATTTCAGTGTGACTTTATGGAGTGAAAACACCTTCAACATTAAACGTGATTTCATTGAAAATCATCAGCATTAACAACACGGTATTAGTATTGATTCACTTAAATTGCAGTTTTGATTTATCCAAGTATTGAGTTATGTCACAACTAACTGACTTAATGTTCAAATTGAAACCTCAAATATTGTTTACTTTCGTATTTTATTCAACGTAAGGACATTTAAGTGTGCAACAGTTTGGTGTATTACGTTAATTACCAACTGATTATAGTTATAATTAATGATTAATGAATTAATTAATTCTCTTATCTGCTGTCTCAGTTTACTTGACTCGAATGCAACTATGTAAATAAAAAATGACTCGTTCACAGCAATAAACTGCAAGTTTAAATAATTGCACTGTTGGTCACTATTAATTACGTGGTACCGCCGAACTCTAGCTAGGTCACAACTTAATTTTTTATGTATAAATAATTTAAATACAATATTACTGTTAGTCAGCAAATATTGAAAAGTATTGTACATACAACTAACGAGTAAGTATGAAGTACAATATGTACAGGTAATAAGTTGTATACATGAAAAACATTAATTGTTAACATGTAATAACGAGCTAATCATCACATTTAAAATTCATCGGTAAATCCAGATTTTACATATTATTAGAGATGTATAACTTATTGAGTATAAAGGCACCACTGATTAGAGGTGGTGGTGGTAGTAAAATCGAAAGGCCTTACAACCTTAGTCATTAGTGGTCACACATGACATAAAAACTAATTTTAGAAGTCTTGTAGTGTTTGTGCTCTAATTGTAATGAAATTTACACTTTCAACAATATTATTATTGGTGTTTTTAGAACTTATAGTTAGTGCCATTCGGTGCCAATCGTGTACCGTCGGCAAATTGGTGTCAATAACACGTTGATAAGAATACAATACCTACTATTCACTAGTGTGTACTTACTAGTTAGTGCTAACCTTATATGGTTGTACGTAAGAAATCAAATCTATCACAATTAGTAAAGTATAACTAACACTCTTGAAGTTTCACATGTTTGTGATTTGTCACGGAGTTGAAGAAAATACTAAACTTAATAAAATATTTTCGATTTGAAGACATAAACCCTCGAGTCAGTTAGTTGTGATGGGATGGCCGGATGAAATATCAATAATAGAATAGATAGATCAAACACCACAACTATATTTCTACTGAAATATCACTAACTGTAATGGTGAACCTTGATGATGTTCGATGAAATATTGCAATGTTAACGTTCTATAGGCTTCCCGTTGATAAATTCGCAGTGAAATATCGTTGAAAAGTTGTGAAATGTATCTAAGTACATGTTGTTAGTTGTTAGAAAGAAAGAGTGTAGATCTAATGAGTTGGTATTGATTTAATTCTGCAGTAAAATAAGTTAAATGAATTAATTGTATCGTAAAATGTTCGAATCTGTAATAAATATTTTGACTTAAGCCACCTTTAGAGGTGGCTTATCTTTTTTATCGATTTAAGCCAAAAAGTTAAGTCGAAAAGCTGTTCCCACTTTGAAAATTCGAATTGACCAATCACAGGCTTCGATCCATAGAAAATTGGCTTAACTTTTTGACTTAAGTCAGAGACTTAAGTCAGCGATATTGAATACGGATTTAAGCCCGGACTTAGGGTGACTTAAGTTTTTGACTTAAGTCAGAGACTTAAGTCATTACTTAAGCGCGATATTGAATTCCGCCCCAGCAATATTACTACCTAAACCAGCTACTGCAGCTAAAACAATTGTGCGAAAATGAGAGAGGCTTTGCAACACGCGGCAAAAACCAGCATCGCAGACGACGTCCACAACATTTTCAACTCAACAATGCCAAATGATTTCATTTCCTATATATATATTTACAATAATGATTCATAACAAAATTTTAAATAACATAAACATGAAAAACATTGTTCCGAGTACTATATTACGTTTTCTTTCCGGGGTACAAATGGTTAGGGTACGACTGGGATTAGGGTACGAGTTGCCAGGTTACGACAAATACGCTCTAATTAAACACCAATACACGGTGGAAGAGGTTTAATTATTATTCAAGCTACACCAACAGGTTGTAATTATGGTAGATATGTAGGTAACAGAGGTGGGGAGGAGGGTTAGTGAAAAACACCTAAATAGCAAAACTCTTTGCACTACACGTGTAACGAAATACCAAACACCTGTATACACGATAGCGGGGAGGAGGATTAGGATACAATGTATGGTTTCAAAAATCCAGCGTAGTAATACAATTAAAATGATTCAATTATGGTTTTATTATGTTGGGTCATATTAAATCATCACTCTTTTAATCGCAGAACCCATAAACGAATAGTAGCCTAGCTTTTCAATATTTCATTAGGATAATCCATATTTATTTTTATTAGCAGGGTTCATAATTAACGTAACCTAATGTTACACGTTTTTATTGGGATGATCCATAAATGACGCCGCCCAAATCATGACTTTATAAATATCAAGGTGTGCTAATGGCGTTACCCAAATTTCAACTATTGAATTAGGTCAGTCAATAAATAACCTCACTAACATTATCACTGTTACAATAGCAGCATCAATAAAGAAAGTCAACTAAATTTTTATTCTCTAATAGCTAATGCTTCCTTATGCTATAACTTAAACATTTTGCAAATAATAATTGCTTAAATGGTTTAAAACAATGCCTTTCTACAACTCACTTGTACCCTGCCCACTGGTGCCAGGGAAACCAATACCTATTTCACTTTTACTGGCGCTATTTCTGCCATGCCCACGTGTACTTTACTTACTGGTAATAGCTTTAACTCGTGCCAAGCCCATTTGCATCGGTGCTGCTCGTATCCTTCCAGTTTGAACCTTTTCTGCTATTGTCCAGCCTGTTCACACCAGCATGACTTGAACCACTATAACTCGTACCTAGCCCTCTTACACCTTTAGTATTCTTATCAAACCCAATCATACCAGCAGCAATGCTCGTATCCTGTCCATTTCTACCAGCAAAACTCGTACGTAACTAGCTTATACGGGCACTAGTTGGGATGGTTATGTGTTAGTCTTACTAAGTGATCGAAATGGTCTGGCCTGGTCCTGGTGTGTTTTAGTCTGGTACGACATCACCGGACCATACCATATGGTTTGGTGCGACAGCCAGGCCAGACAATACACGATCACAGAACAAAATGTTTTAGAGAAGTTTCGCCTAAAATATTGCTCCGGATTTTTCAAAAAATAATAAATATCACTCATTTAAAAGAATTATTCTTAAACGCAATACATGAAAATTCAAGAAAAGAGAGCAGAAAACAAAATTATCTCGCCCAATTTTCTTTAAAATTCTGCATATGGTCGGACTATGAAAATATGGTCTGGTTTGGTCTAGTTTAAAAAGGTCTGGTCTGGTCCAAAATCGACCAGGCCAGGCCAGACCAGACCAGGCCAGACCACATTTTAATGTTCCGGACCAGACTATCTCGATCACTAGTCTTACTAAATAAACATTGTTAATCAGTTACCACAACCATTTCATTTTAAGCCCACCATCTACTTCGGGCCCACGGTCGCCAAATCCGGCGCGAAGCGCTGGATTTTTTGAAATGGGTCTTAATGAAATGTGGGTGTTGCATGTCGCGTCATTGCCTTGTTAATTGCACAATAGCTAAGGTACTTAAAGCAGGGGATCAATAATTTAAGAAAGCCTTCGGCATCACACTCGTATCAGCGATACTGTTATTACAACCATTTGCATCACTCGTACCCTGCAAAGTGGTTCGTGCAAATTTAATTTCATCGTATTAAGCTCATTCGTACCTGCAGTATTCTTCTCCTGCTCGCAACGCCAACTGGCACCAGTGAGACATGTACTGGCGCTATTCTTCTCATCGTCAGTCCGTCCGTATCGACTCCTTTTGTACCAATCCCACTTAAACCGGCGCTGATTGCTGATTTAGTCGAATCAAAGCGTACAATTATAACTTGCAACCCTTCCATTTTTACACTCTAAACTCGTACATGGTTCACTTTTATCAGCTGTAACTGCAGGGGTTTCACACTAGTGAATCTGCAAAAACGTTGGCTTCCATTGACTAAGCCAATGCGCTTCGAGCCCACGGTTGAGACATGATCATCTTAGGAAGTCGAATATTTATGTGTTAAATGCCAAATATTTTTGGTATTTAATTGTACAATAATAATATTTTGCTGCGGCAGCTTAAACTACCAGTCTTTGGAAGGCAGTTGTGCCATTACACATACATCATTTCATTTGTACACATTTCTCTGTGCTTTTCAATAGTTCACCTTTTATAGCCAGCAATCGCAAAATTTCATGTCTCAAGTAAAGTGCGTCCTTTATCGCTCCTAAGAACGTATTAACATTATGAGGAAGCATTTAGCAACTTCAACGGGGGATAGAAGGTAATGTTAATAGGCTAGGTTATTCTTTGGAAATATTAGACTATAACTCAACTCAGATAAAATCGCTCACTACGGTTCTATGAAATACAATCGCTATAATGTGACAATCTGAAATAAATTACTTGTAGCCATAAGTCAATCAACTTACTGTGTAGTGTATTTTTATTTGATTTTACTGTCAAATTCAAATGTGAGGAATGCCTTTATAGAATTAACCAATTTAGTCAACCTTGTAAAACATTTACAGATTTTCCCTTGAAATATAGATTTCAGCAGGAAAAACGTTTCTGGAAACTTTTTGCCATTCTACAATTCTTCATCCTACTGTTGATATTCTTCAATGAAAAATACATTATTGACACTACAAGTTTGCCGCCCTTGGAAAACAAGAGTTTATTGAAAAATGTGGAGTCTTTCAAAAATGGAAATTCCGAGTTAAATTTGTCAGATTTAGAAATGTTCCATTCTCAGACAGAATTAAATTTATTGAGAAAAATACGCGATAACTGGCTCAAACCTCCTTCAGAACTTCCTTACAATATCACCCCAGATACAACTACTGATCTGAGGGCAGTCAAAAGATTACATGAGATTGTAATAGAACAGTTTGGTGGGAAGGTTACCTATTGTTTTTATTTAAGAGGATATAATTTTAAATTTGCTTGACTTTATGTAACTCTTTCTAAGTATTTTGAATTTTATTTTATTTTGCAGACCAATGGAGTTTTTATCGAGTGTGGAGCTTTTGACGGCGTCTGGTTGTCAAATACGTTGCATTTGGAGCAAGAGTTCAATTGGACGGGCTTACTCGTAGAAGCAGATCCAAAATACTATAGCAGACTGACGACGAGGCAGCGAAAAGCTTGGACCATTAACGCATGTCTTTCCATCAAACCATATGAGGAAATGGTAGGCGCAATATTCGAGACAATATGTACTTACAATTAGTTATACTTAAAGGTCGTCCATAGTTGACTTTATCAGTTGGGTCGATGAGTCTCATTGGATGCTTACAAAATTCCATGTTAAAGATAGTCACTTACACAATGGATATTTCCATTGCACTATTTAGAGACAAGCTCTTGTCAGCAAGTAACTGCTAATTGCTTTATTAAAATATTGTTAAAATATTTTTACAATCGGAAGATAAATTTTTTTCACTTTATTACTCCTACAGATTCGTATGACTAGAATAGGAACTGAAGATGCACTTTCCCTAATCTCCGAGTTTGCTGACGATAAATTCCGAGAGAGACCTGAAGCTGAGGAATTTTACGCCCAATGTTTCCCATTAACATCCATTTTAGCAGCTTTGGGGCAACCACTGAATATTGACTACTTTAGCTTGGATGTTGAAGGGGCTGAGCTCAACATCTTACAAGCTGTCCCATGGACCTTTGTTAATATAAAAGTACTAGTTCATTTCATTATTTTTTGTTTTACTGTTGTGAATATGCAGTGGCGTTTAAAATAGTTTTTCTTAATAATATTGAGTGTGTAATGTTATTTTGAAATATATTCTGTAGGTCATTACACTGGAGGCGAATAAACAGCGTTTAGGCCCAATTGTAAAATTTTTGGCAAGTAAAAATTATAAATTACTAAGGCATGTCAAGGGGCCTTGGATTAACGACCATGTTTTTGTAAACAAACAATTTCTGCATGATCGACAGTTTGCGCTAAAAAGTGGAAGTGGACCCATCAACAAGTGACCGTTGGTAAAATAGGGTCTTCAAATTTCACTATGAAGTTACATTTTGATGAAACTTAAATACACGTTTTCTTTCTGTTTGCTTTTTTACAAATTTAAATCGAGCTTAATCGTTAAACTTATGTTGTATAAACTAAACAAGAACATCCTAAAGACGTGATGTACACTGATAAAACATTAAATTTGCTACAGTAAGTACAGTAACTGTGTCTTTCACAATTAGTGATATACGGTCATAGATGTAAAAATTTTAAAATATCAAGTATGTTTATTTGTGTGTTTTATAACAAAAAAGCATCAGTCAAAGTAGCCATTTGCATCACTTTGTGAAAACTTAAACTGCATTAACTCATCAAAGTTTGGAATATAAACCAAATAACGTTAAAACATTGTAAACAAAATTAACAACCTCTGGTAATAGTAGATCGTTCACGACATGTTGTGGTCGAGCAGGATCACGCAAATTAACATTATTTAAAAGAATGCTTAAAAGCCACTACAATTCTTTTATTTAGGACTTTGCCTCTACCTTTGTTCACCAAAGTTCAAATTACTTCAAATCAGGGCGACCTCAAGTCTCATCATTCCGTTTTTATATGAGTTTGTGTTCACCACTTTAAAATTTAAAATATTTATTTATCCTTTTTAGTTTGTCATATCCCGCACACTCCGTTTTCATAAGATCTCGATAGTCAGAGCAAGTAAAAAGGTGATTGAGAATTTTTTAGAAATACGTATTTGTTTGGCTAATAAGAAACTCTTTGTTTTTCTTTAAAAAACAAATTTGCACTTCTTTAATAACACTAGCTTGTTTAATGCCACCTATTTTCGTATTAGCCTGGTTTATCAGGAATTTTTTCTTCTTAAAAGAACCCAAAGTTGTCATGCTATGCTCTATTTCTGATGAGCCTGGACTATAAAGTATATTTTTAATTCTGGATATGCTTTTCCTATTGGAACTCTTAAAATATTCCTTATAAAATACAAGAACTCACTAGGTAATGTTGTAGGAACTTGAGTTTTGAACCTGCGCTGAAACTCCAGCTTCAATTAGTATTAGTTTTTACTATGAATTATATTACACGCTCTATGGACGAAGTAATGAATGCTGACACACAGTCGAACGTAATAAAACAAACACTTTACACTGTCTCTACGAGTAACTGCCTGTTATATCAGGTGTTAACTATTCTACTTAATCAAATTCCCTTATAAAATGTAAGTGAAAAAATGAAAAGATCGAAGTTAAATCTCCAGTTTTTACGCTTCTGAGACTTACATTTTCCGTTAAAAATGCGTTTTAACGTACGAGGCTCGTTTTGGCTGAAATTTTGTGGGTTGAATGGAGTGATTTGGTGAAAGCTATGATGTATGGAATATGCATTACATTTAGATATGCTATATTTTAACATGCAGTGGTTCTAGACTGGAGTCACAATGTAATGCTGTTGTGCCAGGCAGGCAGATTGCGCATAACCACACGATGCCCTGCCATGCATGATAAGTGATGATCTCAAAAGAACAGCGCTTTTTGGTTCCAAACAAAATTTCTTTTAACAAAAAGTCGTCAAATTTCCTATGAGATTACAAACTTCAGATTTCTATAAGAAAACTCAAGAAATTTGTACTAAAATAGGTTTTTTGATCAAAAATTATTAGAACCTTTGTAAATAAATGTATTGCTACTAAGAACACTTCTCACTCCACATTTCTATCAAGAACCTGCTCCCATAGGACATACGGGATTCCTCAATACAACTCTCATGCTCAACACAACTACCCAAATAAATAAATTCGACAATTCTAAATTGTTGTACAGAAGATTTAACTCCCGATTTTCCACGGCACGTACTGTGACTTGTTTTTCTTTCCCGGCATTTATCCCTTGATGATGTTGGTGAACACCTGCGATGAAGCTACCTACCTTCTAACATGCCTGAGGCCTTGTTCAAAATAATCATGCAGCAATGTTGTCATGGTATCTACTTAATCTTATAGAACGTCATTGAACGTTTAATAATATTCTAAAATACGATTTAAGAACGTATGTGTGTAGAGGAAAAAATGACTTTTTCGCCTGTTCTGTGAAGACCTACTGTGTCGACCTTATTCTGCTGCTAGTTTTACAGATTATGTACGACAATGTACACTGTGTTTTTAAATCTTATCAATGGTGTTAAGTGATGCTTTTATAGTTAAGGGATAGTAAATACAATGTTTTAGTACACGAATCTGTTGTAATAACGTCAGTGTTTTATGCAGTGTTCCAAATAAACAAGAAAAAATCAAGCATAGCTGCTGTATTTACTAGGCATCTTCAACCTGTAGCATAATTATTCTTTCACCTTCAATTTCTTGGGTTGCCATTCAGTTGAGTTAAAGCGTGTGCTTTTAGTGCAACTTCTTGTATGGCTCAATTGTGATGTAAACATGTTTTTTATTATTCACCACACAGCTCCCTTAAACAGTTTTCAGTCAGCTTTTTATGCTTCTCAATATTTGCTTTGTCTCTGACGCCGCTCCAGGTGCCAGTGCGCAGGTTTTAATATAATAATTAGTAATTTTTTTATTGCTACAATGCCCATAAACTAAATAATTCCCTAATATTTCGTAAATACGTTTAGAATTAGGATTAACACGACTTCAGAAGAAAGAGACGTTATGAGTAATGAATAGGCTATTAATCATACACGTGTTTTCGCTAAATCTAAAAACAAATTTTGATGTACGATTATCCCTATTTGTCTTAACTAAGGTAGGCTAGTGATAGATAACATTTTAATTTAATATCATAATTTAATAATGTAAAATATTGGGTTGCAGCCCCTTACACAATGTCAAACTAACTACGAGTGTAAGCGACATGCAGAGTTAAGCAATAGTAGATCAGTTTTGCATGAAATGCCCTCGCCCTGGAACAAGCGTCATATTATTCAAATACTAATCCCTGTGGGAAAGTTTATTGAATTTCGACTGACCAAAAATGGGTTTACCAAAACAACGATTATCAGCATTTACATATTTGAGTCTTACCATTCTGCTATTTCTAGGCACAATAAACTTTTGCTTCTACTTCGATCTGGGTTTTCCTGAAACTAAAATATACCAAGAAAAAGCCCCCAGAGTTTCTTCAGGGCATCTGATCAACACCTTGGGTTGTGTACTTCCCAGCACACCTTTCATTCCAAAAGGTTTCCACATGGTAAAGGACTACGGGCCTAATTGTAGTTTTGAGAAAAGAATTGCAACTATCAACGATCATACTGAGGTCAGTATCTAACAATTAAGTTAATATTTTGTGTTTCATAAACACAAATTAAAGCAATGATTGAATTTATTAATTGTGTACGCAATAACACGCAGACGCTGGAACTCACAAATGAAACAATTAGAAACTTAGACGGAACTCTAGCCACGTGCGCAGCTTACGACATTCATCATATCTCACTCTTTGCTCCATTTAGGTGAGCTCACAACTACTCGTATTTTAATTAACAACATTACTGTAAATTCCTCGTGGAAGTAAGGCATGCCTCAATTTTGATATAAACTTCCACCAGAAATGATTCAAACAAGTTTAACATCACTAAAACGACGCCGTTGAACATCAGTGACAAGGAACTCGTCGTAACCAAATGTGGCCGATTTGTGAATTTCGATGCGCATTTCCCTCTGAGCAGTAAGTATGTGAGAGACAAAATTAGTTTTTGGAAGAAAGCAGAGGTAAGCTCAAATTCTAAACGGATGCCAATCAGCGTTCTCTACATTGGATTTGACTCCACTTCGCGGAGCCAGTATCATCGAAGTCTCCCGAAAACCTTGCCACTACTAACCCAAATGGGCTTCATTGACTTTAAAGGCTACCACTCCATTGCTCCACACACGTTAGACAATTTTTTTCCTATTTTAATGGGGCATAGGAAATATGAACCAAAATTATCTTGTTGTCCTGCTAGAAAATCAGGCTATGACAACTGCCCAATTATTTGGAAAGATTTCGACCTAAATAACTTTCTAACAATGTTTGCGGAAGATGGGTATCAAACTTTCAGGTATGGCGCACGTGGGTTCTTCAAGAAACCAACAGATTACTGCACGCAGCCGCTGTTTCTCGCTTTAGAATCATTCAGTTCGTCAAAGTTTGCAAACAACAGGACTGACGATCAATGCCCGTCTTCAATCAACAGTCCAAACTTTCTTCTTGACTACACAAAAAGATTTCTTCAAAAGTTTATGAACACAAAGACGCCATTTTTTTCCTTTACATGGTTAACATACCCCTTCCACGACAACACATACACTTTGTATGGCTTAGATGACAAAGTCGAACAGTTTTTTCAATTTTTAAACTCTGATGAATCTCAAGAACTACGAGAGAGAACTCTAATTATTTTTAGTAGTGACCATGGAGAACGATTCGGTGATATTATAAAGAAAGGATACTACGAGGGATTTATTGAGAGGGTGCTACCGGGTCTATTCATAAGATTGCCAGAGAATTTACTTTTTCAGTTTCCTGGGTTAAATTTATTAGAAACACTCAACATCAATAGTGAGCGTCTAACGACTGGCTATGATATTCACCACACACTCCTTCATTTACTCAAATTACAAGGCTTTGACATTTTTAGTACTGAGAATCGAAAAACCAAAAGAGTTAATCGATTTCAATTTAACCCTGTTCTTCCTGACAGATCAAGTTTATTTTTGCCCTTGAGCGACAATCGAACTTGCAATGATATTAATATTCCTACTGAAAATTGCCTATGCTTAAAAAATACAACCGCTAAAGGACTTTTGTCATTTGTCAGTGAAGATTCAGGTGTTCAGAGTAACAAGCCAGATTACATTCAATCCCTTGTCGAATTTGCTATTCAGAAACTGAATGAAATTTTGAGCAGCAGTAAATTTGTTGACGCATGTGAACCTCATAGACCACTTAACGATTCTTTTGTATCTTGGCATGTTTTGTATGGAACAGATGCGTACACTAGTGGCGTGCTTCGGTTCTTAACTAATTTGAATAAAGCCGAATTTGATGTCCAGCTCAAGATACATCACGGGATTGACATGACAAGAATTGAGCGTATTCAGGCAATAAGTCTATTCAACAGACTAAATCGCTATGGAAATTCTAGCTGGTGCATTATTTCCGACAAAGAGATAAAGGAATTTTGTCACTGCAAAGGAACAGTCACGGCTCCTACAAAATAATACACATAATTATTACATACGTAGTTTTAATACATTGTAATTTTAAAAGATTAGTAACACTTATTTGTCACTGGTAGCAGTATTCATCTATTAGACTATAAGGGCGGCCATTGCCAATACATTATATTTGGTAAACTAAATATTAAAGCACTATTTTAACATTATTTGCAACCGTATAATTAATTATTGCTAACCAACGTTTTACGTATAGTTAAGGTCTACAAAGTGCAGTTATTGATTTACGGATAGAAATAACATGTCAATATACCATAATATACGTAATCCAAATAATTTTCCTGTTAGATATTTGTATAACCTATAGTTAGTCAATAACGTACGTGTGAAAAGATACTGTATTGAAATTATCGATTACCTAATTCTGCATAATAAATCAGTGAATTACGGAACTCTCAATTAGAATCAACCTTAAATACTTCAGGAGGGTCTACCTTTTTGTATTCAACATAACTTCCTATGGCATGAAAAAGTTTCCGGTCCAATCTAATCAAGTGGAACTGCTTCTTCCCTTTGCAATATGATTCCGCATAATCCACTATCAGCTTAGCTTCTTAAGTTGGGTAGTTAGGTATAGGACATTCTTGCCAAGTGTAGACTGCTTAAAGATAACTCACTGCCCTGTTGGCAGTTTCCTGGTCATAACTAAGCATCTACACAATAGTAAATGCCTTACGGCAACTGCGTGTTGAAACTACCGGAGTGACACGTCCCAGCCAAAACTGCATTGTGGTAGCTGCCTCACGGCAACGGCTTTGCAATAATTAAATTAAAAGGGTATCATTTTGTGCGAGCAGTACAACATACCAATAACAGTGGCTAGGATATAACGTTCAAACCATATTAGCCACCCCTATTATCTATATCGCATGGGTTGAACGCGAGCTACCAACCACCTGATAGAAGGTACTGCTCTCATGCTACTGCCTCACCGCAACATCCAAATGACAACTGCATACTGACAACTGCTACACTGTTACACTCTGAAATACACTATGTGTCTGTAACTGCCTAATTGCATTATTTTGTAAAATTGGCGAGTACCGGGTGAAACTATTCTCTTGTTAGTAGCTTAGTACAGCTTAATTAATAATAATTAATAATAATTTATTCATTCAGTCGATTTGGCCTCAGCCCATACAACATTAGGTTTTTACAAAGTAGATTTTTCAAAAATTGATCAAAAATTGATCGAAAATCCTTGGTAGTTAATAATAAATTGTCGGTAAAACGTTTCTTGCGTGTGTCTTGCTTAGTTAATCTGTGATGAGAAAAGTGTTAAAAGCTGCGTTTCAAAAAATATTCATATCATTATAGTGTAGACTAGTATTAAATTTACATTGCATGTGTTTTATTTCTATAAATACATAGTAAATAATAAATAAATATGGCAATAGTAAATAGTTGGTATCTAAGCTTAGTGAGAGCTTAAAAAGAGATATTCTATAGTGGATTATATAATATTGTGAGTGGTAAGGACGTAAGAGAGGAGGGGAGTAGTTATGCTTCTTCAGTACAGCTGAGGTAGAAATTTCGGATTCTTAAAGCCTCGTCCCAAAAGTTGAAGAGTTGTCTGAATCCGTCTGCGCGTCGGGGTAGCCGCTAAAGAGTATTCTTGTCATGTCTTCCCTCGTTGGTTTTCTGATGTATAGCTTCTTAAGAAACTGCGTCTGAGAGAGTTTGTAGTGTGGGCATTTTAACATGATATGGAAGAGGTTTTTTACTTCTTTTCCACATATATCACATTTCGTCCTTTCTGTGTTCTTTCATAGCTTGTTTATGCCGTTGAGGTTAGTTGCTTTTCCCCTTAGTACAATTCTAAGGAATCCAGTTCTCAGATTTAGTATAAACTTCGTTATGTTCCATTCCAGGATAATCTTGAAGTATTCCGATTTAAGCAAATGGGTTTTAATAATGCTATAGGAAGTCATTGTACCGCATCTCTGCATTCTAAGGACGTCGTTGTTTATACAGCTCAGCCGATACTTTTCAACAATTTTATTTTTATTTTTCTTAAGGTATTTAGAGTTCAGGTTTTTGAAGATTTCCTCAAGGTGTGCAATAGCAAAAATCTTTTTGGCTTGAATCATCCAGTTCTATTGAGGGTCTGTGGCTTCCAAGTTCAAAATCTCTTAGTAAAGTTTTTTGTGATATTGTAATCCTCAGCGTTGAGTGTTTTCCCTATAAATCTGAGCAGTGCTTTAAATAATATCAGACTAATGTTCTGCGCACCCGTTTCAAGGCGGAGGAAGAATTCAGGAGTTGAGTTTTTGATGTTTATCAGTCGTCGAAGGAACATAGTCTTGAATGTCTCAAACTCTTTACAATTGCGGAGTCCCTATATTGGTGCTGCGTACATAAGTATCGAGCTGACTAGTGGCTGAAAGAGTTTGATGTGTAAATCAACGTCTTTTATTTTAGCACGATAAAAAATTTTAAATAATTTTGATTGCGCCGTTTTGGCCTTGTTAAAAAAGTGTATTTTAGCTTCATTTTATATCCCAATTGGGGTAAAGGGGACACCCAACTATACATACTTATTTACTATTTATAGTGGTTTACTATCCGAGTAGAATCTCATTGAATTCTGTATTTTATTGCCTTTTCTGAAGATCATAACTTTTGTCTTAGTCAAGTTCACTGTTAGATCATTGTCTTTAAAAAAGTGGCTAAGACTGTTGATCTGTCTCTGTAAATCCAATTCATTAAAGGCAAGAAGGATAATGTCGTATGCATACAGCAGAATTAGAAGTTTAATAGTTAACATCTGTATTCCTTGGATACCACTTCTGCGGAGAATTTCTGTGATTTTGTCTATGTAGATTGTTAACAACGTGAGAGACAGTGTTTCTCCTTGCAGCACTCCACCTATTACGTTTATCAAATCCGTATACCCTTCTTTACAGAGGATCTTAGTTTTTGCAAGGTCGTAAAGTTCTTTTACTTTGGCAACAAAAGGATCACTGAGGCCGGCTTCTTTTAACCGTGTCCACAACTTATTTCTTCTGATTGAATCGAATGCTTGACTAAGGTGAACAAACAGAGCAAAAAATTTTCCTCTCTTATGAAGCGATGGTCGATTAAGTTGCTTTAGTATGCAGGCATATAGTGAAAAAATGTGATCAGTGCATCCTCTTCCATTGCGATAGGCAGCTTGGTTTTGCAAAATAGTATTGTTCTCGATGCAGAAAAGTACATCTTAATTAAAAATGCATCACAGAAATTGCCAAAACGCCACTGTTAAATTCTAGTGGACTATTCGCCATTTGTATAAGGTTGAAGCTGCTTGTTGGCCGAAGGCTTTAAATGCCTAATGGGTTAATCTGCTAAACGCGTGGTTCAAACCACGTAATATTTACTTTGTGATGGTAACCCCATTGTGGTAACTGCCTGCAAGCAACTTTTTTTTGGCAAATTTATTATAGAAACTAAATGAACGCGATAGCATGGGTGCAGTTGCATGATAAAACGTGCCTTTTTGATTATTGCTTAAATGCAACTGCTTTGTGGCAACGGACTGGTAGCAATTATTTGACGAACACAATGTAGATGCAACTGGCCGGTAGCAATCGTCTAGCCGCAACTGCCAAAGAGCAACTTTCAGTTGGATATTTGATCTGAAGCTCTGATTGGAAAAATCGTGGACCCACAGCTGAACCCAGACAAATAAAACGTGTCATATCAAATTTGAACGCAAACCTGGACCTTTATGCCTGCTATCGGGGTTCAAATATGTTTGCCTTCGCACCCACAGTATATACCTAATCTTAAACCTTGACGCGGATCCGACCTGCATCTGAAACTTAAATTGGACCGTTTCCTAAACATGATGCTTTTAAGCAGTTGTTTAACGCGAAAACTCTCTAGAAACTACTAATTAAGCTAACATGATTAAATCTACAGTCATACTAATTGACTAATGCAACATTTGTATTCCTATGATGTAGAAGTTATTCGCCCTTTGAATTATCAATTGGTCCTGGGTGTAATTTTAATAGATACCAAAAATGCCGACTTACAAGGAAAGCACACTGTATGGTACACCTAGATTTTAAAACCACTTGGTGCAATCCATTGATCTACCTAAGTGAACCACAACCATAAAGCAACTCGGTTGCATTTTGCTCCCTTTGCTCACAGTTGCCCGCCAAAGTTTTAAAAATCCGTTTTTTTTATTTTTTGCCACACAATAATTTTTGACCGATTTTCGAAAAAAAAAACTTTTGTGATCTCCAGAACATCATCTCTTGAAAATAATTTTTGGGTTTTCAAAAACTCGAATATTTTTAATTTGCTCAAAATATGTAAGTACTTTTCAGTTTTTCAGGGCCTTAAAAAGACGGTTATTATAATTATTTTTTGGAAAAAACTGAAATTTTCGAATTTTTGAAAACACAGAAATAAATTTCAAGATAATGTTCAAGTGATCACAAAAGTCAACTATTTTTGAAAATTGGATGAAAATTGTAGGAGCTATAGTGTCGTAAAAAATACAAAATCAGGTTTTTAAACTTTGGCGGGCAACTGTGAGTGAACGGCGCAAAATGCGACCGAGTTGCTTAAGGGCTGTAGTAAAATGAGGTGAATAAATCAGTTGCCCCATGTGGTTTCCAAATGTGGGTGTACGGTACGGTGTGCTTTTCCTGTTTGTATGCCAACGTTTTCACATAGATTGTGCCTGGTTTGCTATTATCAGTGTAATGTGTTTCAGAAACTAATGTTTTTTAAAAGCCAATCCACTGTTTCAGAGCATTACTACTAAGTCAGTGTTTTGGCAATATATGAGTACTCAGAGATGGAACGGCAAAAAGAAAACGGCGGGCAGCGGACAGGGAATATTTTACACCGTGCTTTTGATTTTGTTATTACGGAGATTGCATGAATTACTTTTTTGTGAGATCTTCAGGCCAGCTCTAAAATGGTTTTACCAAGAAACTGTTAGATTTAACCTAAATATTATATGACAGGTTAAACACACATAACACGCCATATCATAGTCTAAAGAGAAGTATGAAGCTGACGTCACAAACACGTTAAAATGATTGCAAAATAATTCAAATATTTAATCAAGTGTAATTAATTATGTTTTTGCTGTGTTACACTTAGTTTTAGAGTTGAAAATAGGTGCAATGATCCTTTAATTCATTTCAAACGCTACTACCTCTTTCTTCTTGTATTAAGTAATTACTCATTGGATTTATGAAGTAAATTCTAGTAACAAAAGGACTTAGGGACATTAAAACACAGGAACGTCAAATAAATTTTAGTGAAGCTAAGCGAGTTAGTCGAAAGTTCAACAAATTGATAAAATGAATAAATTTTTTAGAATTATCACAATTGTGTACTGCGTAATTTCTACTATTTGTATAGATTATTTATTTCGCGGCTCCTTAGATGCACCCGCACAATTACGAAACTCAAACAAAACACAAATTACTGGCGCCACCTCAATCAAAGTGCTAATTTCAAAGGCAACTACATCCCCTACGAGGGCACAAGCGCCAGAATTCAAATCTGTGAAATCTAGTGGTTTTAGTTCAATGTCTGGTATAAGTAACTCTACTAATCCGTCTACACTACAATCACTTATAGCTATTCCTACTATTGCTGCGCGCGATAATAACAACACAGGTTCAAATAACGACAGCTACGATAAAAAAATAAAAGGTCTCGACCAAGTTAAACTAGGCTTCGCTTTCAAGCCTGAGTTTCAGAAAATACCAAATTCATGCCAGCAGATTTTGTTTGACAGAAAGCAGAAAATTAGGCAGAAATCAGCAGGAAAACCGATTACAAAAATAATTTTAATTTACGGATCCCCAGAGTGGCTCAATTATATTAATCCAAGCAATAGTTCTAGAAATATTAATCCAGAATTTAAATGCAAATATATAAATTATGAACCGTTCTCGGGGAAAAACTCAGCCAGTATAAGGGACTCACTCGAAGCCTTGGCACGTAATTCAGATGCGGTGGTGCTCCCTGTGACCCGTCATTTGAATCGTGAACTATGGGATGTACTTTACAACAACAAAATTTCCATTTATAATAAAAACAGGAGCCTACCCGTAACAAAAATTGAAGATGCTTCAAAGAAGACAAAAACAGGAGATGCGAGACTAGCAATTCCAAAATTAATTCACTTTACACTCGAGTCTCCTGCCTACGCTTCCAATTTCATAAGAATGAAAATTCGTAAGAAAAATCGACCTCGTGATCTCTTAGCATCGTTTTGGCGGGGCTCGGATATTTATATACCGTATTTCAGGTGGCAGTATTACAACAACAACATTAGAAGTATACCTCAAGGTAACTAACAATGACAGTTACGCTCTTTCAAAACATAATTATAAATACAACATTTTGCACTAAAAATCAAAAACAACATTTTGCAACTTTTAAAAAACGTGTAAGTACAAAAAAAGTGCACGCTTCAAAAACATGATATACATTTGCAAGTTTTAAAAACATGCAAAAAGAAGCTTTTGCACTTTTAGAAAGAAAACATGCAAATAGAACATTTTGCACGTTTTAAAAACACGTAATTTGAACATAATGCACTTATTAGGAGGAGTTAAAAAGAACATTGAGCACATTTTAAAAACATATGCCTGAATAGAAAACTTGGCGATTTTAGAAAATTGGTAATTATTTATTTACACATTTAATTGTGCCACTTAATGACTTTTTTTACGCAGTAGCTTATATCCATACAACAATGAATTATTTTGTAATAATTACAAATTGGTGTTTATTTTATTCAGAGAGAAACTACGCAGAAGGCAGAACCAAGATGGCAGCAGTAGTTGTGTCCAACTGTGGATCACCGAATAATCGACTGGGTCTTGTGCGACAGCTTAAAAAATACTTAAGCGTTGATATCTACGGTGCTTGTGGCGTCGATATGAAAATTGACTGCAGAAAAGCTGACTGTTTCGAACTCATAAAGAAAAACTACAAGTTTTACTTGGCTTTTGAGAATTCCAACTGCAGAGACTACATTACCGAAAAGCTCTACAGGAATGCTTTAGGGTAAACAATAAAATCTTAACATTATTTTTATAAATGGGTCTATGTTTACAAGGGATCGTCCATAAAAAATGTCATCATCTAAAAAGGTAGGTCCTAAAAACTTTTCCGTTAAAGGAAATTCAAAAACTTTGCCATCAAATATTGTAAGAGTGGGTGGGGTCAAACTATTAAAAACCATCCAAAGAAATTCATGACATCATTTAAAGGCGATCAATAATAAATAATATCGATTAAGATGAATTAGCAGAGACCATCTATTGACACACAGTTATTCAACTTGCTTTTGAATATTGTCAGAAATGACCTGCTGCCCATTGTTTACGGTGCTCATCCTTCCGACTACAAAGCGATTGCCCCGAATAACTCGTACATTCACGTTGAAGACTTTGAGTCCGTTGAGAAGTTGGGTTTCTACCTTCATACGCTGGATAAAAATGACACACTGTACAACAACTACTTCGCGTGGAAAGGGACGGGGACATTTAGCGAGACTGACAAGGAACACTCCTCCCTCTCTGAAGTATGTGCTTATTTACACGCCAATGGGATGAAGGTGGATGCAAATGCGAACCCCAAACCTAAAAACACACAGGCATCTGGGATAAATACAGAATATTCTGAAAAACCTATAATTCCATATTTTAATGAGGAAGACAAGTACAATTTTACAAAATTTTGTTGGAGTACAGATGACGAAAGACTTTGTTTAAAAACGGGTGTCATGTATTGGAATAGGTAATGATGGGTGAGATCATTAAAACAAATTCAGAACTGATAAATTGAAGCACTACCGTTCTTGAAAATTAAACTGCACTTATTTTACCTGGAAATTTGCGTTCTCTTACATTTATGTGGGTCGTCGTATTTATAGGTTACAAAGCCTGCTTGAATGTTAGTTATACGTTAGCTTTAACTCCAAGCTTGACTGCTTTGCTCAGCTCTAATTAGTTCGCCAGGCACAGTGGTGAAGAGGAAAACAAACTCGTTAAGACTAGATACAAGTATGAAATCGTGCAAAAGTTAAAAACCTAAATAACTATAAAGCCCGCTGAAAGGGTAAATCCCTCATTCAGTTTAAATAAAATTTGGTTTTAAAGGATTAATTTGGTCGGCTCTACGGAGTCCCTCTTATAAGAATTTTAGTGAAATTCTTAATATTGATTTGGGAGCCAATCGTATAATGTGTTGCATAAAATTGTTCGAAAAGAAACGTCGATATTGTTGCTTCTCACCCAAAATCAAAAACTTTCTTTATTTTGGTTCCTACTATACAGTTCGAATTTAGGGGAAATAAAAATTGAGCGGTTACGGTGAACCTGAAGAAAACAGGGATCCATGACCCTTGTGCAAATGTTTTCATGAAATAATGGGATTAGCATGGCGTGGAATAACATGTCTTTATATTGGAGCACGTGGAACGGTAAAACATTTATTGAATTTGTTAGCCTAATCATTTTGCATACACTATGCAGTGGTAGGAAATATTTATTGCTCGCTTATAGAAGAAAAATTAGAATTAACGATCACCATTTGTATGCTTGCGTGTAGCGTAAGCTTTACATTTTTTTTTAAATGTGTGGATTAAATTAAGGACGGTTGTGTTTTGTATACTGAGCTATAGAGCTATTGCAATTGTGTAAGATTGACGTCATAAAGTATTTCATTTTTGACTGCATCACATTAGGACATATTCTACAAAGCAGTGCTGCCAGCAGGTGGATGAATAAATTATCATTTTTATCATTTTTACCAACGTGCAATTTATAACAACGTTTTCCAAAAGTATGAATTTTCCAAATAGCAAAACTTACAAGTTAGACGCTTTTAGTTTTTCTATAAAAGCTGGTCAAACTTTTTGCTACTAAAATCCAACTCGCTTTGAAAATTTGCCTACAAAACTCTGAATTCACTCGCAACAAATGATAAAATGTCGTGAAATCGAGTTTAAGATTTACACAAATCAACTTTAACTTGACTGAGTCTAAATTGATGCAGAATAAACTTGACCTAAATCGAACCATTGCATTGATTGTGTTTAAAATTATAAGTAGAGTCGTAGTATGTTTTAAATTGAAAGAAGAGTCGTATTATGTTTTAAATTGAGCGTCCACAGTGTTTTGCCACTGAATTCTATTGTTTGTTGGAAAAATAAACGGGATAGATGGCGTGCAGGGAAACAGCATTACTACATAAGTTGCAGGTATTTCAAGTTTCAAATTTCTTAGTTCAGCATTGAGCGTAATTTCTTCATTTACAGTCACAACTATCGTTGTAGTCTTATGAACAGTAGATTTTTCAATCCACAAGGCCAAAAGACCGTAAATAGGAGGGTGAATAGTACACAACTCTTGCACTATAAAAAACAATAATACTACCTGCAAATGAAGCGTTAAAAGGAAAAGTACAGAGGTCGGCACTAAAACTGACATTGAATAACGGTTCGACTGTTGGCGTTGGCAGTGCACTGCCCAGTCGCTGCTTAAAAGTTTATAAGAAACTGGTGAACCTAATAATTACATTTATTGTATTTGTCATGACTGTCTGGCAGCGGAATTTGTGAAGGGTAATACGTACATCGGTAATTAAGTGAGCGTGGGAATTATGACGCATTGATACCTTTTTATAATTTTGTACAGAATTAAATTACAGTTTCTTTTAACTGTCACATTAGCAGCCTGGAGCCTGGACAAATAATTAACGCATGTCACAACGTTTTTGACGCTGAGCTTAAGTTTAGTGAACACGGAATAATATGGGTTTGTTTGTCGTCTGTCTGTTCGTCTGTTTGTATGTCTCTCTGCTATTAGGGAATGACTCAAGGTGAGATAGAAGAAGATTTTAGGCGCAGCCGTAAAGTGTGCGCTACCAGAATGGAACTCTACTCGTATAGTAACGCGAATATTTTTTGTGAGCTCAGCATCAACTTTGGGTCTGTAGTAGGTAAATCCAGCGTGAAGCCCTGGATTTTTTTCACAACGGTAATTTTTAATGGTTTTAACTAAATGCATTTAACGTATGTAATTACCTAATTTTACAATATGATCACCCTTATTGTTCTGTGCATTATTTAGGATTTGAAAGTGGCATAAATTGTTAGTTATATAAAAATTTGCTGTATTTATAAAAATGTTTTGGTTAATACAAAACTAACTTTTTTTTAAAAATCGAACAAAGATTGTAGTAGCTACAGGGTGGTTAAAAGTTATATTAGTTTCTGGCTAACTAAATATTGCACCTGTATAGTTACCATTAGCAAATTTATGCTTTCACTAATCCCAATTAGCAAGTCAAAATGCACATCGGCATCATGCTCTTCAGCAAATCTACTTTTTTTTAGCTGCTCTTTTACACAAAAATATTCCGAGCCGATTCTGCGTGATTATTTTAAAACTTTGCCTCGTAGGTTAAGTAATCACACTGTGAATTATGTAAGCGCGGCAGTGTGACGCACCAACACCTTTGTATAATTATATAGATTGCAAATAAATAATGTAGGTTTACTTTAATTAGTTTAATTGTCAAAGCCAGAGTCTGGCGTGTTGAAAATTAATTAATGTGTTTAAGCACTTTTGTTGTACAATATTAATTTTTATAATAGTAATCAAACGCGTGTTACGTACGACAATTTACTAGAGCATTGCTCTCTTTGTTCTGTGCTTCACAATACAATAGCTTAATTAGTGTCACAAACTGTCAGTTCTATGGCAATTTAAATTTACGAAAACACGTTGCCAGCGTAATAGTCAGTTAGTCTCAGGGTTACTTAACTAGTAATATGTTGGACATGAGGTACGACCTTGTTTATCTGGAAAATAGAATGACACAGCGACAAGAAAAAATTTTTAGCAGTCTTTTTGATTTATGAGAAATAAAGTAATATAAACGTCAATTAAATTACATGGCCCAAGCCTATAAACTATAAACTGGAGAACCTGAGTTTTTAATAATTAAATAAATTACTTTATATTGATATTCTTGTTCCTCCTACCAGTATCGAATTATTTTTAATGCAATATTTAAAGGGCAAGTTAGTACATACCCAGCTGCATTTGTATCTCATTACCATACATAAAATTTAAAGAATTCTTTTTCTTTATTCATTTAGGAAACAGACGAACAAGATCTACAGCTACAGAAAATTCCTTCAGAATATGTCTTCAAATTTCAAATAGGTAAACAGCGTAATTTGCTCTTCTCATTAAGGCGTGTGCTAGGTAATTTTTAATTTTTTATCTATTTCCAAAGTTTAAAAATATCTTAAATATCATAAAATATAATAAATATGTTTTGCTACAGCATAACATTGTTTCCGTAAAGGCTCTGCGTGCTTTGTTGTATTCATTACGTCTAAGCTGAAAACCCTGCTGAAAACCATATTGCATGTTGAAGTGCCCATGCTAGAAAATCCTAATACAAATTGCCCTACTGCAACGTTTTGTCTGCTAAGAACGAGTTAGAATGATTTTGAGGTAACGGGCATTTTCCTTTTTGACCAAAAATAAATTAAGTAGTTATAATTATAGGAGACCTAGAAAAATGACTTACTCAAATAAAGAGGAGGAAAACTGAATTTATTCGTTAGCGTCGCAATACACTTATCCACGTAGGTAAAGATAATTATATTCGTCTGTACTTGCCTATCCATCATCATTGTTAGTGATTCATAGGATAAAAATAATACTAACAGTCTGTGGCTAATTTCTGCGACCAGTATTTTATTTGCATATTTATTTTTACTTACACGTTAAATTACACAGACAGGCAGACAGACCGACAGACTTGCACCGCTTCTATAGATCCCTACGCTCAGCATCTAAAAACCAATACTAACAAAACGCATCTTGCATCACCCGTATACTAGAACTCTAAGCGTTATTTAGGGGCATCATATCGATGGCAAAATATATCGTAAAATTAAATAAACAACTAATGCAGATTAATTAAGTTCCTACCTATCTACATGATTTACCAGAATTTTAGGGATTTTGCATTACTGGAATAATTTCATCGAGCCATATATCATTTAAAAGTAATCACTAGTAGAATTTAAATAACAAAACGCGATATCATTGGAACAAAACGTTTTGACGATAACGGTGTTTCAATTTTTTTATCGCCTAAAATGTGTTGTACATTTTTAAAACAAAAAAAGACGTCTTTTTAATATTTAAGAGCTTTTAAATGACATACCACTAGACAAAATCGGTTTTTAAATTTTCAATTATGTTTCTTCAACCATTTAAACACTAATGACAATCGTGTGTCCAAAATAAGTTATTTAGATTTGAAAAATTGTTACCGTCCAAATGGTGTATAATGTTTACGTTGTTTTACTGATTAACCCGTCAAAATCTTCGTTTAACACAACATTAAATGTTATAGCGGGAAATTCAAATTCTGAGTTGTTGGTTGTATTACAGAAATTTATTATAAATAAGACAGATAAGATAACCAAAAACACATTGTTTGGCCTAATTGCCTTTTCTTATTTACAACCTGTAAATTGAAACTAAAATTTAGCAGCAAATTTGAAATTCCTAATGTTGCTGGTAAGGATGCTATTATGAAGTTATGATGTTGCGGTGCATACCGAGCGACTATGCTGTATGTTTGTATGATAATGAGATTGCACGTAGGCGTATGCACGCGTAGATGGGTGTACTGTTGTTTAGGTATATGTTTATTGTATATCGCTTGGTCAGTGAGAGATACTTCTCCTCTCGCTCGTCTCGTACAATCTAACCATCTTATCGCTAGTACTACTATCTATATAGAAGACGTGTGGGTGTTGGCAGTGGTGACGACCACTGCAATGTTTACATTAAGAGAGTGTAGTATGTATGTACTACACTATCTTAACACACGCGCCTCCCACGCTATAGTGAAACTATACAATTTAACCGTAACCTATAGGCAATTAAAACCATGCCGTTCACAATAATAGCAATTCATCAATAAACTAAAAGGACAGACATCTTACACTGTCAATGCCCAGCCTATCTTATTCATACGCACTATGTATTAACCATTATGAAACATACACACAATACATTAAGTAGCCGCGGAGGACGAATCCCAATCTTTTCCAATTTACATATCAAGATTAGGAAAATATTCACTGTTTCAACAATTTGGTGAGTACAATTTTGTGTAATAGCTCAAAAAATTCATAAAATTCAGGACTACCATATACATACTTAAAATTTGAAAAAATAATTTTGGAAAACCGCCGAATTAGTGAAAAACGCGGGTTTTGGACTGAATTTTCCCAATTTTACATTTTACTACTAAAATTACTCATTTTTAATTCCAGATGGACTGTAAAATCTATCCTCAGTCTGGAACAGTGTTTTCGGAGGATGACTCCCTCGGACCGGGTGACTTTGGTGACTACGCTATCTTTACGGATTCTAGTGTTCATATTCAACAAAACTACAGGTAACTATCAAACTGTACATATTTCATAAAATTATTCCAACTAACTGCCCGAAATACAAAATATAACATATTCCAGTGGTGTCAAACACATCAAATACAATTTTGATATTAATGTAATATTTACATGGGTTATCGTACAAATAATTAATGGTTGCGCCTCCATGTGGAGTTTGGCTTTTTGTTTACAGTTCCACGGCCAGATTAACAATTTTGAGGGTGACTAGGTGCCATACATATCAATTTGGAAATGTCAACATTCGATCTATTTACATGGTACGTATTTTATATTATAACTAAATTAACATTATTATTACGTTTAAGTCTACTTACTTTTTATACTACATACATTAATTTTCATATACCTATACCCATAATACTGTTTATTATTACATTTACTAATCTATGTACTTCCCTTGGAAGATTTTGTTTTTGGTTTTTCAGCTCAAAACAACAGTAGCAGTGGTAAACAGATTTTATAAACTATATATTATTATTATATACTATCTATTATTATTATAAATAAATGTGTTGTATGTATCCATGTCAACTTTGATTGTATCTATCTCCCTGCGTGTGACTGTGGTGCCCGGTCCCTCAGGAGGGTCGGTTCATTCTCTGCTGGGTCTGACCAACCCCGCGAAGGCCGAGTTATACCGGGCCATAGTCAAAAACTTATACAACTACACTAGCTATGCAAAAGGGCCTAGCCCATAGATAGGTAGTAATAACATTGTCTACAAGTTCAAGTTCACGAACTTGACGTTGACTGCTTACATAGTAGTTAAAATTTATATTTTCTACATGCTTCCAACTTCATAACTACTACTTTCTATATATACTCTAGTTTTTTATGGATTTTAATTTCTAAACCTGCGTATATGTTACAAATTACAAACTACTTAAATTTGACTTACCTAAATATTTTATAAAAAAAAAATTGCTACCACTATTTATATAATCTATGCTAGTATTACAACAATTAATTCACAATTATGTTTCTCAATTATACGGCTCGTGTTCATGACCACGCTCGCATATTCGATCCACACAATTTATCCTCAATTCTTGTCACCCCTATGTATATTTACTTTGTCTATAACTATCTCGCTATATTTTTATTTTGGTTTTCCCATATTTTTGTTTCGTAAATAATGGCTACATAATAAAGCTCGTAATAAATTCAAATACCTTATAGTCTATCTATCTATACAAGTAACTATGGATTTAATTATTCTTAATTGTCCTACTTACTATCTAGGTATACGTACGTAAGTACACTCTACTACCATATGTTTTTCAACTATGACTACCATACCAAAGAATAATCCTATCACTACCTACTTCCTTATTTATCGATTTTACTTAATTCTACAAATTAACTTATTCTTCTACACTTAACTTCATTAAATACAAATTAAATTAGGTAGGCCACTACTATGTGGCTGTCAATGTTAGATAATCTATTCCCTAGTATTATAGTTCCTTAAAGCTATCCTTAATATTTTACATAATAACAACGTTACATACTCTGCGCTTCTGTCTTTTTCTACTTTTAATTACTTAATTTTAACTAAATATTGCAATATAAAAATAAATTAATAACTAAATTAATAATTACTATAGGCCGCGTCTATAGTAGTCCGTACTATTTCAGAAGGATTTTGACTTTAAGTAAAAATAGGAACTCTGTTCTAAACCTTCCAAATACGCGACACACTAGGCTTTACTCCTGGGGTCATTGTCCCCGCTATTGGACTAGGGTTTGATCCCAAGGTGTCCTAAACATGTGCCTCAATGGTGCTTATATGGTTAAGGGCCCGTCCAGGCGGTACCCCGGGAGGTCCCTGTCTGTCTAAAGAACCAGCCTTACAGGTGTAGCCGTACGTTCTGTCAACAATTTGATATGTCGGTTGAAAATGGATGTACTATGATACAAAAATGAAATTTCCTACTTTCCTCAAACTTAACTTATTCTAATATACAAACGTGGCACTCAGCCACAATTTCGGAAGCGTAGGTTTTGGCCGTTGTCTTTATTTAATATATACCTAATAATATACTTAACCTATTATTTATCCCAATTTTTATCATAATGCCTTAAATTATACCTATTATTATTTTTATTTATTATATACTTATCATTCACGGTAGCTAAACTATCCTTATTCCTAGAACCTGGTGGTTGACCTCGACCTCTCTTAATTATTGTCTGTTCCGTCTCTGGTATCAACGTAAGTGGGCCTTTAGTGCTGACCTCCGGTTGTATACTTTTAAAATGAGTCAGCTGAGGAAAGTCTTTATCATACTGTGCTATACTTGTATGTTGACAAGAAGGACTGGAATTCTGTTGCGAGCTCGTATCAGCTGCGTTGGTAGTACTTAACTCAGAATTCCCCTGTAGTCCATCCATGTGAACTGTTGGACTCCGTACGGGTGGAATAATTTCGCCAGACCGTACATAGTATCTCCTTAGTTTCTCCATATTGACATTAAACCGGATTAGTCCACCTCCTCGCTTCCTACCCTCGATGGTATACACATTGTTCCCGATAGACTCCACAATTTTGTAGGGTCTGGAAAATATAGACATTAATTTCTTAGAAAAACCTTTTTTAGTATGACTATTACGCAATAATACTAAATCTCCTACATTGAATTCAAAATCTCTTCTATTAGGATTATAACGCTGTGCCCACTGAACACGGCTATTTTCTATAGCAAGTCTGGCATGCTCTCGTGCCTCGCGACCTTGCTCATGATACCCGATTGTTGGTGGCTCCCTAAATAATGGCAAGGACAAGTCCAGTGGCTAGGTAGCCTCCCTTCCATATAGGCAGAAAAAGGGCGTCATCCCTGTTGTTGAGTGGGTACTAGTATTTAACGCAAAGGTAATTTGTGGCAGCGCCTGGTCCCAGTCCCGTTTTGATTTACTCCGGTAGGACCGAATCGCCTTCATTAGCACATCGTGGCTGGCCTCCACACATCCATTACTCCTTGGTGTGTACGGGCTGCTGGTAATATGATTAGTTCCCAGTAACTTATTGAGCTCCTTTACGGTGGTATTTAAGAACGAGGTCCCATTATCTGACTGAATTATTCAACGAGCTCCATATTTAGTAACAATCTCCTCCATTAGAAATTTCGCAGTCGTCGCGGCTTCACAATTTGGAACAGCTTTGGCTACTAAAAATTTAGTCAAATAACAAACAGCAGTTAGTAAATACTTATTACGATTTACAGATGTATTTATCGGCCCCGCATAATCAATTTGAATTCGTTCGAATGGTGCACATGTGATGTCAATGAATTTGAATAAGCCAGCTGGCTTGATGCGAGGCACTTTGTTTCGCTGGCAGCTGGAACACGTTCGTACGTACTCAAACACATCTTTACTCATAGTAGGCCAAAATAAAGTTTGTCGAATTTTATCTAATGTTTTCTTTCTACCCAAATGTCCCGCAATTTTAGAATCGTGTAAATTAGTTAAAATTTCTTTTCTTTTATGGCACGGAATCACTAATAATAATTTATGCTTTTTATATTCGGCCTGTTTGAAATACAGTATGCCGTTGAGTAACTGGTAATTTGATAACGTCTCCACTGAGCTTCTCTCAATTGTTGTCATAATTTTGGCTAAAGCTGGATCAGCTAATTGTTCCATTCCGTAATTTTCGTCTCGTGGTACTGATGTTAAAGTCCATATTGACAGATTCATATCTGTATTATGAGTCCTTGACAACAAGTCTGGTAGGAAGTTGATTTTGCCTGCTAGATGACTTAAGTTGGTAATGTTGTATGAATTAAAAATCATGGCTTGTCTGAATAACTTAGGTGACATGGGAGTCTTCCTAAAGTTTATTAGGCTGGGCAAAGTCGAATTATCAGTTTCAATTTTGAATGGAATGCCTTTCAAGAAATGAGATAACCGCTTAAGTCCAAAGACTATTGCTTCCATCTCTAACACTGGAACCTGATAGTTTTTCATAGCAGGAGTCAAAGACTTGCTAATGGATGCTACGATTTTTTCGATTGGTCTTCCATCGACTATATGAGTTTGAAATAACGTACATCCCAGTCCAGTTAACGATGCGTCTGTTCTTAATGTAGTTGGTAATTTAGGATCAAAATGGGCCTGAATAGGTGCTGTTGTTAAAGCCACTTTTAATTTCTCAAAAGCTTCTTGACACTCCGGTGTCCAGATGTATGCAACGTCCTTCCTTAATAAATCATTGAGGGGACGTGCTATTGTCGCTAAATTTGGGATGAATTCCGAATAAAAGTTAACTGAGCCCATGAATGACTGAAGTGATTTGACTTTGGTGGGAGGCTTAATTTTACGAATGGGATCAACTAATTCAGGTGTTGGTTCGCGTCCGTCTCTACTTACTAAGAACCCTAGTATTTCTAATCTCTTAAAACCCAATCTACACTTTGATGGTTTCAGCCTCAAGTTATTTTCTATTAATTTATGGAACACTTTACGTAGCGAACTGATGTTTGAATCAACGTCTTTCGATGGCACAATAATGTCGTCTAAATAATGTAGGACTTCAGTATACTGTAAATTTCCCAGCATATTTATCATCATTTTGGAGAAAAAGCTCGGAGCACCTTGCATACCAAACCCTAGCTTCAAGCATTCATAGTGTCCGTGCCTAGTTTTGAAGGCTGACAGTGGAATCGATTCTTCATCTAGTAAAATTTGATTGTAGCCTGCTTCCAAGTCCAACGCTGAGAAGATGTTCTTTCCCCTAAATCGGTGTAGGATCTCGTGGATCAAAGGCAAAGGAAACAGCTGCTTACGTGTTTGGAAATTTAGTAATCTGTAGTCATTTACGAGTCTAAACTGTTTCTTGTTCGGATCAGGTGATTTTTTGCTGACTAAAAACGATGGGCTGCTCCAGTCACTGTTACTTTCTCGAATTGTTCCGTCTGCTAGTTGTTGTTTCACTTGGCGTGCTATCTCTTCGTGTTGCGCTTCGCTTTGTGGGTGCGCCCGCAGCTGTACTGGTGTTGGATCAAGTAGCTCCATCTTGTATTTAGCATGTGGATAAACTCCATTTGGTGTACGGGAAAATTTGAAGGCCTGTTGACATTCAGCTACTAAATTTTTATATTTCATTAGATCTTCACTACTCAACTGTGGGTCATATGCAACTCTATTGATTTCCTGTTCCAATTCATCTCCCTCATATATAGGTATATCTGATCTAAATCCTCCTTGCTCAGAATTTGGCTCTATTCTCCTAATGTTATTTATCACTCTCACTTCCAGTTCATTCCAGTCTGTTATCTGCGCTGTAGCAATGACAGCCTTACTTTGTATTATTATTTCCTCTTCTGATGGATTTATTTCACGTAGAAACTGAGTTTTTTCACTAATAATAAAGTCTGGAATCACCATCTGTTTCAGCTTCCTTTGTCCCAATGACAAGGCTTCAAATCGAGTTCTGCTTATTTGTTGCCCCTGTCTACCTAATACATAGATAGGTATGTCCACCATAGAGTAGGGCTGTAGTACTTGTCGGCCAGTGCTATGTATTCTTAAAATATTTTCCTTTTTCCCTCCTTTCTTTGTATTATGAATGCTTGGTGCTGTAGACTTTGACTTTTTAACTCTGGCTACAGTAGAATGCTTGTTAGTGGCTCGTACTCTTTCATAAAATTCCCTTTTAACATTCATATTGACGGCGACTGGATCCATGTCCCGTGTTTCATTGACTCGCTGATTTGAAAGAGGGGCGTTGGCCATCGCTTGCCTCTGTGTGTTCTCTCGTACTCGGCTCAAGTCGGTCTCTCGCTGCGTATAGACTGATGACATTTAGAACTGTCGCCTGTCTGTAGCGGGTGGCTGGCTTGGTGTCATTCGTACGTGTCCAAATTCAGGTGAATAAATTACCTCATTTCCCACATCTATGATTACTTTGAATTTTCTTAAGAAATCCTCGCCAACTAACAACTCATGCTGTGCATTATTTACTACTATGTAGGTATGAGTCACATCAATTCCATTAAAATTAATTGTCACTTTTGCTTGTCTACTATTTAAAATTGCGCCACCCCCATAGTTTCTCAATGTTAGTTCTGATGGCTGTATTGCAACACCTAAACGTTTCACTACATCGCTATTAATTATCGAGCACATAGCTCCACTATCAATAAAAATATTCACAAGGCGAGTCTTGGCACTGCCTTCAATGTTGATGCTATTTAAATTTATTGCTTCCGTTACTTCACTCACATTGTTTGTATTATTGTTTGTTTAGTAAAGCATTTCCTCTTGATCCTCAACTATTTCTAATGCACTAAATCTATTGTAGGTACTAACTATATTTATTTCTGGTGGCCTAACATTTGCAATAGCTCGAGTCGGCCCACTCGCTCCACTTAACCGTTTAAATGTTGATTTTGCTGTTGAGTGTTGTAATTCGGTGGCGGCATAATTGCTAAGTTGGGGGATGATGCAATGAAATTCTGACTATATTGCAATCGTGGAATGAAAGGCCGAACAAAGTTGGGATTTTGGTTGCTCCATCCTTGTGATGCATATCCTGTTGGCTGTCGTGGTTGGTAATTGCGATTTCCCCCTCGATAATTATGCTGTTGACGTGGGTTATAATATCCACGATTTGAGTACTGTTGACTCATTCTTGGCCACGTACCTTGTGTCCCTGCTGTGCAATTTGCAATGAAATGTCCTGGCCTGCCACACCCATGACATACTCTCTGATTGGTTTGTTGGAAACCTCCACGTGGATTGTTAAATCGTACTTGTGCCTGACGTGGATGCTGCTGAGATGTAGGTGGTGATGTGGCATTATCACGTGGCTGTTTTTGTATTTCGTCTAAACGCTGTGTTAATGATGCTACCGTCTTTTCAAAAGCCGATAACATATCTACTTGCTGTACTAGGGCTACCTCTTGCTTAATTACAGGTGGCTTAACTTCATACGTATCTGATGCATCAAATTGAATTAATAATGCTTGTAACTGTGCAAGTGTTGTTGGCTGCGCTTGCATTCGTAAAAAACTTCTCACATTCTCTCGCAAATTTGGTATGACTGCCGTTAACATTTGCGCTGCAGGAAAAGTAGCCCAACTTGCTCCGAATGAACTCTGAAGTCTCATGAAAAAATCGTTGGCTCCTTCTGTGCATTGTTGACGTTGTTGGAACAGCTCTACTAAACTCTAACTACACTGTTGGGTCAGTTTTTGCTGGACAACTAACTAACAACCCGGTAAACAGAGCGTCTAATGTTGTGGCGTCTGTTAGCAGTCCCTTGTTAATGTTAAAATAACTCTGTGCTATAGGTGTAGTTACGGCCTCTGTCAATAGTTTTTTACTATAATTCAAATCCACTTGTGTTGACGCTACATATGTTGTGAACTCAGTCCGAAAATCATTGAATGCATTAGTGTAAATGTCAGGTTTTGAGTATGATGGTCGTTTCAACTCTAATGCTTTAAACTGTGCCATTTTTACTGGAAATAACTGTCCTATGCCGTAATAGTCTATATCTGGCTCAACTTCTATCTTTATCCTCTTCTTCTCTACCACTTTCGGCTCTACTGGTAATTCGTAACCGCCTGTAGCTCTGTTCAAATGACTTTCTATCTTATCTGCCTCCTCAATTCGACTTTTCTCCTCAAATTCAGTTGGTGGTGATTTATAGGCTGACAAGAATCCTATACTATGTTTAAAGAGTTTACGTACCGGTGTTGTTGGGTTTACCAAGGATTGATTCCGCTCCCTTGCTGCCTGCAATATTTCCTGTACTCGATCAGTGTCCTGAGCCTGGACAGCTGCTACAAAATTTGAGACCTCGTCAGCGTTTGGAGATTCCTCACGCAGCAACTCCCCCAGTCGGTTAAGTTCCCTCTCGGTTTCTGTAGGCAACTCGTCCTGGTTTGGCAATGAGTCTCCCGAATAGTAACTCCCCGAAGTATCAATTTGACGGTGGTCAGGTTGTATGATGGATGGCTCTTCAATTTCTGGAGACGACTCTGTGTCTGCTTTGGGAACTGGCTCTGGTGTTTGAGCACTAGTAGTTTGTCCGTCGTCAGGCTCTTTTGGGTCGTTTTCTTTGTTAAAATCAAGCTTTCTGATGCTTTCTAGTGTTAATTGTTCGTACTGCTTCTCATCTCGTAATATTCTGGGTGTCACTGTATTGGCAGGTGTAAAGTACTTGCTTCTACCTGGTTTCTGTTCGTCTGGATTAACAACTCTTGTCTGCGTAGGTACTTCACTTTGTGGCACAGGGTTTTGTAATTTGGATCTCGTTGTCACTCCTGATTTCACAAGTTTGTACGGGTAAATTGGAATTCCCGGATATCTCTTTTCGCACTTCTGTCTACTAATTGGTTTGTGAATAGCCAAACTCTTGTCGTCTTTGTCAAAAAATTCTACTATTACTTCACCGTTGCAATCTTCACGTAACTCTAAAAATTTTTTATAAAATGGCAGAGCGTTTTGTAATCTGTTCATGCTCTAGGTCTTTCATCCAGTTCAAAATGTTATTATATTTCTTTGTAAAATTTTAATTATTCACTAATATTGTTCCACCCTGCTTAAGTATACTTATTTTATTAACTTCCGTTTCTTATTCAACTATATTTTCACTTAATATTGTTCCTTTAATATTGTTTTTCCACTTATTTCACGTTACTTATTTTTAAAATATTCTATATAATTAAATATCTTGGAAATCGTTACACGCGCGCACCTCCACCACTGTTACGGTGCATACCGAGCGACTATGCTGTATGTTTGTATGATAATGAGATTGCACGTAGGCGTATGCACGCGTAGATGGGTGTACTGTTGTTTAGGTATATGTTTATTGTATATCGCTTGGTCAGTGAGAGATACTTCTCCTCTCGCTCGTCTCGTACAATCTAACCATCTTATCGCTAGTACTACTATCTATATAGAAGACGTGTGGGTGTTGGCAGTGGTGACGACCACTGCAATGTTTACATTAAGAGAGTGTAGTATGTATGTACTACACTATCTTAACACCTAAAATGTGTTGTACATTTTTAAAACAAAAAAAGACGTCTTTTTAATATTTAAGAGCTTTTAAATGACATACCACTAGACAAAATCGGTTTTTAAATTTTCAATTATGTTTCTTCAACCATTTAAACACTAATGACAATCGTGTGTCTAAAATAAGTTATTTAGATTTGAAAAATTGTTACCGTCCAAATGGTGTATAATGTTTACGTTGTTTTACTGATTAACCCGTCAAAATCTTCGTTTAAAACAATATTAAATGTTATAGCGGGAAATTTAAATTCTGAGTTGTTGGTTGTATTACAGAAATTTATTATAAATAAGACAGATAAGATAACCAAAAACACATTGTTTGGCCTAATTGCCTTTTCTTATTTACAACCTGTAAATTGAAACTAAAATTTAGCAGCAAATTTGAAATTCCTAATGTTGCTGGTAAGGATGCTATTATGAAGTTATGATTTACTGTTACCTTCTGTCCGCAGGACAGGCCCAGTTACTTGTATTCAATATTATACAAATGTTATTTCAAGGATATTGACTTAGGAAAAACTGAAAAAAAGAAAACAATAAATTTATTGTATTAAACACAAGGATAATAAAAAATATGAGTTACCACTATTCATTATTTATAATAGTTCAATCGCAGAATTTTTACCTTTTGCACACAATCAAAGCGTACTGCGCTTTGCTGAGCAATATAGTAGCGACTATTACTGAACTACATCTATTTTAGAGTATAACTATAGCAAATTGCAGAACTCACAAATAATGTATCCTTTTAATACAGGGACCCAACTTGTCATAGTTTTGTTTATAGTTTCCTGTATGTGGCTGTATTGGAACACTGTAAAAATTCTCCAGGAGGAATATTCTAGTGCCAAAGAATCACAATTGGAGGAAAAGTTACCAACAGAAACAGAATTGGTTTTCTTAGATTCCACAGGGAAGCATTGCAAAGGAACGAAATGTCTCGAGGAGATAACGAGGGAAATCAATTTACAAAACCACGTACAGTGGGTTCGTAACATTGACAAATTTGGACCATTAAATAATAAAACGTCAGTGCTAGTTATTCGAGTTCATTCAAGGCTCAATTACCTGAATCAACTAATTCAAAGTTTATCCAAGGTGTGGTATATAGAAAATTCTCTACTAATTTTTTCCCACGATTTCTACCACCCACAAATGAACGAGGTCATCCACTCTATTCAATTTGCACGAGTATTACAAATCTTCTACCCGCATTCGATTCAACTACATCCTACACATTTTCCTGGGCCCAGTGTAGACGATTGTCCACCAAACACATTACCAGAAATAGCTCAAGCGATAAGGTGCCGTAATGTCGATCACCCAGATGTCCATAAGCATTATCGAGACGCTAATCAAACTCAAGCAAAGAATCACTGGTGGTGGAAGGCGCAATTTGTTTTTAACAGGGTGACTGCTCTTCGAAATCATACAGGGGTAATTGCATTCCTTGAGGGAGATCACTACTTGGCTCCAGATTTTCTGTGGGTCCTGCGTCTGCTAGAAAAATCAATGGTTCAGGACAATTGTCATGGCTGTAATGTCCTGTCCCCCGGAGCATACCATAACACTTGGAATGAAAGCACTGCATATTTGGAGGTTGCTATCACTACGTGGGGGTCAGAAAGGGACACTATGGGTTTGGCGTTTAATCGCAGTTTGTGGAACAATTTGAAAAGATGTGCCCCGTTTTTTTGCGAGTATGATGATTACAATTGGGATAAGACCCTTCTTCACGTTACTCAGGTCTGCCTCCACACGCCACTCGTTGAAGTGTATCCACTAGTGCCAAGAATTTTTCACATAGGGCACTGCAAAATCCATTTCGAGCAGAACAACTGTGACCCTCACCTGGCTGTCAAAGGCATTGAAGCAGAGCTGAGAGCGCATCTAGCTCAACTTTTCCCTGAGAGTCTTAAGATTAAGGTGGTAAACAAAACTAGTAGTCCCATTATGCGTAGGGGCGGTGGTTGGGGGGATGTGCGTGACAGGGAGTTGTGCCTTACTTTCTCCAAGTAAAATCCAGTTTGAATATAATTCAACGCATTTCTTTCAGCTGCTGCTCCAATAAAATATTTTATACTCAAGTTGTTTCTTGCAATTATTCTAATATGCTAACAGCATTTTCAATATTATAATACTTGCATCATTAGAAATAACAATAATTGTATGTTAATCTTTTAGCCTATGTGTCTATCGAATTTACTTAAATTATTATATAAACGGGACAAATAGCATAGAATCGTAAAGTTAAAAATACATAATGCTGGTGGAGTGGCAATATGGCTCAAGTCCATTCCGAATTTAAAAGCAACTTGTAATTTGTAATTTCGCTTTATTGTCATACACATTCAACATTTACATGATACAACAATAACTTATTACATTGCATGTCTATTTAGATCTTCATTTGTATCAGCAAGCTCCATTTTGTATCCCATTCCTATACTACCAATCTTTTAGACCGTTACAATAATATTTAAAACGTAACTTTTGTATTTTTGGAAATTCGAAAATATTCAAAGTTTCAACGTGGTGTTTTGGCAGAGAGGCGGTGTTTAAGAAGGTGCAAACCATTTTACGTAATTTATCTTTTGGAAACAAGTCACTTAACTGTCATCAGAATTACAATACATAAACGAAATGGGTGGCTGATGTATTAAAAGCAAATGAAAGCATAACATTATATTCTTGTTTAATTGAATTAGTAACAGCACTAATCGTACTGAAATCTCTTGTACCTACAATTTAAAATTATGCTCGTTATCCCTAATTTAGTTTTTTTGCACTCTTCGAAAACGGAATATGTAATAAATAATAATTACATTAACAATATAGTAATCATATTGAATCATTTCCGAATTCTGAAGCTTACACAGCGCAGTCGTCAGTATTTCGGTCTGCATTTTGGCTCTTACCTGCAAGACGCAGTTTGTTTAGATGCAAAAAGCATGTTTTGATGGTACATAAGTAGGCAAGCGTTTGGAACTTAATTTACTATAATAGCAAACTACAGACCTTCAAAAGAGCACAAATCAAACAAAAGGCGATTCAATAATTTTCAATATGATGAAAATGTCAATTTAATGATATTGATTTAAAAAATTCTGAAAACAATGTATTTGTGTTGTTTGAAATATTCAAAGATAATAAATAATATGAGTCATCTGTGTCAATATTCCTAAAAGTTCGATCGAAGAATTCACAATTTGAGGATGCAAACAGCGCTATTTTAAGTTATATAACAGAAGTTATTTAAACTATAACTATTGGAAATTGCAACACTCAAGAATAATGTCTCTCTTTAATAAATTCACCAATTTCTTTTTAACTGTGTTTGTCGTTTACGGTGTGTGGCTCTATACCCACATTAATGAAGTTGATCAAGGGAACGAAGAACTACAGGGTACGGAAAATTATCCAACTGAAACTGAATGGGCTTTTTCAGATTTCAAAGGAAAGTATTTTAATGGAACAAAATACATCAAGGAGATAACACATGAAATATTTCTACAAAATCAAGTACAGTATGTTCGTAATATGGATACATTCGGACCAATAAACGCTAAAACGTCGGTGCTAGTGATTCAAGTACATAAAAGGCTCAAGTATCTTCGAAACCTAATTCAAAGTTTGTCTAAGGTGTGGCATATAAACAATTCTCTACTTATCTTTTCTCACGATTTGTACCTCCCACAAATGAACAATGTCATTCACAACATTAGTTTTGCACGAGTTTTGCAGATCTTCTACCCGCATTCCATCCAACTAAATCCTTCAAATTTTCCTGGACAAAGTGTTGACGATTGCCCACATAACATTTCTCAAGAAAAAGCTCAAGCGATGAGGTGCCGTAATGCGGATCACCCGGATCTCTTTGGGTTATATCGAAGAGCTAGTTGGACACAAACAAAGCATCACTGGTGGTGGAAGGCGCACTTTGTATTTGACAGGGTAACTGTTCTAGACAACTATACGAGCGTAATTGCATTCCTTGAAGAAGATCACTACGTGGCTCCAGATTTTCTGTGGGTCCTGCGTCAGCTAGAAACAGCAATGGTGCAGAATAGTTGCCACGGTTGTGATATTCTCTCTCCCGGCTCATACCTTGACACGTGGAAAAAAAGCAAGTCATATTTGCAGATGGTGATTACAACGTGGACGTCGACTAGGCACAATATGGGTTTGTCGTTTAATCGCAGTTTGTGGAACAACATAAAAAGATGCTCACACTTTTTTTGCGAGTTTGATGAGTACAACTGGGATTGGACTCTGCTTCGAATGTCTCAGGTCTGCCTTGATACGCCACTGATTGTGCTCTATCCACACGTGCCAAGAATTTTTCACACTGGGGACTGCGGAATGCATTTCTCGAGAAACGTTTGTGATCCTACCCCAAAAGTCATAAAAATTGAAGCAAAGCTAAAGGCTCATGTAACTAACCTTTTTCCTGACAACCATAGAATAAAGAGAGTGAACAAAACCAAACGCCCAATTATGCCTCGATGCGGTGGTTGGGGTGACGTGCGTGACCATAAGTTATGCCTTAGTTTCTCAATGAAAAATAATTTTCAAAATATTTGAAGCATTCCTTTCGTACTCCTTATGTTCCAAAGTAATGAGTTAGATCTTGATTTCTATAGAAAAGCACATGATTGCCATTCTTGAGATTCTCATTTTTATCTAAAAAAAATTGCTAAATCTAAAAGTGAGATCCTTCAACTTAACAATTGTGAACTTTTTTAGTAATATCAATGGGTTAGTTAAATGTTATTCAGTTGTTGCAATCAATGTCATATATAAACAATATATTAAAATTGTATTAAATGCATTATTAAAAATAATAAAATATGTATAGTAGTATGGTACCAACTAAGCTAATTTTCACCTTGTAATTATTTGAAAGAGCTACTGATGTCAAAAAAATAAAAAAGAACAAGAATACAAATTGTTAGTCAAAAGAAAATATAATGTTATTATATTCCAATTTAAAAGTAACTTAGCACATGTCAATTTATTTTCTAACCAGGGGTATTTTGGTGGACGCAAGTCTTGACTTGAGCTTTGCACGTTAACTGTTGAATAGCATTATACCCTATTTAAAATGAAGGCCTTATAACTTTTTATACTATAATTTGTGTATAATGCATATCGTCAGTAAAGAACTAAAATAACTAGTATCTTTTCCCCACTAAATGCAAACCAAGACTTATTTTATACGTTTTGAAAGCTAAATGACCTGAACCCATGTATTTCCAAGCATACTGCCGTATTCCACGCAACTACATTATACACGTGCTGCAGGTTCAATCAGTAATGGTGTGCGATTAATTACTTTTGGCAGGCGTAAACTCGGAAATAGTTCGATTTGAGCTATTTTGCCTTTAATACGTTTTGTTTAGGCTTTAGTTTGCTTCTAGTTGAAAATTGATAGTAGTCATTTTAGTACTTCACTGACTATAAACTTAAATTATTGCAACATTATTCTACATTTTATTCTTAACAAAAAGATACGGTAATGACGTCATTTGCGGACAGTTCTACATGCAAAAAATAGAGACGTATGGGATGAACCTTTAAACAATTGCAAAACTAATGACAGAAAGCGGATAAATGGTTTTTAACAGTTTCAGCCAATGTCCGATGGGCCCCGAATTCCTTGCACATTACATAAACCGAAGCTTGAACCCATAAGATAAGCTATAAATCGCAAACATTAGCAGCAAAAAATTTTGTGACCCGAGTTGAAACCAATGCGTCCCTAATGTCAATCCAATGTTGTTCCAAATACCCTGGCAATAACTCACTCTAACGTTATTAACCTATTTTTGTGAGTTTAATTTTTCATTTAACTGGCAGTTTTTGCTCATGCTTTGATAATTGTGCACCTATTGAAACAATAGATGTACTTATTTATTACAATTATGTTCAATATATTGTATGTAAATAAAACTATAAAACATCCAAATTATAATTACAAAAACAAGTGCTAACAAACGGTAATTAATTATGCACGCTCCAAACGCCACGTGTGACAGTTGGAGGCAATAGCGGATCTAAGGGCTTCTATCTTCTCAGCATTTCAAGCCCCAACCAGAAAGTCATTAGCTCCCTCTATATACAATTGTTAGATCCGCTACTGGTTAGAGGAAACATAAAATGAAATTAAACGGACTTTAATCGTAAAAAGTCCTGCTGAAAACTCTATTGCTTTTGAGATTTTGACAATAGCCTGTACTGTAATGGTGAGTGAAGAAATCTATACACAAAAATGGATTTCAGTAGAAAAGCTTTACTAACAGTATTACTCCTGCCAATTTTAGTGCTGACGTTTAGAATTCTATTTGCGTCATTAAACGACCTGTCACAAGAATTGAAAGACAATGAAGGTCATGCCAAGGCGACTCTGGAATTAATAGAAGAAACCGTTGAGTTCTGTATGTTTCAATATCTATATACATACTCCAAGTGCCTTCACCTCTGTCACGGGAATTTAGACCCGACTTGTGTGGGAGATTCACTCTGCGTCTGCGACTCAAACACTAACAAAAACGTTGAGAATGGAACTGCGACATCACTTGATTCTGATACTAATTGCTTCAAGACGGCCTACTGTGATATTTTCTGCCGCGAGAAATCTTTGAAAAATGTGTTCTTTACAAAAGGGCATCTTTGTGATCGAAGCTCAAGATCAGCTTGTATTTGCTTTCTTTAAACATTTCAAAATTATTCAATTCATTTAACTGGCTAAAGTTGCCCATATTTTATTGTTTTAATTCTGCTCCAAATGCCTAACAAAGAAATTCTGAGCTGGTCTCACCTCCAACTTACTTTTAAATGTGTTTTACCCACACGCAATATATCCTGTATATTTCAATACAAATTATATAATTAATGCATATTGTTGAAAACGATTTTGAAATCACGCAGACGTTTGTTCAACACACACAACACAATATAAATTAGAGCAGAAATTTTGTGAAATGGGTGCGCCGGATTTGTCGACCGGGGGCGGGCCCGAAGTAGATGCTGAGCTTCAACAAATGCGCAACACGTAATTTATGTTACGCTAAAAGATGATATTAGATTTATGGAAGCTCCCCTACCATCAATAAGCCATATACAAATGTGCGTTGCATGTAGTTAAATATAGCTGAATAATGTTGACAAATTGCACTATTCACAAATGACGTCATTTATAGAGGCTCTTTTACCATCAATAAGCTATATATGGAAGTACGTGGCATGTAGTTAAATATAGCTGGAAAATTTGTAAGAATTGCCAAATTCACAAATAACGTCATTTATAGAGCCTCCTCTACCACCAATAAGGCATTTAAGAATGTACGTTGCAAGCAGTTAAAAAAAATAATACTTACAAGGGAATGGTTTCACATGGAACTCGTCGATTTCAAAGAGTTATGTCTACAAAAATCAAAATCAGGCTACTTTTGAAAAGTAGGGATCCAAAATAACTCGACTGCAATTTAGGGGTTTTCGGCCACAATAGCCCACCAAAGTTTAAAAAAATTCAAATTTTAATATTTTGCCGCCCTGGTGCTTTTACAGTTCTTGTCCGATTTTGATAAAATTCTGTTTTTTCTGATCCTTATGGCTTTTTCTGAAAAGTAATTTCAGGATTTTTTAAAATTCAAAATTTTTTATTTTTTCGAAAAAATTTAGAGAAAACATTACTTTTGAGGCCTAATTTTATGGACCAATTTTTTCGAAAAAATGAAAAATTTTGAATTTTGAAAAATCCTGAAATTGTTTTTTAGAAAAAGCCCTAAGTATCAGAAAAAACAAAATTTCATCAAAATCGGACAAGAACTGTAAAAGTTCCAGGGCGGCAAAATATTAAAATTTGAATTTTTTTAAACTTTGGCGGGCTATTGTGACCAAACAACGCAAAATGCAGTCGAGTCATAGCTGTTCAAGCCTCTGGAGGGGAGAGCGCCCTCATCCCTCTTTTGTGCACTCCGCTCCCCTCTTTGAGTGGAGCGGAGTGCGAGTGCATCTACTATAAGCAGCCCTCCAAAAAAAGAGTGCGAGTGCATAAAAACCAGGAGTGCTAAAAAGAGGGGAGCGGAGGGCAATACCACTGCACTCTTTCGAATCATTCTACTCTTTTCAAAGAACCCTGAAAATTATGACATTAGGGTGGGTGGATCCTAAAAACGTGACAATTTGGGTGACATCATTTATAAACCAACAATTACAGCGACTTTTATTTTGGGTTCGAAGTTTTTTTTCAATAGAATTGAACTTTCCCTATCTTGATTGAGAGACAAGGATTTCTGATTAGTGAGGAAAAGAGTGCCCTCTTGAGTGCGAGGGGAGGGCAAAGAATTTTAAGAGGTTATATAAAGAGCGGAGTGCGAGCGCACTAGGTCCAAAAGAGGGGAGGTTTGAGGGACAAATTATACATGCATAATTTTTGAAAAAGAGGGGAGCGGAGTGCGAGGGCAATTCGTTTGCCCAGCTCTGAGTCGAGTTACTATTGATCCTCACTATTCAAAAGTAGCCCGATTTTTGTAGACATAACTCTTTGAAATCGACGAATTCCATGTAAAACCATTCCCTTGTTAGATAAAGGTATTTATATGCGATCTGTGTATGTATTCTTGTAACACCCCTGCGTTCAAAGTATCTGTTTGCCTAATTTTTAAACAAATGCAGAGCGAAACCCCAAAATGCTGATATTTAGATGACGTCATTTATGGAAAATCTCAGTATGAATACTAAAGGCATTCCATAATACAGGTGCCCGTTTACCTCATTTTAAAACTAAAGACAGGTGGGGTACTTAAAATAATAATATTATTTCAAGGCCATCTATGAACGATATCCCTATGAATACTAAAAAAATCATATGTCGAGGTCATACGTCCACCTAATTTCTAAACTTATTACAGTAGGGATCTCTAAAATAGTAAAATTTGAATGACGTCATTTACGGACGATCCCCGTATGTAAGCTTGAAAATTCAATGTTAAGTGTATAAGTGAACTTAATTTTAGAACTAAAGGCATGTGAATTTCTAAAACGATAAAATTTGTATGACGCCCTTTATAGACAAACCCTGCATGAATACTAGTAAAATCTTATTCTAAGGATACATGTCAACCTAATTTCTAAACCTATGACAGTGGGGATCACTAAAACAGTAAAATTTGTATGACGTCATTTTTGGACGATCCCTGCATGCATACTAGTAAAATCCTATGTTAAGGATATATGTCAACCGAATTTCTGAACTGTTGACAGTAAGGATCCAACAAATAGTAAAATTTGTATAACGTCATTTATGGACAATCCCTGCAGCATACTAGTGAAATCCTATGTTAAGGATATATGCCAACCAAATTTATAAACTTATGACAGTGGGGATCCTTAAAATAGTATAAATTTTTATGACGTCATTCATGGACAATCCCGGCATGCATACTAGTAAAATCCTATGTCAAGGATATATTATGTCAACCGAATTGCTAAACTTGTGACAGTGGGGATCCCTTAAATAGTAAAAATTTGTATGACGTCATTTATGAAAGACCCCTGCATGCATACTTGTAAAATGCTATGTTTAGAATATATGTCAACCGAATTTTTAGATGCTGAGCTTAAGCATCTATTGTAATGGTCATGTCCGTCTGTCCGTCCGTCCGTCCGTCCGTTGGCCGTACACTACAGGTCACAGGTTACAACCGATTTTCTGTAAAAAAATAGTGTACGACCAGAAATGCGACTGGGCAGGTCTGTATTGTTTTTTAGTTGTAATTAGTCTAACCAGTTATCCACAATAAATTGATTACTGGACCTATGTCAGAAATTTGTAAATTGGAGAAGCTAAAAACGGCTGAACCAAATAGCTGAGGCAACTGAAAGAGGCGGCTGGCTAAGATAAAGCTGCCATTGTTTGCATGTAAAATTTATCCTTGCCAGCCTTCTCTTTCGGTTGTCGCTACTATGCATACCTACCACTGAACAAACGTACCTAGGTACGATCGGCGTACGCTTCTCACTCTTAGCATTCCCTTCCGTGTGTATAAATACCATACGAAATTGAATGTTAAGGTGCGTTCACAAATGATGCCATCTCAATTGATCAATTTTCTGACCCACCCACTCATTTTCACTGCTGTGAAACATAATGCAAACGGGAAATTAGGGATTTCTAGAATCATGTGACTAACACCATTTACGAACGCTGCCATATCAAAATGAACTATACAGTCAGTTATGCGCATGCACTTGGAAATGCATTGCAGGGGTGACGCGCAAATGACGTCACGTGAAAATTTCTTTTAGACACCCCCACCCAGCTGCTGTCGCATTCACATTAGGTAAGCAGGTAAGGGGTGACGCGCAAATGACGTCAGGCGAAAATTTGTTTTGATCACCCCCACCCAGCAGCTGTCGCATTCACATTAGGTAAGCAGGTTAGGGGTGACGCGCAAATGACGTCACGTGAAAATGTCATCCAGACACCCCCACCCAGCTGCTATCTCATTCACATTAGGTACGCAGGTTAGGGGTTACGCTCAAATGACGTAAGGCGAAAATTTCTTTTAGACACCCCTACCTAGCTGCTATCGCATTAACATTTAGTAAGCAGGCTAGGGGTGACGCGCAAATGTCGTCACGTGAAAATTTCTGTTAGACAGCCCCACCCAGCTGCTATCGCATTCACATTAGGTAAGCAGGCTAGGGGTTACGAGCAAATTACGTCACTTGAAAATTTCTTTTTGACAGCCCCACTTAGCTGCTATCGCATTTACATAAGGTAAGCAGGTTAGGGGGGACGCGCAACTGACGTCAGGCGAAAATTCCTTTTAGACACCCCCATTCAGATTTTATCGTATTTTTATTAGGTAAGCAGGTTAAGGGTGACGCGCAAATGATGTCACGTGATAATTTCTTCTACATGTCATGGACTGACCTAATTGTGTTATAGATGTTCAGAGATCGTTCATAATAACGTCCTTCAAATACCATAGTTTTTAGTATCCCAAGTCCTAACTTTAAATTTTGTTTCCATCCTATTTTAACTACGTCGCATTTACTTACCTATATGCGTTACAAATATTCAGGGATTGTCCATAATGACGTTATTTGTGAATGGTGCAATTTATAAAAAAAAATTCAGCTATATTAAAGTACATGCTACAAACATTGGTTTATGTCTTATTGATTGTAGGGGAGCTTACATAAATCCTATATTATGTTTTAGCGTAACATCAATTTTCTTGCGCCTTTGTTGAAGCTAAGCATCTACTTCGGGCCAACCCACGGTCGACAAATCCGGCGCGAAGCGCCGGATTTTTATACTTATGACTGTAGGGATCCCTAAAATAGTAAAATTTGTATGACGTCATTTATAGACAATCCCTAGGCTGCATTGTTAACGTCTGTAAAATGATGAGAAAGGAGAGTTCCGAATGCCTGAGCTGGTATTCGAAGAGTGGACCCCCGCTATGAGAACGCATATTTTCCAATTTTACATTGCAGTGTCAAACCAACGACCACTATACCAGTCTGCCCTGTGAATGTTCATAGGTCAGCAGTACATTTACTTGTAATGGATATTGGTGAAAATTTTCCATGTGTATTTCTAACGGCAAAACTTGACAAGCTCTCAGCTCCATATGTACCTTCCATGTATTATCAGCCCTTTTTTTTACCTTAAAACATTGATTTAATTCTTAGTCGGTTTAACTGCTAATTGCGAAGAAACTATAACCTTAATAATAACCAAAAACTATACAGCACTTTTCCCTCGCTTTTCTGGGCGATTAAAAAAGGTTTCGATTTAAAATCTTCAAAAATGCGACCTGTAGCGTGCGACCAACTGACATTGTGACAGACAGACAGACAGACAGACAGACAGACAGACAGACAGACAGACAGCAAACACCAGACCGAAAGATGCTTGCTCAGCATCTAAAAAGCAGGTATAACCCATCCATTTTTACTACTTTACTACAGCTAATTATTAAAAGCATTACGTTAAACTTTAACGCTTGTGATTAGTTTTAATTTAGCATAACCAAAATGTTAATTTTTGACGATAATTAGGTTTCACGTTTATCAAGAGATTATGGTATCATACAAAAACAAATCTGGTTCATTGGGTATAGCAATTATTTTGTTGATACCTATTCGAATTGACAAGCCCATATGATAACTTTTCAACTAATAAAATTCTGTAAATCACTAAAGCAATGTGCAGTCCAACAGCAGAAAAGTACCACAATTTAGTGTTTGTTCATTAAGCAGTCGCTTTCGTCAATGACATAAATAGTGTTATGTTTTTCAGTTGTGTTATTTAGTCTTAAAATAAAAGCTATGAGAAAGATGTTAAAACATTATTTAAATACAAATGCTGTCGCTGTGCACTAAACATAGTTTCTGTCAAACGCAATACTTAAAAATATTGTGTAACTGTTTGACAAGTAAACGCTGGGCTTCTTAGTGTATGCCTAAATGTCCTGCTTATTTATTATACTTGAATTCTGTTCATGTAAACCAAGTACAGACGCAAATTACACCCTAACGGGGTACCATAACTCCTTGTTACGTATAAATTTAAATGAATAATTCAGGTTACCTCTAACTGTCAAAGCAAAAGTCTGGCGCCTGACGAATATTAACTTTTTTGTATAATGTCAATTCTTAATGGTAATCAAATACAGTTAAAGTACGTTATTTTTCTAGAGTATTGCTCTTATTTTTCTGTGCTTTATACAATAGACTAATAAATAACACAAATTGTTAGTCGTGTGAAAATTCGAATTTACAAAAACAAGTTGCCAGCTAGTCGGTTGGTCTGAGAATATCATAAGCTGATATATTATGCTGTACATCAGGTACAAACTGGTTTCATCTTGTGGCCTGGGAAATTGTACTAACAAGGTGCGTCATGATGACCTGAGGGTTACTTAGTGCTAGTGTCAAAGCTTTCCAATTGGAGTAGGGCAGTCGCGAAAATGTGATAATTTCTGGCACAACGTAAATATCTCCATCCCTACTGGCGTACAAAGCTAAACATGAGAAATGAAAGTTAAACCATTTGCGGTTCATTTATGTGACACACTAACACGGTCTACTGTTTTTGAAGAATCTCCTAAAAACCGTCTTTAAGTTTGTTATACGTATACCGCGTGAAATTCTCATCTCTTACAGTTACTTTTAAATTGTATAGGTGCCATTTTGTAAATGCATTCCTACATTTAAATATTCTGAAGGTCACAAATAGTGAAAATTTCAGAATTTTATGAATTTAGTTTACATAATCTCTTAAGGTTAAATAATTCAAAGAAAGTAATGTTAAAATACTACAGCTAATTCATAAGGTGTCATTTAATGTAACATTCCTAAAATTTCGCGACCGCCCTGACTGGATGATTAATTTAACTTCCTTACCAGTAAACAAATTTTAAAAACTACTTTGTCCTCTGCGTATGGCTTACAATCCGCACTGGGATCCTTCCAAGGATGAAGTTATTTAGTAACTTGAGAATCCCACATTCATACAAACGAAGAATACTTCCCGCAATCTACACGCAGTGTAATAATACAATGATGGTGCGCCTTTTTAAAATCTAAACTTAAGCAACTATTAAAACAGTTATGTCCGTCGGACTGTCCGCCCGTCGATGACGTGTATGTCTGTTAATCATACTAAACAGGTGACAGATTTCAAACAACTATTTTCACATATTAGCTAAACTACCAATAATGCGGGATAAAGTGCTTTATTGTTTTTCCAGATGATTAAACTGACCAGGTTTTTATAACTTACAGAAGAATAGGACAATGTTTTGAGAAGTACAAATAAATAGCTACAAAATTAGGTAAAATACACATGAGATAAAGATGCAAAATATAAATGTCACACGTATTAGTTTAACATGCGGGGAAAATGCGAGTATAATTATCTAACAGTACAACTACAAACCTCACAAATCGTCGCAACTAATTCTTTTGAAACAATCGCATATACATACTCTATAATTGGCTAAAGTGGTTAGTTAGGTTATTAGCACAAGGAATGCCGTCGTAATGGGAGAAAGAAAGAACAAAAGAAGACCTACAAACCTAGCAGTCGTCCCAAAACCATTAGGTAAACGGCTTAAGGATGTTTTTTCACAAATGATTTCACGTCAAGTCTTCTTTAAGAGTACCTAACCATCTGTCTTGTTATTGCCATTAGATAAACTGCTTATACATGTATTCCACAAATGATGTTAAGTAAATTATTCTTTAGAATGGTACTACTCATATGTCATCACTTTAATATTATGTAAACGGTTTAGGAATTTGGCACAAATGATGTCACATAATTATTTGTTTAGTACCTACTCACTTAGAGGGAGGACATGTGGGCTCGTGACACTACGGAGTGTGCAGAGATACGGAGATCGAACCTCGGCGACGGGGATGATTTTCTAATCCACATGTACTTCGCAGAGAATATTTTCTACTGTCTCTCTATGTAGCCGCCTGTTACAGAGGAAGGAAAATACAGTGGGGGCTGGCCCGGCCGGTCATGCTCGATGATGAGTGGTACACAGTTATCCGTAGCAGATCCGATTCCGACTCGGTAGCTATAAACGGAGCTGGACCTTAATGGCATATTGATATGTCGGCTCAAATACTCGACGTCATGGTGTGCCGGTTCGATTCCCCTGTATTATATTCTCCCTCTGTAAAACAGGGCCAACGTAGAGGTCGTCCCATTAGATTATATTCTCTATACTTAAATGGTGAAGGGGAAAATGAGTCTTCCTTGCCTGTTCTTTCGGTACTGGACTGGTAATTAAGATACTCTGATTCTCACGGCCTTTAAACAGTTTAAAGTGTCTCCTTGGCTGGAGCTAAATCTCGCACCTCTAACAGAGCGGTTAATAACAAATACCCTTATCAATAGGTATGACTTCCCAAGTAAGTTTAATATAGTATAGACAATTACATTCAGCGAACCCGAAGAGTGCACTGCAATAGTGTATCTCGGTGGTAAGCTGTAACAGTAAATTGTACCGAGTGTGTATAGGCCTAGGCCTCAAAACACAATACTCAATACATACATACATACATACATACCTACTCACTTAGCTATCGTCAATTTCATTTCAGGAAAAAGACAAAGTGATTAAGCAAGAACAATGATGACCTATTTTCTAGAATTGCCCACCTGCCTGTCATCATCAGCCCATATTGGGTCTTCATAAACGCTTTCACAGCAATAATCCGTTATGACTTAGACACTGTAGTAAGGTGGTGTAGTTTTAATAAAGGATGTCATCAAAATTAGGGTACGCTACACGTGGGTCAGGAAAATGTTGTAAATACAAATAAATTCAAAAATATTGCACTGAAGGCATTTGATAAAGTTACATAACCAGCAAACATGTTATGCATATACGACTTAAACAACTCATTTTTGGAGTCCAATAAGTTACAAAAATTGTTAAAACCAAAATATTAACAAGCAAAGTAACAACAACTTTAATATGCTAACCGTTTACTCATAGGCGGGATTTTCACCAAAAATTATAAATGATTAACCTACTGCATTAAAACTGAAAAACGCTAGAAGAAATGCTTAAGTTATACTTGATGAAATTCTTTAATAGAAAAAGAAAGGCACAACTCCTTGTCACAAACATCGCCCCAGCGACCGCATAAAGACAAAAGTAGCCGATTAGTCTTGTTCACAAGTTTAATCCTAAGGTTTTTAGGAAAAAAATGAGCACGTTGTGCTATTAGCCCTGCTTCAATGCATTTAATAACCGGGAGAGCGTCGCAACTTTTTCGCTTAAAATGCATCCTGTATTCTCCAAAGTGAAAGATTCGGGGCTCGTGTGGATGAATCACAATCAAGGGAGTGGGAAGGCAGACCTGGAACATTCGAATTCGAAGCAAGGTCCAATTCTAGTTGTACTCATCCAATTCGCAAAAAAGAGGATGCGCATTTTTTTAAGTTGTTCCACATACTCCTGTTATGTATTTTGTTTTTTCAGAATATTTGTCTGTGTTATCTGAATCTGGAAGAAATAATTCTGTGTCCGTTGGAAGCTTTCCCACCCCTTTTGATGCGATTTCAGTAGAATGATCCTCTTGATAAACTCTAACAATGTGCAGCCAAATAACGTTAATATAAAACACAGTTAGGAAATATTTAGTGCCTTTATTAAAAACTTTCATCATTTATATGCTCTGCAATTTGCTATGGTTATACTTTAGAATAGTGCTAGTTCAATACGTACTGCTATAAGCTTTTGCAGGGTGCAGTACGTTTAGTTCTTTTTACTCAAATTGTGAATTTTGCGATCGAACTCTAATTAAAATTGACAGGAAACGATTCATGTAATTTAAATAACGCTTCCCACGTCTAACAGATCAATGCGCCCATGCAGGAAGGCAGATGGGCGAATTACTTAAGCGGATTTGAAATTTCCGAGTCAAATTTGCATGCATGCATTCAAAGGAGCATAAAGGGAATTTCTGGTGGGTAAACAGGAAGTATTCCCAAATGATAAAATGCTATATGGTTTTCGTTTTCCCATGCGCCGAATAAAAAAATGCCGATATGCTGAATGCAAATTTCATTACTGTCTAAACTCAATACAGTATAAATTTTAAATATGCTTAATATTAAAGCGATTTAGCGTATACATTTATTACAAAAATAATTAGTATAATTAACAAAACTAATGTATTAATATTACACTAATCGCGAATTTTGAATAAAATTACACTAAATTAATGAGACCCATTAGTGGCTTCGGACTTCATTTTTTTCCTCGCGTCTGTGCAAAAATGAACAATTCGCTTTTCAAACAGAAGCATCTTATAACGATTGCTCCCAAGACCAAAAGATGTGACCACGTAATCTAAATAAAACAGAAATGAAAAACAATTACGTGTAAAAATTTAAAGCTACATACAGAATAACTAAATTATCACAACGGTAAAAAATATGGAATTAACAAGAATCGAAATAAGATTTAACTTACCTTGAAGGGCTTTATACTTCGTTGCATTCAATGCTGGCTTAACTTCAGCGTGCAAAGAAGCGCGCTTTCCCGTCATTAAAGAATTTGCAATTTCTTCTAAACTCAAGATACTTCCTTCAAACATAAGTTTTCGCAAAAATATAGATGGGTTGCCACCGCAGGTCAATTTTTCCGAATCTACAATATTCTGAGGTATTTTCACTCCAGATCCAAAGTCAATCATGATTGTTGAGTCCATGGCAGCTAGTGATTTTTTTGGCCGAATAACTCCTGAAATAGCAATTTTAAAACGTACACGAAATAAAATTTAAACTATTAACAGAGGCAAAATTTTCTAGACAAATATCAGTGTAGTTACATGCATGATATTTATATAAATATTTTACAATAATTTACGGTTGGCTTACGTTCCATCTTTGAAAAATGAAGTTTAAGTAGTCGGTTTTCTTTTTTTAACTGATTTATTCGATCCGAATTTTCACAAGTGTTGACTTCCTGGTCATTCCCAGATTCCTAAGCAGAATCACAAATAAATTAAATTCTAGAATCTATTAGTTACGAAAAAAGAAATTTGACAAGCAAATAACCAACATTATTTTTAGATGAATTACGTAGCTAAATATCTATCATGTATGTACATTTTAGGTAATCACTATAAAAAATGATTTAAGTAGCGATAACATAGTATAGGTATACAGGTACAAATGCAGATTAGGCATGAAAAAATATTTACTGTAACTACAATGTAATATATTGTTTAATAAGACAGTTAAATGAGTAGAATATAAAGATATATACCTCTTCATGATCAGCACTAACATTAACTGAATCAAACTGATCTGATATGCGCCTATGGGATTTAGCATCGCGGTCAACCTAAACACAGAAAGTATCAATAATTTAATGTTATGTAAAACTAATTGTTGATTAGTTGCCAGTCACTTTAATATATTTTTTTTAGTAATGAATGGATTAAGGAAATTGATTAACATCATTATCTGCCACTCGTTTTGTTGATTTGGGAGTCACAAACTCAGAACTATTTTCTGCTGGGATTTAAATCGCATCCTGTCTGGCTTCAAATGATTTTTCTGCTGCTTCAGCAGATAGACGATTTTCCTCGCTCCGCATGTCTTGCTTTGATCCTTTAATAATACAATTTTTATTTCATTTATCTGGTTATCTAAGTAGTATATTTGAATGTATTATGCTGGGGTCGCATCCGACCATTATCACCGAGAACTCTCCATGAAGGGAACTGCCGATTTCCCGATTTCTGAAGTTTTAAACGGAACAATTCCCCTTTAGATGCACAAAACCCTCAAAGCGAGGTACCATGTACTCAAGGCAATGTCAAAAGACGAATTTTGGACACAGCTCCAAGCCCTAACAAACCCCGACACGGGAGATAATTTTTACCTGAACACGGTTGGCAATATGGAAGCCACACCTTAAGAGTACAATAAGGATACAATCTGAATATTGATTCAAATTTTGATACCTACTCTCAGACGTCTACTTTGACTATCTAAGATCCTGGAGTCGTCAAACGACCAGGAATCAAATCCTACAACGGATACTGAACAAAATACAGAAGTTCAAAACTGAAAAAGAAATGCTCGAAAGCAACCGCATTTCGGAATCTCCACTTTTCCGAATTTTGGAAATCAAGAATAGATTCGAGAGACGACAATTTACTACTACCTCTCATCTATAGCCTGAAGTCTCAGCACCACATAAACCGACCATTTCTGTAGAAGTTGGCATACAACCTGAACTCTATCTGGTATCAGAAGTGACAATACCGAAGTTATCGTCATTGTACCTCTCAACTCAGGACACTGACAAGACAGTCGAATTCCCACAAGCGGCCGTGAAGCCCGCATTAATAATTAAATCTGATCTATCTCTGCTAATAATAGATTTGGTTCCAGAAATACAAGATTATAGGACCTCATCCGTAGGCATTGAATTCAACACGAGTATAGTCCAGTCAATTCAGACGGAGGACGAAATACCGAAATCAGTCCAGTCACCACTGACGTAGGACAGAAATAGAAACTCAGTCCAGTCAATTACGACAAAAGACATATCAGAACGTATAGTCCAGTCCACAACGACGGAGGACGAAAATACGAATTTAGTCCAGTCACCGACGACAAAAGACGAAATACCTAAGAAAAGGTCACAGCCGGACACCAGTCATTAAGTATTTATGGTCCGCATTAAGCGCAACAAAAAAGCACAGACTTGCCGACTAATAAGCCGTATATGCAGGACATACCTAAACGTCCAATACGCCCGCACGCTATGTATAAATGTGCCATGAACGAACTCAATGAAGAAAGGGAGAGAAGAAATAATCTCAAATTCCCTGAAACTCCTACAGTTAAAGAAAAATTACAAATTGTACGTAAATGGAGTGAGTCATCATCTGACTTAGATGTCACACAAATACACTCCGAAAATTAATTAAATTTCTCAGTACTGAACGACGAAGATGACAGTAGCCATCAGTCACAATCTGAAGTGCTCAGCGAAGACGACTTAGACTATACAGTCAGTCTCAAAGAAATTGTTTTCACATTTTCACCGATTATTGATCGAGACCAGTACATGAGCCATATCCTAGGATACTACATTCTCATGAACAAAGACAGGGAACTCATTCACGAAATAGAACCAGAATTTCTCACCTGGTACAATCAGAAAAGCAAGATGTTGGACTACAAGGATCCAACTTACTTCTCATGTGTCTCTTAAAACGGGAAAAAAGCAACATTAGTCTCCGGTTCGACACCAGTACCAAGACGCTGGAAATGTCATAACAAAGCATACCTGACTAATCAGAGGAAATTTATCCGAAAACGGACAACTGAACCTTCATTCAAGGCAGTACAAAAGAAACTTGGATTGACATATAATCCCATCACACTATGTGCAAGAATCGCACAGAAGAGAGAAATAGCCGACATGCTATATGCAGCTCCGAAAGTCCTGGACTCAGAGCATCAATGCAATCAAGAAGGATGGTGCATCCCCATCTGGGGGAAATTACTGAAAGAATTATTTCTCATTTACTTAAATAGTGATGTTGACAATTCACCTGATGTTGTGCAAGCTAGCCAACAAAACCAAGCATTCATGGTAAGACTTGGTAATACTGTCAACAGTCAGAAGGGTGGAAAACCAGCCACTCATCTCAGAAAAAACTGGATCTCCACTTTTCATACTAGAAAAGAAGCGAGACAATTGCTACTCAATCTGAAGAGTCAAGCCCTCGACAAATACCTGTACGTGAACACTAAGTCACTCGAGGCACAACTAGACTATCATGCAAAGACCCCTACAGTAGCGAATTTACACGCAACTTTGGCCCGAAACCTGATTAATCTTGAAAGGGAACACCTCGAAAAAAAGTCCGCATCGGAAGCGGCTCAATTTGGATGGACATGCGACACATGTGCCTCTGTATACCTCTGTGGGAATTTGGATTGGTTCCTTGATTACGGTCAATTCCCTGACGGAGGAAAGACACTTATACTGGCCAACGAGAAAGAAGTAACGTCGCCAGGATGTGGAATCGTAATAGTATCAGCCTATGATGGGGAGGACTGGAGACCTCAAGCCCTTACAAACGTATGGTATCTCCCAGGTGCAGCTAATATATTCTCAGTTAATTCTGCATGCAAAAACATGGAGCTCAACTACCTTAGAAATGAACATGAAGCATCATTCTACAGAACTTTCACACTTACTGCTCAAACGTATGGACCGCCTCACAAAATTTTAGAAGCAATCACCAAACAATCGGACTACAACGATACTGGAAATCTAATAGTGAATTTCCGACCCATATTTCTGCAAGATCCGGATACAAAGCCCTTGGCAAATATAAGGCCAGAAGTCTCGACATCAAACACTAGTAAAGGATAAATATGGGACAGCTTACCGAGACCTCATTTTATGGAGGACACTCTGGAGAAAGTTCGAAAACGGCAGAGAAACAAAAAGACGAAATCTGTTCAAGATAGTCACAGCCAGGGGGATACCGAGACAAGTGGAACATTCAAGATGACCACTCTTAGTAATCTACTGACTGACATATCAAATGACCTCACCTCCAGCCTAAGCATATCAAAGCAACCTGAAGACACGAGTGCTCATAACTTCCGCTCTACAGACGAGCATCAAAGCCCAGAAGCAACTGGCCACAAGAATTCTACTGATTCTATCCCCAATTAAGGGAAACATAAAGTGAAGACAACGGAAGCTCAGGCCCAACCTGTCAACTTCACGTATTATCCAGCTTCACAGCAAGCGAAAATTACAGAAGGACTTATCGACGATTGGAACAATCTTGATCACAATGGCAAGAATAAGCTCATCATTCCACAGGAAGGAAAGTCGAAGGTCGCTTCCAGACTTACCCTGTTTACAGTCCGAAAAGGTAGAAAGAATACCAAAACATCTGGGAAAATTAATCTTTACCACAAGATCCCAGACATCACCCGACTTGCATATGATCAAGGAGAACATTTTAACGGACCTAGAAGTTATCTAGAAGCAGTTAAGTCCATAGAAAGCTCACTCTGGAAGATGGCCATGGACAAAGAAATGGAAGCCCATATGAAAAATGATATAAGGACGCTATTCCCGAGATTCTCAAATCAAGAGATCCGAAAAGTCATCTGGACATACTCTCATTGCGTAAAAACTAATACTTACTATGCCCAGCTCATCACATCTGACTACCGACACATTGGTCACCGATATGACCCTGTAGTGCACACTGCCGCTACAAAGCTCATTCTGGCAGATGCGGGTTTTAAAGGAAAATACCTGGCAAGACTTACACTCAAGTTACCTACTGACGTAGTCAACATTGACGATCCAGTACTATGTATTGAACCACTAGATGGTTACGAGAATAACTACAAGCTAGTTTACAACACGGGCATCTTGCTCCGCACCATGAAAGAACAACTTAAGTTCAGCGGACGTATCTACTCTCAGCTCAAGAAGCTACAATTCTTCAGATTCAATTATGGTGAATCTTTATTTATTCAATCGTATACGGACCCCCACGGGGTAGTACACAGAACATGTTTTCTCCTCGAAGGACAAGAAGCGCTAGTTACAGCCACCCATCGTCCTGATATTTTTCGAATCGCAGACGAATTAAACACTGCATTCAGCGTAGAAAAAAAGCTCAATCCAACACAATGGAATCATATTGATGTCTACATCACAGACCCGTACTTGAGCATCTCTCAAGAGACAAGGATCAGCAGTCTACACGACTAATTAAAGGAACAAGATGGTAAAGAAACCACCACTCCGAGTTTTAACCAACCGTTGGCCCATAATCCGGATTTACTAGAATCAGACTACATGGAATGCCAAAACTTACTTTGTGGTCTCCTAAACATACGAGACTCCACAAGACCAGAAATTTCCCGAACCATGGAGAAAATTTCAGACAAAACCGGTAACTACACCGTACGGGACTACCTAGTAGTCAAGAAGCTGATCAACTACCTGGACACAACAATAGACGATAACCTTCGTTATTTCTACAATCCCAAGTATACACAAGGGAACTTGGAAGTCCAACATGCAGTTGAAGTCCAATTCGGTACATTACAGCATCTCGTCCATCGCTTTGGAGGATGCATTACATTAAACAAGTCCGCAGTACACTGAAACACGTCCACTGTAAGGGGGGAAAGCAAGGACAAAGCTAAGAACGAGATAGTAGCAATCTACAAAACTCAAAAGGCAGCTTTGGAGCTACATATGCTCACCTGTGAAATTGGCCTCAGAAAATGGCTCACACCAATAATTTACTTATCAGCCACAGCCAAATATCTGAAAATGCTCTATGAAGAAGCAGAACTGAAACATTAGACATGGAAAGAAAAACGTAAGCTCTGGTGCCTCCAAGAGATGGTAGAAAAAGGCATACTGAAACCCAGACAAGAATATACCCTGCAAGCACAGCTATTGAGCCGGGACGTTTAGTGGTTTAAGCTAGAAAAAGACAAACGAGATCTAGGTATATCAAACAGAAGAATACCTCAGAAATTGCTGCGAAGCCCAGCCTTCCAGAAGAGACTAATTGAAGGTACCCCCACTAAGCAACTTTATGGCAAGAAACTCCCTTGTCCACCATCCGAGAAAGAGATGGACGCAAGACGGAGAAAGAAAAAGCCTGTCACAAAAGCAGACTTAAAAGAAATCTAAAAAGACCCAGTCAGCCATTGACAAATAGAAAAAATCGGAAAATTACGTAATCCATTACTGGAACAGGACACTCGAGAGCTCTTCAGCAGTCAAGACTCCAAGCAGTCATCAAGACCACAAGCGGTCAGAAAAGTGAAAGCATAACCAAGGGAGCAAGCTAGCCCCGTCAAGGTGGAAAGACATTCAAGAAATCAATCAATGCAAGCCTCACAAAAGCACGCTAATTCCCAGCACACAAGAGGAAGTTCTCTACAAGTCAAGAAAAGACTCAGAACACTTTGCCTCGTCATGTTCATGCTATTATTTTATATAATAGGCGGTAGGACACTTAAATGGTCCGAATCCGCGGGGACAAGCCCCAGGCACTCACCAGGACCCACATTATTATCGTTGCTACACGAGTATGTTCCTGAAAGAGGACTTAAAGCACGTTATAAGACAACAAGATATCTCTTGTTTTGTCCAGCGTATGCAGAAAATTGGGACATCCCCCAACCCGGAAAGTCAATCAAGAAATACAAAACGTTCGCACCGAACCCAGAAGCCCTGAACTCACCACAGATACATAAAAGCAAGCAAGCATACTCAGGCAGTTTTTATTCACGATCACAACTTGATCAAGGATTGAAAAGCTACAGCACTCTAGCAGACAGAAGGGAAACGGGTCAGTCCAAAACTTCTTTGTTGTCCTGTAGCTTCGGAAACTCTCAAGTACGAGCCAGAAGCATAACATTAATAGAAAACAGAAAGAAAGCCTTTTACTACAAAGCGAAAAAAAGGTTGTCGTATCAATAGACAAATAGAAATAGAACCAGGAAGACATCACTGCTTCCACATTTACGTCATCAGGACCAAGAGTGCTCACCGATCCGGAAACGGACAGAGTAGACATCAGACGTCGAATCTCTTACCACTTATCCACAGTGGTCATCCCTTTAAGATCATAAATAAGACACGATCTGTCTTAGATGTTGAAGACACAAAAACATCCAACCTACCAGTTGAATTGTCAACCTCCACAATCATAGGAGAAAGTAAAATGAAGGATGAAGCCAGTAATCCGGTCATTTAACCACAATATAAGCCTTTGAAACAGAAGCCACTGGATCTAATAGACAGACACTACTGTCGAGAATATGGAATCTAAAACCCTGTTGCTTTCTACAGATTAATACAAGACTGCGAAAGGACAGATGCTTTCCGCCACCATAAGCCACAGAGAAACACGGAGAAAGAAGCCTCGGATACCCGGAGCCAACAGTACTCAAGTTAAAGTACGGACGGAAGACTAGACTCGTCAGTAATTTTGTTTTCCTCGGACTCGGATAGCCCGAGCCAAGCGCCACACTTTGGCCCTACCATAGACTTTAGTCGAACTGGAGAGAAGCAAGTCTCAGAGCAGACGAAATTGACAAATCAAGCAGAAATGTCTGGAGTCAATCGACCCCAGTTTTACAGGACGAATCCAAATAGTTTTTCCGTAATAAGCTTGAAGGCAGGAACCGGAAAGGATTAAAGACGGAAGACACCGCCCTTTGGTTCAGAAATCTTCTTCAGATTCTACATAGTTTACCACTGGAACAATCGAGGTTTTTCCCTTGTTACTATGCCCCAGAAGTGCATCGCAATGAGCGTAATTTTTGACTTCATTGCCCGATTATCCTTTGCAAGAAAGGATACATCAGACTTCAACTCATCTAAGAAGATTAGAGGAAGTCGCCTTATCAAAAATAATAAAGATAAGAAAAAAGAATTGTACGTTTCAAACTACAAAGCTAGGAGGACGACCTTTCCTCCGAAAACCGAATCTAGAAAACAAAAAGAATTTACATCTTCCATGCAAACCATGGTCAAGACCAGGATCACACACTTTCCGAATTTACACAGAAATCCCGCAGCAAGTATAGAAAATACTTCGTCACGGTCATTACGCAATTGGCTCTTGGCACGAATTCCAGTTTGCTGTCAAACTATAGCCTTTAGGAATCATAAATTCTGTGGTATACAGAATAGGCTTGAATCTGATTCCGTATCGAAGAGAAAGTTTCAGGAGAAAGGAGGGATAGAAATAATTGGCTCCATTCTCCATTCTACCCGAATAATTAAAGAAATAAAGGAACTTTCAAGGTTCTCTCTTCTCAGCTTAGGAAGAGATGGAAAAAACCGACACACAGGAGCAGACTGCTACCCTGTCAATATCCACTTGACTGATTCCAAGTCAAGCACGTCTATAGCATCTATAGCCATAACCGAACAAAGCGTTGTAGGAAGAAACCAAATCAACCACAGATGGACTTCGAAACAGTCGAACCCGACACACTGGTGCCCTGTAGAAGTACCAAGCAATTATTGCAAGTTACTCTCGTCGAAATTGAGAGTGACACGTTATCCGATTGTAGGCCTCTGAAGCAATCGCTTTTATTTTACCCCATTTTACGTCAAAATGGAGAATGACTTACCCACTACACAATCATCTAACGGAAGGCAAGAAATGAATAAGCTTAGTGATACCATTGAACTATCATGGTTCCAACCGAATCTATGGAGAAAGCACTCCACGCAAGAAAGTGACTCTGTCAAGAGTGACACTATTGAGACCTTTCTAGCATTCGATTTACAGGGTGGTTATAATCAAATACTACTGGACGAAGAAGTTCTCAAAAATAACCCTGTATCATCGTTTAATCAAAGGGATGTAAGCAATGAGCAGACGTTAAAGGCTACAGAAAAATCGGATTCCCGAATAGAAATTCCGAAATATGCCAGCAGAAATACAAGAGAGAAAGTAAGCCGGAACAAACTCCCGCCATGCAAAAACACATCAAGTACATGTTGTTGTCGGATATGTATCATCTTACTAAGGATGTCTTCTGCCCTAGTACAGATGCAAGTTCAGAACATGTAAGGGTTCTCAACTCAACTCAGTTCACTTAACCACAGGACTTACACCAAGAAACCACCTATCACAGGTGTCTAATTCATATTGGGAAAAGCAAAGCTTTGACCCAATATCTGCCGGGACCAAAACATTATGAAATCATGAAGTCCATTAAATCAATGGCCAATCAACTGAGAATTAAGTTCCGTTTACTGAATAGAACGGGGACATATTTGGCATTTTGTTGTTGCCCAATCAAGGGGACAATCCAGAACTTCAATGAGATTATATTTTCCAAAGGGGAAAATCTCAGAACCTCCGAGAAAGTTAAGAATCAGAAGTTTGCAACCTCAGTTTGTAAAAAGGGAGACTATTATCAAGTCATAAGTCACATCAAGCAGACCAGAGAATTGTACTATATGAAACAATTCGCATCTGATATCTCTCCAAATAGTCGAGACATTCCTAAGGATCGAGATACTTTCAAGGATAGCTACCGGGAGCTATATCCTGTCTCTGATGTTCCGCCCACTAACTACGTGTTGAAGGAATCACTTACCGAAAAGATTTTCGAGCATTCGCTATTACAGTCAACTTTAGGCTCCAAGCCGTATATTGACTCAGGCCAAGAAGTCCTGGACCGGAAAGACATAAATCAATTCAATTTTATTGGAAATATTACCATGATAGTGTATCTGGTAACAATAATCTTGCGATGGTTCGATCAAAAACAATTATGCACTAAACGGAAGAAATTAGTGACAGTAATCTGCGATATCAGCTCCTCCAAGGACCCACATTACATGTCGAGGCAGCCAACACATTGGTCTTTTCTATCCTACATTAGAAAATCTGGCGAGTCGAGCGATGATTCTGCCGACCACGACCCAGTACATCAGCTCCAGAGACGCAGAAAGCTAGCTGGACTTCCGACATCGGACTTTACAGATCCTACACGGACCATCATGGACATCTATGCAGAAAGTGGCTAACGTAGACCAAAAACAATTACTGGACAAATCAACCTGGACACACCGGACCGTCTTATCTGGAGATAGAGTTATTTAGGGTGTATTATTAGTATTATTATTATCATTTCAAATTTTATTATGTTGAAATTCGATTGTTGATTTTATTCATATTTAAAAATTGTTCAGATTAACATTTGTATCTATTAATTCTATATTGGAGTTTTTATCGATTTTCGGATCAATTTATTTGTTATTTTATTTTGAAACTCTAATCGAAGGACGGTGTTTAAATATAGACATTATATCCAACATGTAAATAGATAGGATATATTAACAGTACATAGACATACATATATTTGACATAATTAAGTAGGTGTCATCATTGGACATCCTACATTTATTGCGTAAATCCCGTCCTCGGTAAGGAGGGATTTAGCACATTGAAAATTTTATAGTTAGTAATAATATTACGAATATTATTGGATTATTCTCGTTTAAATGCAAAAAGCATTATCTATATTGTTGATGTCAAATTGTAACATCTCCATTAACATGGAGATGAATATTTGGAAATTATTATTGACTTTAAGTTGTCAAGTTTGAGAAGCCTTTCCATAAGAAAGCATTGTATGTTATTTGTGCTGACAAGAGCGATCCTCGATCCTCTCGTCACCCTGTCAAAAGCCATTACTTTTTATGACTTTATTACTTGTCGAATGACCATGTATATTTCACAATACAGGATGGTTGAGCCATATTCATTTCCTCTCAACCACGACATCAGCAGGACTCATGTCCGTACTATTTTAGTGTATTGTTCTAGCGCGCAGTATGTATCATTGGTAAAATACATACACATTCATTGGTATACCTGAATTCATAACAACACTCGTCCATACGAGTTTTTCTCAATACGAAAGACTGAACAATAAATTAATTGGAACTTAAACTCCGAGCGAGCATCATCTTATTTATTTTCTGTTCCTCTGGAATATTTCTCATAATTTTATTTTTAATTCACCTCTACATAATAGATTATGAATATAATCTGATAACGTTACTCCTCGATATTCATATTACTATTTAATACAACTACATGTGTGGTGTCATAGTCAAAAAGTATTTGAAGCCGTTTTAATTTTTTCAAAAATAGTTAAGGCACAGTTGGCGTCGTGTAGGATTTAGTCGAGTCGAGATACAAGAATTCATCGTGTTTAGAGTTAGTTCAAACGAATAAAGTTTATTGCGAAATATTGAAATATAGTCAAACCCAATTGAAAGAGAAAGTGTATTTAGGAAAGCGTCTGCTTTTGCAAATAATGTGTAGCTAGTGCTGTAATAAACCAACATTGTTTCAGTTCCTGTGGACGGCTTTCTATTTGCTTTGTGAATTGTAGCAAAACACAATTAGAATTTAGTAGTTTTGCTTTTGAAACATTTTGATGTTTTTATAGTTTTGGACGGTATTAAATAAACCATATTTAAAATTGTTATAATATTTCCCATTTGTTTAAAACAATTGTCTAATATATTGTTTTTCAACTGTATGGTTTGTTCAAAATCATTGTTGTTCTCTCCTATATTTCATTTTATTACCATGAGCTGAAATAGATTCGGTTTTAGATGCTGTGCACGTGTTAACTGTCGATATATTTAAAGTCAGATAAAAACAAACAAATAACAGACACAGCATTTACAGAGAATTCAACCCACTCACATAGGGGTAAAGCTTCGTATCCTTTACATTGCAATACAATAAGACCAGTATTAAGAGCGTGGATGAGCCAGAATTGACAGATGGCTTAGAAGGATGAGCCCTAAAACAAAAAAAAACAACAAAATAGGTTAGCACATGAAACAAAAGAAGAATGAAATGCATGATAGAGGAACCATCAAATGGAAAAATTAGGCGCATCACGGTGGATTTGGTGACTGGGCGCCTGAAGTAGGTTCTGAGTGTCAGCAAATGTTGGCTTTAACAAAGGCAAGAAATAATGTTAACGCCAAAACAATACCTAAAAGAGATTCTGAAAAATTTAAACTGAATTAATTTATTAAAGGTTAGACCTATGAAACATTTTTGGAGCCCCTGCAACTGTCGGCGCCTAGCAGTAATTCCTGTTCACCTGCCCTCCAGCGGCGCGCCATTGGCATCCGTATACAGATTGCCGCCCGCTTAGTGACACTATTCTGATACATTAAGCCGACGATTGCCGACAAAGGCCTGCATTTATGCCATTAGTTATGCTGCTGCTGCTGCCTATAGTTATATTGTACTCAAAAACAACAAGGCACTTCCTTTTTGCTTTTTTGGTTGTTTAAAAGTTGTTTGATGCAATTAGGTTCAAAATTGTGACGTGTAGAGCATAACAAACAGGCAAAAACGGCATTGACGGACAGACTGACATGACAATTTTAATAAGCCAAGCATAGCTACGGTATTTACTAGTATTACTAGGCATTATAATCAAATATTAAAATTTTCCGGGCAAAAAATCTTAAAGGATTTGAGACAGACCCAGTCCCCAATTTCATCTTGGCCCAATCTTGGTTATTTTTTGACGGCAAAGTCTTGGCGATGGCCGCTGGCGCGACATTGGGCCGTGCCTCCGGAAAATCATTGGCCCGTCGACGGAAACCTCGACTTTTCCGATGTTTTTCCGTGAAATCGCCAATTGTGCACCGCTTGCATGCCAGCTAAAAGCCAATTTTATGCCAAGTATTATTTGATATTTTGCCAGTTTTCCGCCATAGTAAATACTCCATATGAGCCCTACTGTATGCTGATGCTGATAATTTAATACATTGCAGATCGCCATTGGTAGTATTAGGTATAACCATGCCGTTAAATGAAACTTCTAAGATATTTATTCAATTATATCACTGCTAATTAGATATGAAACACGACATAACTACACCACACTTACAGGCTAAGCCAGAAGTAATTTAATGAAGAAGATTACCATAATGCTAAGCATTATTTCAATTAACTAATATGTATTTATACAATAATGCAACTTGTTGGTCTGTGATCACAGAAAACACTGAGCTTTTGGAATTAAATACTATACACATTCAGCCAAACAACATTTTTCACATCAAAAGTATTTATTTATGCTTCAACTTATTTAGTAATTAATTCAATTTAAGTCACATTAAAGGCGAGATTGTAAGAGCAATACTTTTATAAATGTGATTGAGTTTAAAAATAAATTCCGCTAACTAATGCGAGTAAAGTAAACTTTTAAAGTAGTGTAAGTGTTACACAATATATATAATTAAAAAACGCAAGTTTTGTTGTAAAAACACTAATATTCGTTCCTGGAACACATATAACACTTAAATAAATAGGTAACGACACAAATATAGATAATTTTAGCCTTCACATTATGTATTCGCGATGAACTAACTTAGAAGTAATATTTAAGTAATTAGTGCACGGCATGGCGCTGCAATGATCAGTTGTAATTCTTAAAAATTCTTAAAATTTTGGAAACAGTTCTGAAATTTTCCTGAAAAATTCTCCATTCTGTAGTAGCCAAACACACACAACACAAATCAAAAGAAATAGAACTAAACTATTACTTTGAATACTATGCAGCACACCCACAGGCAAAGGTAACAAGAATTAAAAGGGTGCACACATGGCGCAACTCTTAGGTAGGTGGGTGCGAAAAGTGGCAATTACATACCCAGTCCACAATTTCATCGTGGCCCAGTCTTGGCATTTTTTTCACGGCAAAGCGTTGGCAGCTTCCGCTGGCAAAACTAGGGTCCGATATCTCTTTTCCAGTGGCGAAATATCGGCCCTTGAGCGACAACTCAGACTTTGCCGAGTTTTAACCAACAAATCGCCACTAGTTAACGCATGGCTTTCATAGTAAATGCCAATATTTAACCTATTATTCGCCACTAACATGCCCCTAATTTGCCGGTAACTCTATTATATGCACCCGGTACTAGTATATTTATGCAAGTAATTTAACGGAAATTACCGTCACTAGCCAATGCTAATCACTTTTCCAATTAACTTATTTATTGCAACACGTTGACTAAAACACCGTGACATAAGAAAGTGCACAATTTTAGAATGACATAATGTACAATTACTACATCAAACACAGACAATTTATTTATTTTTCAATGCATTAGGTGAATCATTTTATTTATTTTAAAACAATTTCCATGACTGTAGCAGTGTAGCGTTCAATAATGTATTGCTTTGGGTTTTGTAATTCGATTCAAATGAAGCCACAAAATACAGTTCGTATACATACTACTACAACATTCCACTATTGAATAAATGGAGAACTTCTGTAGTTTTAACTAATTCGAGTGACCTTTGTTAACTATTGTAAGTATTCAATGGCAATGAGTAATTACTTAAATCAGAACTACAGATGTGTCACCACTTTAAACTGTTACATTTCTTACTAGCTAGACAAAAAATCAAACTTGTACATTAATACAATACACATACAATCGTAAAAAACTAGCAACAAAACTTTGAATTATTTTAGCACTCGTAAACTGTATGCGTTATGAGCTAACTGAAACTGATGTAGAAATAACTAGTGCACTTAATTAATTATTACACTTTTGTGATCAATTTAAACATTTAGTAATAATTGTAAAGTGTGAGTAATTAGGTAAAAGTTTCAGAATCCCACACAGTAAAAGTCACCAGACGCCGGGCGCCATTGTCAGACAGACGTACAACACTACCGAATGGAAGTTCAACTGTGAGTTCTTTGCTGCATATTACACACTGTTTGTGTGTGTCACTCACACGCCGAGGTGAAGGCAACGAGTTTAAAGTTTTCCACTTCTCAATGCTCCTCCTACCCCTTCAACTCCTTCTATATTGAAGTGAACACGCATGTGCGATGGTTGTAGGAGGGTCGTGAGCACGGCTAACGTGGGCCAAGAAAGGCCCATTCATTTACCACGAATTTTTGCACTTAGCGTAAAATACAATTTATTAACCGAACCATACACAGACGGGCCAAGAAAATACCAATAGAGTTACCCTTGTTTTACCAATGCGCTCAAAACACTTATTAGGCTTATAAAAGGCCAATCCTTATTTCCACTGTTTTGCCAGCAAAAGTAATTTGCCGAGAAAAGCAAAAGTGGCCCAATATAATGCCATCAAAGTCTGGGGACTGGGTAGATGACACATGGTGGGTGAGTCAGAAAATTGATCTTGTGAGGTGGAGTCATTTGTGAACTCTCCCAAAAGCCATCTAGCGTATAGTTTTCCCACTTTCCACCTTCAAATCTTTCTTCTCCTTCTATGCTGATACAAACACGCATGTGCGGCTTAGGTTGTCTGGGATTGGTAGGCATAATAAAACTGGGCCAAGAAAGGCCCGTTAATTTACCAGCAGGTTATAGGCTTCAGCAAAATGTAATTTCTTGACTTTATCAGCTACACACGGGCCAAGAAAATACCGATGATATACCCAATAATTCACTAATGCCCGAAGAAGCCTTAAAGGGCCTTTAAAATGCCAAGTCTAGTTTCCACTATTATGCCGAAAGAAAAATTTACCAACAAATGATAAAATGGCCCAATATAATGCCAAGAATATCCGGGGACTGGGGAGTCTCTTGTAAAAACCCAGTTGTCACTATTAAAACACTTCGAAGCTTGAGTCACACGGAAATTTTGCCAAAACTCCATCCTTTAAATTTGTTCAACTTATTACATGGCATCTTTAACTTTTAGAATATTTTCTCACCTGCGTTTTCTTAGGCTGCCATTCAGCTGCGTCGAAGCGTAGTGCTTTCCGTGCAACTTCATTGGGGGTTGGCTTGTGATGTAAAGATGTTCGTAATTATTCACCAGGCAGCCCTCTTAAACGGTTTCCAGTCAGAATTTACATGGTTGTCAATATTTGCGTTAGGTTAGGTTAGGTTTAAGTTAGGTTAGGTAAGGCTGCCCTATGGCGCCGCCCTGGGTGCCAGTAGGCAGGTTTAAATAAAATAGCCATTTTGTATGACTACAATGCCCATAAATTAATTTATTCCTCAATATTTCGTAAACACGTTTAGAATACGGATTACCACTACTACTACTTCAGAAGAAACAGACGGTATGAGTTATGAATAGAATATTAATCATAAACGTGTTCTCGCTAAATCTAAAAAAAAATGTTAATGTACGATTATCACTATTTGTCTTAACTACGGTGAGCTAGTGATGAAAAACAATGTAATTGATTGTCATAATTTAATAATTGACAAGAATGGGTTGGAGCCCCCTACACAATTTCAAACTAACTACGAGTAAGGGACATGCAGAGTTAAGCAATAGATCAGTTTTGCATGAAATGCCCTCGCCCTGGAACAAGCGTCATATTATTGAAATACTAATCCCTGTGGGAAAGTTTATTAAATTTCGACTGACCAACAATGGGTTTAACAAAACAACGATTATCAACATTTACATATTTGAGTCTTACTATGCTGCTCTTTCTAGGCACAATTAACTTTTGCTTCTACTTCGATCTGGGTTTTCCTGAAACTAAAATATACCAAAAAATAGTTCCCAGAGTTTTCTCGGGGCATTTGATCAACACTTTGGGTTGTGTACTTCCCAAAACACATTTCATTCCAAAAGGTTTCCACATGGTAAAGGACTACGGGCCTAATTGTAGTTTTGAGAAAAGGATTGCAACTATCAACGATCAAACTGAGGTCAGTATCTAACAATTAGGTTAATATTTTGTGTTTAATAAACACAAGTTAAAGCAGTGATTGAATGTATTAATTGTGTACGCAATAACACGCAGACGCTGGAACTCACGAATGAAACAATTAGAAACCTAGACGGAACTCTAGCCACGTGTGCAGCTTACAACATTCATTATATCTCACTCTTTATTCCATTCAGGTGAGCTCACAACTACTCGTATTTTTAATTAACAACATTACTGTAAATTTCTTGTGAAAGTAATGCATGCCTTAACTTTGATATAAACTTCCACGAGAAATGATTCAAACAAGTTTAACATAACTCAAACGACGCCGTTGAACATCAGTGACAAGGAACTTGTCGTAACAAAATGTGGCCGATTTTTAAATTTCGATGCGCATTTTCCTCTGAACAGTAAGTATGTGAGAGACAAAATTAGTTTTTGGAAGAAAGCAAATGAAAACTCAAACCCAAAACAGATGCCAATAAGCGTTCTCTTTATTGGATTTGACTCCACTTCGCGGAGCCAGTATCATCGAAGACTTCCGAAAACCTTACCACTACTAAACCAAATGAGCTTCATTGACTTCAAAGGCTACCACTCCATTGCCCCACACACGTTGGACAATTTTTTCCGATTTTAATAGGGCATAAGAAATATGAACCAAAATTATCTTGTTGTCCCGCAAGAAAATCAGGCTATGACAACTTGCCAATTATTTGGAAAGATTTCGACCTAAATTAATTTTTGACAATGTTTGCGGCATAGTAAGACAGTCGGTCACTTTTGCTTGTGAAAATACTTGTGAACAGTAGTCACTTATTTTTAAAAAAACTAAAAATTTTGAGCCTTGAGTGAGCCCGATGAAAAAAGTGCCGTTCGAGTTCGTTCGTTTTTTAAGTCCATAAGGAGCCCATGGGCCTCACAGTGAGTCCGACGAAAAATTTCCACCTCTTTCCCTCAGAAATGAGCCGACCCCTTAGATACTAAAAGTAATTTGTACCCACTACTACCTACCTATAAAAAATGTATAATAAAATAAAATAGTATTAACATTCCATTGTGTGAACGAAATCAACACCAAAACTGAATGATAAATTACAAATTGAACATTTTGATTTATTTTATTTTTTTATTTAGTACAATTAATTAAATTATATTAGATAATATGAATAACAAAAAACATTTAAATGTAATAAAATGTCAAGCAAATAAGTAAAATCTTGACTTTTAATGAAATACAATTAATTGTAAAATGTAAATATAAATAATTATATTATAAAATATATTACACAAAATACATAACTCGAAAATATTTACAAGTAGTGCAGATACATTTATTAATTGTAAATATAAATAATTATAGTATAAAATATATTACACAAAATACATAACTCGAAAATATTTACAAGTAGTGCAGATACATTTAATAATTGTAAATATAAATAATTATAGCATAAAATATATAACACAAAATACATAACTCGAAAATATTTACAAGTAGTGCAGATACATTTATAACTATATACAGTACTAAATCAGTCCAGAATTAATTTTTTCTGTGACAAATGCTTTTTCAAGCCTCCTTGTGCCCGTCTTCGTTTAAACCTCTCATTACTTTCAGTTTCAGCTCTCTGGTAGGACTTGTATGACTCTGAGTCATCTAAGTCTAAGTCTAAATTAGACTCAGACCCAAAACTTAAATCTAAATCATAATTATAACTGTCCCTGGAATTATTGTGGCTGTGCAAGCCAGTCTCAGTCTTAGTGTGCGTGGTGTTTACACTAGTGTAGCTATCTAAGCCATCGCCATCGTCAGAAATGTCAGAATTCATGTCGTCGTCTATCTCTTGAAGCACATAAGTAAACCAGTGTCGACGCAGAGACTGTGCGTGCTTAACAGCACCAATACAACCTTCAACTTTACACAAATAAAAACCTTGTTTCGTATAATCAAACTGTTTTCGGATAATTTGCATTGGTATTTTTTTATTTTAAGTTGCGTATTTTCTGACTAAATCAGAATATTTTTTCAATTTGATACTTTTTTTACGTGGACCATCAGGACCATCTAAGTTGCTTATAGGATTAAGGTCAAGGCCAAGGTCAGTTTCAGTAACTTTTGTGTTATCTTTTGGTTTGCCTGAATCGTCATCGTCTGACTCTGACTCTGAGGACTCTGACTTCTCTGACACTGTTTTTCTTGCTCCGTTACAACTAGCTAGTTCACCTTCTGCTCCTGCTCCTAATACGTTACGCATAGTTTGAGGCTTTAAATACGAGCTACTGAATTGTAAATAATTTTGAAACTCGGTGTCATTGCTATTGCTGTCGCTGCTATTATTAGGACTGCGACTACGTTTGCGTCTATCATACCTCTTAGGCTCGACAGAATTATGACCGTGGTTGATGTTAATGCCATCATTATTGACATTGAGAATATTTTTAATGCCTGAATGCACTTTATTAAATAATACACCAACAGCTGAACGAGGCACAGACGGTGTTTTATCTTTTTGTAACCTAGAACTACGTTAAGATTTAGATTTAGATACAGTTGGAACTACATTTTTTTGCTTACTTGTATTGACAACTGCACATGTTGATGGTGTAGAATCTTCTTTAGCTGAGGCTGGGACTGGGACTGAAATTGAAGTTTTGATCTTGCTTTTGCATTTGCAGTGTAGCTTGGTATAAGAAGCAGCAGCAGCAACGCCAGCAACAGCATTATCAGAGTCATTGCGAGAATATGAGTTGGAACATCCGACGTTGACAACTAAATTGATAACATGTGATCCTGCCAACGATTTTAATGAATTAAGTGATGCCAGCACTGAAGTTTCTGAAAATAAAATAAAAATGTTACAAAATTAATACCCAATTTTAAAAATGACTAAATTAAATTAGTAACAAAAGAATGCAAATACCATTGTTTTAATAAATCTTCTGCAAAATATACAGTTACAGGTAAGTGTTATGTGATACTTACGAACAATGTTTTCAAGTTGGCTGGTGTCAAGCAGTGCCAAATTTGATAAAACGGTAGAATTATTGTTAGCGGATGTGAAATTATTGTCACTATCGTTATCATCATTAACGTTGATGTTGACAGCGGCAACATCATTGTCTCTAGTGTCACGGTCACACTCCAGTTCGGAATCAGCTAAAATATCATCATGTCTTGGAGCAGCAGGATGTGGTGTTGAATCACAACTGAATTCCAATAGGTTAATAGGCCAACTGACTGCTTAAATATCACGTGCATACATTACTTGTATGCAAAATATCAATAACAACAACAAAAACACTTTATCAGTTTACGTGACGTAAATTGCTGCTATTCTACTCGCAAAAGCCAATAGGCCAACTGACTGCCCAAATATCACGTGCGTACATTACTTGTATGTGTGCTAAGCTTCAAAACTGAATAAGTAGCCTAATAGCTGCACTTTTCAATTTACAAACAGTAACAGTGCAAACACTAGCTCTAGGAACTAAACACTTTATAAACGTATGAAGGACGTAGTGAAGTGCGCAGTACGCACACGGCTATAACACCGGATCTAGAAGAATTAAGCACAGTCACAGTCGTCACAGAACTAACACCGAGAAATTATCAAAATAAAAGCAAAATTGCGGGTGTTTTGTTTAAAAGAGTTCTAAGGGCAATTAGTTGTTAGTCATCAGTCGTCAGTCAGAGTCAGACGGCAGACATTCAGAGTTCAATTTAGTTAAAAAAGTAGTAATTTTTTGACAATTCGGCAAATTTTCTAAAAGCAAAAAGTAAAATTGTAACAAATATTTTTGAATCAACTACTATCGCTTCAGTTTTTTACTGACAACTGATAAAAGTATTATTAAATAAGTTAGTAGGATTCAAGATTTCAGAGAAAACAAACGACTGTTGGCTTCGCGTTTGATTTTCTTTTAACTAACGGACTGAATTCAGGTATAAAAAAGTAAATTAACCGAATTTTGTAATATGTTTGTATTTATATTTAATTATTGTGAATGTTGCTATTGTTTAAGTTTAAAATATTTAAATAATTTACAGATTTTACATTTGATTTATTTTAGCACTAGCTGAAGCTGACCATGAATAGAAATAAACCAGTTAACATGGGAAAATTAACCAATAAAGCTAATTCGCCACAGATCTTGTCTACAAATTCATCTTCGGCATCCACAACGACAACAACAACTGTGTTAAATATTTCTCATGATTTGAAAGGTAAAAGTTGGCTAGTTTTGCATTGTTGCAGCTGCATTTTGCATGTTACGCTATATTAAGTTTGATGATTTGGTTATATCTACATTTCTAACATCAGTAATGGACATTTTAAGATTACCAAGCTAACTTATTTAATTAAAATAAATTAAAAATAAAATGCAGAATGCGACATAGATAGAAATCAGGAAACAATACGTTACCCTGATCCTGATCCTGATCTAGTATGATATCCTGATTGATAGCGTGCAAAACCTAATTAAATATTGTTTTTGTTAATTTTTTTAAGATCAAATTGCTGGACTAATTTCAATTGGAAATCACTGTGACGTAAATATTCATGTCACAAAAATACAGTGCCATGGTGGTGTATCTTTAGGTACGCAAACAGAACCAGAGGAAGAAGAAATGGAAATACAAGATTTACCTTTGGATCTAAGTGTGAAAGAAGTGACATTGCCAGCATTGCCTTCAACTTCAACTCAAATTTCAACCTTGCCAGCTTCAGCGTGCTACGCATCCGCAGCCCTAAGTAGTGACAGTGAATCTCGTGCCAGTGAACCAAAACCAAATGAACCGGAAGCGGAAGATATTACCAGCAACACCAACACCAGCGGCAGCGGCAGCAACACTCCTCAAGAAATTTTGACTGTGGTGACTACACATCCAAATCCAAATGGTGTGTCGCAAAAAAGAAGCCTTCTTGCGACACTTCTCCCAATCACTGTTGAATGCTGTTTAGACACTGAAGTTGCAAGCTCCAATAATTCAAATGACTTTAATGAACCTGCACCAGTTTCACCTGCAACCAGTGCAACCATTGAAGTGGAAGTAGTAAAAGAATTTGTGAATTAAAAAAACAATAATTAATATACTGTTAACCAGTGATACACGGTCGACACTGTTGCTTAAACATGCATAAAAGACGAAACACAAAACACGAATGTGTTGAGTATTAAACTATTAAGTATAAAATAAGAGACAATATGGTTAATAAAATTTAAAATGATAGCAACATGGTTTAAAGGTATAATTTGAAACTCACTAAGTTTGTCCACTTTCGTTTGCCCGTTTTCAGTATTTACTATATTTGATTTCACCAAAGTATCAAATAACTGCTTGTAATTTTCTAAAGTTATTCTGGGCAGACTATCGGTTTCTTCTAGAAAATAATCTGAGTGAACTTTTTTCGTCTTATTCTCAAAACCTTTAATTGGGGGACGTGGACGTGTCGTCACTATTGGCAGCAATACTGGCATAGATTCCTTGTCTTGATGAAGATTATATTGTTGAACTAGAAGTGGAGGTGGAGTTGTTGGTGTTTCATTGTCATCCAATGCTGCTACAACGGCATTTGATTTTTTCATTTTCAGCTTCAGCACAGAACCCTTAGGTGGTTTGAATTTGAGTGAATTTGGATTTTTCTTAATTATCGCCTTCATCACTTCTATGTACCAATTTTCTTGTAAGGTAACCTCCACGTTTTATTATTGGTGATGTGGAAGTGGAATTTTTTAATGAAGTATTTTTTGGAATAGTTAGAAATTTTGATTGTGAAATTGAACCACTTTCTCTTTTTGAATATAATTTGTTGCTAAGTGCCGTCAGTTTTCTGCTAGAACACTGTTTTTCAAATTCACAGATCTCTGTTTGTGGTACTTTTGACGTTTTCAAAGATTTAGTTTTAGTTTGCTTTCTAGGTCGACCAGGACCTCTTCGCTTCAGTGAACATAACACTTGGGATGACTCAACGGGCGTTGTTGAGTTTATGTGCGTCGGTGTCGGTGTCGGTGTTGATGAATCTTGTAAATGCACTACCATGGTGTGTGAACGTGAATGTGAATCATCTTATGTTTCAGTTTTGTCAATGACAACAGGTTCTTTGGGGGTCAAATAAGGATTAAATCGTGCTCTACGAACAATAAAAGAGTTAAAGTTCGAATTAATGTCATTGTCGTTACAAGGTATTACCGGTGAGATCACTGTATTGGACGGTGTTGGTGTCGGTGTCGGTGACGTGTTGTTGCTGTTGATATAAGCTGGCAAAGTTGGTGATGGTTCTGACTCTGATTCTTCTAATAACTCGTTCTCTTAAATTTCACCGTCACCATGAGGGTTAGCAACAAGTAGGTTACAATTTTCTGCATTGTTAGCAATTATATTAATTCGTGAGGGTCCTTGATCTGATTGTGATGTAGCTTCCTTAGCAGATATAGGCAAAGGCACAGGTTGTACTTCGCAGCCACTCTTGCCTGTGCAATTAACACACTTAGACACGTAAATATTTACTGTGCTGTTCTGCCCTATTGTAAATATTCCAGCCCCCAATTCTATGAAAACGAAACAAAAAAAAACATTATTGTTTAAGTTACATATTTAATTATAATATTATTTAGTTATTATTTATACTAAAAATAACATAACTAAAACTAAAACTAAATACATATGTCAAAAAGCAATAACCAGTAATTAGGTGAGACTGCATTGTGGAGCATCAAAGCATGTATAGCAGATAGCTGCATGTAGCCTGTAGCTACTTTCTTTGCTTAACACATAATAATGTTTAATGTTTTAATATACAATTATAAACTTACCTTGCAAATAATTAGCACCAGCACCGCAACTTGTACTTGACGATACCGCATTTATGCCTGGAAGTTTCATTTCGAGCTGAACGTCTGCACTATTATTAGTTGTTGACAAAATACTTATGTTTGCTGAAAATTTTAGTTTTGGTTCGTGTTGCAACTTGGTAGCAGAACCTGTGGCTGAAGTTGCAGATCTTTCAACTGATGCTGAAGTCAAAAAACTATTCGAAGTAGGAGTAGGAGTAGACGTCCGTAATTCGATAGGCTTCAAAATACTAGTTTGTGTTGTTGTGGATAGGTCAGAAAAGGCTGAACTAACTTCGTTAATTTTGGTTGCTTCCTGTAGAGACACCGACAGGGATTCTTGACTTCCGTTGTGGGCAATAATGCTCATGTTTGTTGCATTATTAACTAAATTGCGTCGAGCACCAAACATTGAGCTCCTTTCATCACTTTCATGAAATTTTAGACCAATACTCCTGCTTTTCGTACTTCTGGTAGTCATACTTCTACTGTTATTATCTTCAGATGAAAATATAAAATCAGTTTTTTTTCTATTAATATATTCGGCTTTATTATCAATATTGTCAAACCCCTGAATCCCGCCAGGTATAATATCTGAACTGCTAGATAGATCTAAATCTAGCCCTGTGATTGCAGAAACGTCCAAAATATCTGAACTGTCTAAAGTATTGTTAAAAATGTAATCCGGATCAGACATTTAATTAGTAGTTAAAATTTACCTAAAATAACAATTATTTTTATTTTAAAATAGTTAAGTGTCACGGTTTCACGGTTCACAATAGTTTACATCATCTCAAGTTTCAACACCATTTGCCATTTACAATGCTTACACACCACAATCACAAGCTACTGCTTCAATTTAAATATTACTAGCAGTACAGTAACCGTCACCAGTGCCAGTGCCAGTGCCAGTGCCAGGTGCTAGTGCCAGTACCAATTGCAGTTTTCAGTTTGCAGTACTCGATATTTTTTTGGAAGACAGTACTGAGTCCAAAATGAGCCAGACGGTCACTTTTGAATGAGTCGGACTCAATACCCCACTACGGAAACGAAAAACCCATGAGCCCTCAATATGGGCTCATGGCATGAGTCCAAATGAGTCCAGAGGAAAATTGAGTGAGCCTGGGTAGAGCCCAACATTTTTTGGTTTTGTCGACCGGAAGGCCGGTCGTGAACGAAAACAGCCAGGTCACTTGTGTTTTGTCTTACTATGGTTTGCGGAGGATGGGCATCAAACTTTCAGGTATGGCCCACATAGGTTTTTCAAGAAACCCACAGATTACTGCACGCAGCCGCTGTTTCTCGCTTTAGAATCATTTAGTTCGTCAGAGTTTGCAAATAACAGGACTGACGATCAATGCCCATCTTCAATAAATAGTCCAAACTTTCTTTTAGACTACACAAAAAGATTTCTTCAAAAGTTTACGGAAACAAAGACACCATTTTTTTTGTTTACATAGTTCACATACCCCTTTCACGGCAACACGTACACTCTGTATGGCTTGGATGACAAAGTCGAAAAATTTTTTAATTTTTTAAACTCTAAGGAATCTCTCGAACTTCGAGAGAGAACCCTAATTATTTTAAGTAGTGACCATGGAGAACGATTTGGTAATATTATAAAGAAGGGATACTACGAGGGATTCATTGAGAGGGTGCTACCGGGTCTATTCATAAGATTGCCAGAGAATTTACTTTTTCAGTTTCCTGGGTTAAATTTATTAGAAACACTCAAAATCAATAGTGAGCGTCTAACGACTGGCTATGATATTCACCACACACTCCTTTATTTACTCAAATTACAAGGCTTTGACATTTTCAGTACGGAGTATGGAAAAACCAAAAGAATTAATCGATTTCAATTCAACCCTGTTCTTCCTGACAGATCTAGTTTATTTTTCCCCTTGAGCGACAATCGAACCTGCAATGATATTAATATTCCTACTGAAAATTGCCTATGCTTAAAAAATACAACGGCTAAAGGACTTTTGTCATTCGTCAGTGAAGATTCAGGTGTTCAGAGTAACAAACCAGATTACATTCAATCCCTTGTCGAATTTGCTATTCAGAAACTGAATGAAATTTTGAGCAGCAGTAAATTTGTTGACGCATGTGAAACTCATAAACCACTTAACGATTCGTTCGTATCTTGGAATGTGTTGTATGGAACAGAAGCGTACACTAGTGGCGTCCTTCGGTTTTTAACTAATTTAAATAAAGCCGAATTTGATGTCCAGCTCAAGATACATCATAGGAAGGACATCAAAAGCATTGAGCGTATTCAGGCAATCAGTCAATTTAACAGAATAAATTACTATGGAAATTCTAGCTGGTGCATTATTTCCAACAAAGAGATCAAGGAATTTTGTCACTGCAAAGGAACAGTCACGGCTGCTACAAAATAAAACGCATATTACATAGGTTTTTTTTATATATTGTAATTTCATTAGATTAGTCACACTTATTTGTCACTGGTATCAGTATTTACCTATTAGACTATGACGGCGGCCATTGCCAATACATTGTATTTAGTAAACTAGATATTAAAGCACTATTTAAAAATTATTTGCAACAGTTTAATTATTGCTAACCAGCGTTCTACGTATGGTTGATGTCTACAGAGTGTAGTCATTGAATTAAGGATAGAAATAAAATGGCAATATGTCATTATATACGTAATTTAAATTAGTTTGCTGTTACATATTTTTATAACCTTTAGTCAATAGCGTACGAGAAGGTTCTGTATTGGAATAGTTGATTACCAAATTCTCCCTAATAAATCAATGCATTACCGAATTTTCAATTGAAATAAACCTGTAATACTTATTTGTATGCAATAAATTTCTACAATGTATACATGCTTTCATGATTCGTCGCATAGTGATTTTTGCCTGGTCAACTCGTCGGGTAGGCAATTTGTCGGGTAGATTTTTTTAAAAATGTGGCGATTCGTCAGGTAGGGTTTATGAAATGTCGCAGAAGGACCCGGTAATTCTGAACTAGATAAAATTGGTGATGTAATTAAAGGTGTTAAGACTGTGAATGTAGGTTCTAAACCAACTTGTGACAATCTGCGTGCTTTTTTATGTGCTGTTGTTTTGGTTCTTTTACTCTTTCTATTTTGCTGTGCATAATGCGTGCGTAACGTCTTGGGAGAGGTTTTTAGATGCTGAGCATCTATTAGGAATGGCTCTGTCCGTCTGTCTGTCGATAGTTTTTTTTGTCGTGCTCCACAGGTCACAGTTTTCAAACTAAATTGTTCAAATAAATTTTAAATGATAGTTAATAGGATGGAATACAACCCTATTGTTTTTGGAATCAAACAGATTTACCAATTTTTCACAATTAACGATTTAATGGACCAAATTTTGAGAAATAAAATGAATGCCTGGAAAAACCAGTGCCTGCCGACTTTACATGCATTTCAATACTTGCCGCTGAAGTTAAGTAGGTAGGTACATGCTCCGCACGTTCCATATACCTGACATAAGTGACATTCAGTAAATATTCGTACGATAGAAAATTTTACTAGTAGGAATGCAGGAATCGTCCATAAATTACGTCAAACAAACTTTACAATTTTAGTGACTCCCACAGTTATAAGTTCAAAAATTAGCTTAAAATATATCCTAAGTATATAATTTAACTAGAATGCATGCAGGGATCGCCCATAAATTAGGTCATACAAATTTTACCATATTAGAGATCCCCACTGTCCAAAGTTCAAAAATTAGGTTATCATGTATCCTCAACATAGGATTTTACTAGTGTGCATGCAGAAATCGTCTATAAATGACGTCATACAAATTTTTAATATTTAAGGGACCCCCACTGTCATTAGTTTAAAAATTAGGTTTACATATATCCTCAGAATAACTAGTATGCCTGACTGTATTTTTCAAGCGTACGTACAATGATCGTACATAAATTATTTTATGAAAATTTTACTATTTTTAGGACCCCCACTGTCATTAGTTCAGAAATTAGGTTGACATATCCTCATCATAGGATTTTTAATTTGGCAACTTATCATCGCCCAACTAATTATATCAACTGATCCTAACGATGGCATTATTTGTGAGCAATCCAATAAAGTAGTATGTGCTGCTTCTAGCTCTTGCAGTGCAGATTTTTCATTAATAAATTAACGAATAAAAATTTAAAATGTGGAATTATTTCATTAGTGGTCAATTCAAACTGACAAACGTTACTGCTTATGATGCCATCAAGCAAAGGCTTCAGCCTTTTTTTAGTTTTTATATATTTGTTCTATTTTATTCAAACGGATTTTTATGTCATGAGGTATTGTAAAATTCATATGCGAATTGCTTTTGTACTGACACTTTTCGTATCATCACCACTCGTACCCAACCACCTTGTACCTGTGCTACTTTGACCAGGCCCACAAGAATCAGTAAAACTTGTACCAGCACCATCGTGGCGGCGCTAATTTCAAAGAACTAAATCTTACAATAATGGCTTTTACTGTTTCCAATCGATACAGAGCAACATCTACCTAGGTAACATTACCTTTCACATGCACCTTTACTTATACCGATTTAACTTGTAGCGGCACCATTCGTAGCTTGCCTACTCTTGTCATCATCAATCTTACCTATCCCAATCTAGCTATTCGAACCAAAAATACTCAAAATGGCTGCACATGCACATGTACCTGACCCACTGTCAACAACAAAGGTCGTATTTTCGTACCTAACTCGTTGGTACTGGCGCCTAATGCTAGGTTCAGGTTTGCCGTTTGACAAAAAACATGCTTTCCAGTGATGAAGTCACTCGCTCTAAGCTGAGCATCTACTTCGGGCCGACGGTGGACAAATCCAGCGCGAAGCGCCCGATTTTTTTTTGCTAGTTACATCAGGCCTTTTGATTATTTTTATTTAACAAGGTTATTGCCTATGTATTCTACGAACATATTGAATTTTATTGCAATTCTCTGACTATGCATTAACAGCGGAAGTAATTATGGAATTAGGACAAATGTATCTTGGCTTCTTTATCGGTGGGCATTTCCCTTCTAGGCGTAGCTCCAAATTCCTCTCTACTATAGATTGCTCTGAGATCAGTGCAAATATTAGTTTTTGAAAAGATGGACAGCTGCAACCTTCTAATTGATTAAAGTCATTATTCCATCCCTGGACACTATCATTTGTCCGGGGTGGGTTATCTATAACACAATGGTACACATCGCACATAGAAGTACTACATATTAAAGGACTGTTGTCTGTGCCAATGTACGTATCCTCAAAATATTTATAAACCATGCCTACATCACAGTAGCGGTCACGCGAATCTTTAAGTAGATTAAAACTTTGATCACAAATTCAAAGAGTACAAAGGCTAAAGATTTAGGCATCTTAACCGAAAGCTCCAGCTTGCAGTGCTTCTTTTCGCCCATTTTCTGTAGTAGCTCTGGGGGTATATGGCGATGTACACTTTTGGCTAAAAGTGGAACAGACACCCTTGCATCTTAACTACCTTTTCGAATTCGAAGTCACTAATTTCGATTGAGGAATACATTATTTATTACTTTATTAGCACTAAAGCTACCACCACTGAGTACTGTTTGAATACAACTGAAGTAGTACGCAATAAGCTTTAAAGAGAGTTAGTTTAATTTATGCCATACTTACTATTAAATGCGTAAATACTACAGTTAACTCAAAGATTGAAGGACAACTGTATTTATTTACTATTTTACTTTATAACCGTTCAAGGTTGCTTGCATCTACCTGACGAATTGCCACATTTTTCATAAAACCCGACAAATCGTCACATTTTTAATGAAAACCTACCCGACGAATCCCCACATTTTTTAAAACATCTACCTGAGAAATGGCCTACCTGACGAGTTTACCAGGCAAAAATCACTACCCGACGAATTGCCCCCTGACAAATTGCACAGAAACCGTTTCCATAATGAATTTTTGGTGCACTTTAAAAAAATGTTAGGCTCCGCATAAAACATAATCTAAATTTTGCTGAACCCATTATGATCTAAAACTCCTTGAAGCTGACAAAACAGTTTATCCATAAAGATTCATAATTATAAATTACATGTAGCGAGCCCGCGTAGCCCAGTGCTTACTGCACTGGTGTCTATGAACCTGCTGTTTAAGCAAATGCTCGCTTCAGGTTTTAGTGATCGAGACCAGCGGCGGTGGCAAGTTTTCCCACTGGGTTTTCCTTGTCCACAAGGCAGTGAAGGGCTCGGCGGCTCTGAACGTCAATGTAAAATGAAGTTCACCATAGAAGTAGGCCCGACTAATGTTGGAATGACAAAACCTGTGTGATGGCACAGTGCAAGAAGTGAATTCGAGGTCGGGAACCCTCTAAGAACTGCGGTTAAATCGGGGCAACCTCAAATTTATTTTTATTTTTATTATTATTAATTACATGCCTAATATTTATGAGTGTAGGAAATTTTTTCCTTTGTTTCACGAAAGTGTTAAAATAATGATACGAAATAACCTTAAAAGGTTTTGGATTTGTGCTAGTAGTACCACTTACTAATCAAAATGCCAAGGGCATCATGCTCAAACCGTATTGGTCAGCCAGCCAGCCCCACCTTCTTCGGAAACCCATGGTATCTCACTCGTTGAAATTAGTTGAGTATCTCAATAGTGTAAAAAATGCGGTACATCATGTTGATGTACCGCGTACAAGATGTTTTTAATTTTGCTCCTTCTTTAAAATACACGTTATGGATTAGTTCATGTATTGAAGTTCAAAAAGTTTAATTAATAGGCCTAATGAAAAATTCGAATCTGAAAATGCAAATCTTTAAAATTCTAGTATGCAGGTAACTAGTAATTATAATTGTACGAATAAAGTAGGCCATCATCATCAGCTAAGTTAAATTTCAAAGTGTTCATGAAAAATTTGCCCAGTATTTCAGCAATAGTCCCAGTCCTTTCCGTATTCTGTGCGACATTCCACTGGGCAAGGCTTTTCAAGCGACGTATTATGATCTTTAACGTAAGACAGGCCAACATAATCGTAGCTATTAGGCCGTTTGGTTGGAAAAGGGACGCTGTCCTGGTATGTGGTGCAAAGGTAACTGTCGTGTGTTAAAATATGTTTTTTGTACTTGCGGTAAACAGCTCTACTAAGTATTTTCTGGTCATCGTAATGAATCTTTTTCCAATTGTGCTAATATAGGTCAGATCAAAACTGCGTTACTATTCAAGTGACAATATTTATTCAATTTAACCAACCTTAACGAGTTTTAAAAAAATTAATAAAAGTAAAGAAGGTCTTACGTTCATCATTTGTTTCCTAATTTTTGCACCAACTTTGAGACCTAACTTGTAGTTGTCAGCCCCCTACATCCCTCCCATGATATACGCCCCATGATGTGGATTATCTCTCATTCCGTGAATTGCAAAGTTGCTATGTTCCCACGCAGCAACTGCATTTCTTTCTCGCTCAGAGAGTCGACTATCCAGATCACGAATTGCGAACTTTTCCACAGTTGGGTCGCGTATCAATAGAAATCTCCATGTCATTGGATGGAGTTTAGAAGCATCACCTACAATAGTGTTTCTAGTTAACGCTTTCGCTTTAGTTGGAAGTGCATAAAGTAAATTATTTTTTGGCACTTATAATTATTAAATACATGAAACGTGTTTATAACGAAAAACCAATTCACCGATTACGGATAGGTGTCTCACATCACAGTAATAAATATCTTCATCTAAGCAAATAATATCACACATTTTATCTTCAACTTGAATATTGAAATAAATTCTCATAACCCAGCCTGGGAACAGTTGCTTCATGCCAGCCAGATCAGCTGCTACACCTTTAACATAACGCATATAACTGACCCTAGATGATTTATTTTTTGGCTTGTGAAACAAGGAATAACTGATGACCTTTTGAAATCCTCCTTAAATTGTTGTTTCGTCACTGCAGAAAGACTCCACTAGCATAGTTGGCTCTTCTGTAGAAATTTGTCTTTTAAGGTAAAACCCAATTCAAGTTTTAGATATTAAGTAGAAATACATGCCAAAAGATAAGAAATGTTAATTTCTATTTTTAATGCTGCTTTATTACGGTTTATTACCTATATATCTTAGAGCAATTACAAATATTTCTCGGACCGGTATGCTGCCGACCCAACATTTCTGAAGGAAATTTGAAATATACATTACGGTATGTTAAACATGAAGCACAGGTATACGAAAACTTTTAATTATTAAATTTGAAAGGTGTGTGAAAAAGTGTACGAAATGTAGATACCTGTGATTGTTAGCATGCTCTGGTTTTCAAATTTGTTGATTTGTTTAGTTCTTGAATATTTCCCTTGCAATACTTTGTATACAGTATGCCAGGACTGAGGCCTAATGTTCAAATTATCAACACAAAATTTCACTAATGAGAATGAAAGAAGGAAAACAAGTATACATTTTTTAGAAACTAGAATTAGCTTTACCGTAGCCATTACTGTATAACAATTGTAGACTACCTTGATATGAATTGTCAGCTAAATACTTGAAAAAAATGATTTTATATGGTTAAAAGACTGTTTTATTACAGGGTCTGATCAGTTAAAGCTATTAACGTAAGAAAAAACCTATCTAATAATTTACGTAAAGCAAAGTAAACATAAGAACCAGGTGAATACTTACATTTATTAGTAATATGTAGTAAAACATATTCCTAGTAAAAATAATTGCAACTAATTGAACCATATGGCATTAAAAACATATTGCAACAGTCTGTTCCTATTGTTCTCAATTTAAGAAAGCAGTTTTTAGTGTAACTACGAAATCGTCCCGTCACGCAGCTAATCAGCCCCAATTTTCATAGCATGTAATAAATCATTCCAAATGTTGGCAGCAAAATTAGGCGTCGTCATATATATTTCACACAAAATAGAGGAGAGGGTGAGGGGGTTTGAATCTTGATCACGTTAGTATATTATAAAACAAAGCTTGTGAGGATTTTAGATGCTAAGCTTTAGCAGCATCTAATGAAATGGTTTTGTCTGTCTGTCAATATGAATGTCAGTCTGTCTGTCTATCCGTCGTATTGTCGCACGCTACAGGTCACATTTCTAAAGCGATTCAATTTAAACTTTCAAATTGTCTACAAATGTGAAGAAAAAGTGGTGTATTGAGCAACATTGCAACCACAGTTGGGCTGCAATTAGAAGTTATATGGACCTTGTATTAACATTTCTGTGTTAGAATAAATACTCTAGCGCTTTGCGCCAGATTCAGTGACTGTGCGCCTCAAGTAGATGCTGAGCTTAAATGATCACTGGCGTCATCACAGAAACAAAATCTTTTCATTTTGGCCTTGATTATATTTAAAAATACTTCTTTAATAAAAACGTCAATTTTTTCTCCTAAAGTTGTATTTCGAAACATTTTAGGACTGACTAGCATCGTTTGAATCAAGCCAGTTTAGTTGTGCAACCTGCAGCGCGCTTACTACACATAAAAAGATACTGAAACAAAATACAGTTATAAGGTCATTGTTGAAGTGACTGTCAACAGCAGTTTCAGTAATTCCAGGAAAAAATGGCAAAAGCAATTGGTTTAGATGAGTGGATGAGTGTGTAGATTGATGAATGACATTACTTTCCAATGCTACAGTATTATGAGTAGAATTAGGTTTTATTGCATTATTGAGTGTGTGATTAAGTGTGAGTAAGTGGGTGAATTGGGACCAAGATAATTTAAAATATATATTTAATATTAAACAAGTAAAAATAATTAAATAAATATCGTGACTTTTAAAAAAATTAGGCGAAATTAGCAGTTACTGGTTGTAAGCCAGTTTAGAGCAAGAATTACTTGTAATAACAATACACAGTTGTCAAAAGAATAAAACAAAATAAAATTCCTCAGTATAAGAACTTGCAGATTCAGTAGTTAAGTAATAAATCCTGCTTAGTATAGGGTTAAATGTAGCATTTATACAAAAACTACTAGTAATTAGGAAGCGGCCAAGCAATAAACACATCAAATTGAAACACAAACCTAAGTCTAATAATAATGCAATCGTATGAATGAGTGATTATCCTGGGTATTTCTTTCACAAAGGTTTAAGAGTTAACATTAGGTATTGAACTAACTATGTAAACAATTTGTAATTTTGTAGAACTGCACAGTTAAAATAGAAGTAATAATTATCATAGAATTGAATATGAATAACTAATAAGAGTACAACATAGAGTAATTAGTAAAGGATTAACAATCAAAAATCAAATCATGCAGAAACATTGGGTCAAGTTACAGTAGAACTAAAATATAGAATTTAAATAGTCGTGGAATAGTTATATACGTTACAACGTCACCTTTATAGAGTAAACAGGTTAACACAGCCAATGCTTGCTTTGAGCAGCATTTAACATAACACACGTATGCAGACTTTACAGGAAATCTATACAACTACCGTTGAACTGCATGCTAACTACCGGTGACTTAAACATCACACAACCACCAGAGGACTGCATTCTAACTACCAGTGAGCTGCATATTAGCCTAATGTAACACATCACTCATGGAGCCGGCGCTTCGTATAGTAAGCAAATGAAGTTAACGACTAGAAAGCAATGGACTAAACATCATACTACCGCAAATAGAAAAACGGACATGCTTTGCATGTAGCTAGGGACTTAACATACTCTGCCTACAATTTCCATAGAAATTATAGCATAAATAGTCGTGTTTATGGAATAGTTATCAGATCAGAACGTGTTGTAGTTACTTAGCTCAGTTACTTAGCATTCATTTTGTCCCGACTTATCTGTATTTCATTAAATGTCATCTTACATTTTTGCGCCCTCGCAGGGACACAAGAAAAGAACCTGACAGTAAAACTCTGTAAAAGTGACCCATTATCAGTCCAAAAGCTACATTTTTCTTCTCAACAGCGTGATGACACAAGCAAATTATTAGTAAAACGCTCAAATCTCTACACTTAGTGTATCTAAAGTCCGTCGTCACCTGTGCAGCAAGTTAAGTATCCAAGACAAGACAATAACTATCGTTAAACTTGAAATGAAACTTGCCCATTTGCAAAGCCAGTTTCTGAATGACTAACTAGTCATGCAAGGTCACTTAATCACTCCAGTTTCTAAAGCAACAGCAGAAGTCCTCAAGACTTAGTGAGACGCATGGTACGACAGGTTGGAGCACCTCAGCAACTAGATGTCTAAGGCGGCCTACGATACTAATGCCTACGATAGGGTCGCCTTCGACTTGGGAAATATTCAAGTGGCGTAGACCCACTCCTTTAGATAGCTCCTGGACATCATCCAGAGCCACAATCAGCCTTCTCCAACTGAACCGCCCAAAGAGAGGACAACACTTGTAGGGCTCCAGCTCGGCAAACTGCCTGATCTCTCAGTTCCTTCATTCGCCGGAGACTTTAAAGAATGGATGTCTTTCGCCGACCTTTTTAAGTCAGCAATTTATGCGAACAGCTGACTTTCTAACGTAGCCAGACTAGAGTACCTTAAAGCCTCACTCAAAAGTGAAGCACTCTAGCTAATTTTGTCCATTTCTGTCACGGATGAAAACTATACTCGAGCCTAGACGTTATTAGAAGACTGGTACCAAAACCCCTGTGAGCTTGTAGTCTCACTAATTTCTCGTCACTTTTATCTTCCCAGCGCTTCCTTTGGCCAGCTGAGAGACCTCTGCAAGTTAGTAGACTCTACAGCAGAAATTCTACAGCAGCTTTGAGAGCTCCGACAGCCGGTTGACTAGTGGCATGCAGTCACGACAATCTTTTCGGGGAAAAAGATTGACAACATAAGCCGCCGCACGTAAAATCCTACTCTTTATTAAGCGATTTCGGCTATAGCTGATGTTTAGATGACATTATTTATAGAAGATCCAAGTATGAATACTATAAGCATTCCACAATATGAGTACCCATTTACGCAATTTTAAAACTCATGACAGGTGTGATACTTGAAATTGTATTATTTAGACAAACGTATTTATAAACGATCTAAGTATGTACGTAAGTAAAATCCAATGCTTAAGACAAACGTCTACCTAATCTCTAAACTTATTACAGAGAGAATCACCAGAATAGTTTAATTTGTATGACATCATTTATGGACGATCTTTGTACTTAAGCATGTAAAACCAATGTAAACAATATATTTTTACCTGATTTGGGAACTACTGGCATAGGAATCCCCAAAATAGTAAAGATTGTATGATTGCGGTATATAGTTTATTGCAGAATTTAAACTAAATGGTATGTATTTGTATTTTTTGCATTTTTTTTGTATGTGTTTACACGCATCTGAGCGTTTTTTAACAGGTTTACTTTCCTTAATTCTGACAAGGGTCTATTTAATTGTTAATTGTATGTGATTTGTTGGTCCTATCAACATCAAAAACAATACGGCACCTCTTGTTCATATTTGTAAGAGTTTAAAGGTAGCTCCTAATTTATCCTTTAAGAACTGTGACCTGTAGAGCACGGCTATCAGACGGACGGACGGACGTCGCTGTACTTATAAAGGCAAAGCATCGCGTGCTCGTTGGTTCACCGCCGGCAATTCGTCGGCAAAATGAGTCGTGCCGACGCAGCTCCTGCGAACAAAAAACTCAATAAGCACGACGAATTTTTGCCAATACAAGACCGCAGCAGCGCGACGCCAGCACAATTGTAATTTGTCTAATGGTGTTTTTATTGGGTAAGCTATACTGGTAGCGAATCATTAACTAATTGCCTTGTAAATTTTCAATCTAAGTTTCTTAGCACAAAACACTACGTGAACACAATATTATCCGAATAGGAATTTAGTCAAATTCTTTGTCGTAAAGTTTTTAGCTTATCTACACAAATTGTTTCAGCAATTCAGCTATACATCCACATTACAGTCATACTAACTTCACAACACAGTAGTTGTCACTAGTAATCTGAAAAATGATCAATCAAAAACAATTATTACTTTATTGAACTGATTGAACTTCTAACAAGGGAATGGTTTTACATGGTACGCGCTGATTTCAAAAAGTCATATCTACAAAAATCAGGCTACTTTTAAATAGTAGGGATCCAAAGTAACTCGATTGCATTTTGCTTTGTTTGGTCACAGTAGCCCGCCAAAGTTTTAAAAAATTCAAATTTTAATATTTTGGCGCCCTGTAACTTCTACAGTTCTTATCCGATTTTGACGAAATTTGATTTTTTTGAACGTTTAGACTCTTTTCTAAAAATTAATTTCAGGATTTTGCAAAATTCGAAAATTTTCATTTTTTCGGCAAATTTTAAAAAAAACATTGTTTTTAAGGTCTACTTTTGTCTATAAATTTAGGCCCTAAAAATAATGTTTTTCAAAAATTTGCCAAAAAAATGAAAATTTTCAAATGTTGCAAAATCCTGAAATCACTTTTTAGAAAAGAGTCTAAACGTTCAAAAAAATCAAATTTCGTCAAAATCGGATAAGAACTTTAGAAGTTACAGGTCGCCAAAATATTGAAATTTGAATTTTTTTAAACTTTGGCGGGCTACTGTGACCAAACAAAGCAAAATGCAATCGAGTTACTTGGGATCCCTACTATTTAAAAGTAGCCTGATTTTTGTAGATATGACTTTTTGAAATCGGCGCGTACCATGTAAAACCGTTCCCTTGTAAGTAGCATAGAAGCAGTCAACAATCAGGAATAAGTAATAAATGAAGCATAGATAGAAGCAGCAGATGCGTTCCAATTTCCAATCCAGCATCGACTCAACGACTTGTGTGACTGTGTCATTGCTGTTTGTCGGTTAGCGTTTAAATTGTCCTGCCGAAAGACAAGACGCATAAAAGCCATTGAGTAGCGAAGGACCGACACTGTACTTTGCTATGCTGCTTAGGGCCCGTAACTACACTACGCGTATATCGGTTTCGATGGGCGACCTAACTGACAGTGACAGTGCTGATCAGCTTTTTATAGTAAATAAGTATTGTTCGTGCAGGCACAGACACTGCAGAATTTGTGATATCATTTTATGGGTACTTAGGTACTTTCTGTTGATTGTTGACATAACTTTCTTATAGTTTTCAAAAAAAATAAAATGCAACTTTTAATATATTGTATTTTTTAATTAATTAATATTGTTGCTGTTGCAGTCTTTTGGAATACTTTAGTTCTAGAAAAATTCCTAACAACTTGGTTTAGGCATCGCATTAGCAGACATAGAGTTTTAAAATAAAAACTAAAAACATTTTGTAATTGTTAATTTTGTTTACATTATTTAATGTAAAGCACACAATCGCAATAAATAATTAAAATGATAAATAAAAAGAGCATTAGGATATCATCCAATAGGATGTGTTAGATCATATTCCTATTGACTGCAAATCCTTTCGAATTACATAAATCATTCTCCTATCAGATATGCATCATGTATGATATACAAGATCATTCTTCTTATTCAGGATGCGTCATATATGATATACGAGATCATTCTTCTATCCAGGATGCGTCATACATGATATACCAGATCATTTTCAGAAATTTTACAAATTCATTAAAGACCCTAACATATATTTTTGCTAGGGCATTTCGGTAGATACTCAGCATCTAAAAAGCGACACTTCATGAAAGTACATCAAAGGGTTGTAAAATTTTGCTAATATGAACAAACGTTGAAATGTTCGACAAATGTACAGCACCAGCATAGGTTACATTTATAAAAATTATATACCAACTCGTAAGTGACACGCAAATACTAAATAATTCCTGACTTGTCCGAGTATCCCAGGTCACAGCTCAAGCGTAAATTAGGTCGGAAAATTATCAATTGTACAAATTGAATAAATTTGAGCTACAAAAATTACTAGTCATTTGAAGTAGGCGTTCTAAATCTTTACTGCTGACCTAGGTCGATGGTCAGTGTATGTGAAAGCGCTATAAATCGTTCATAATAATTTGGCTTTAAAAGTTTATATAAGGCTTGTGCTATTAAATTCTTGTCATTGTACAGTATGTATAAACTGTAATCCCTAACTTTGTATGCCTTGATTAGTACAACATGTTTATAAACGATTATGCATAATATTTTTATGTTCAGTATATGCATAAATTAGACATAATCACCTCGATGGAAATTTTTATGTACTTAAAAAGGTTTAGGATTTTTACCTAGGAGTTAAACGTGATGGCAGTGACAGGTGGGTGAATGGGATACAGTAAATCATGTAACTGGAAACTTTTATGTCAAAATCCAAAGTCTTTCACCTCCAGTCAGAGTGGTACAAGGTTTGAGGAATAATTTTAAAAAGTTTCCACGTGGAGTCATTTAGTTTAGACCTAAAAGCAAATTATTTAATAGTACCGTAATAACAGATGGGTCCAGGTTTCCACAAAATAACTTACATTTTATTATTTAAGGCAGAACAGCTTTTGCTCGTTATTATTGTAGTAAATGACCTGGTTAGCTAAAAAGTAATTTAATATGTTGCAGAGCACACAATAACCCATAAATTACAAACTACAATGACTAATTGTAAGTTCTACTTCAAACACAACACCTATTTTCTGTTATTAAATAAATATGGATTGAGTTACTAAATGTATAATTCTAAATAGATAAAAACCGCAAAAATGTAATTCTTTTGGATAAAAATCATATTAAAATTGAGCAGCAACCTACTTGCATATAAGTTTTGCTAGTTTAATACAACAATAGCCATACATTATTTTGAATAGCACGATCACTTCTAAAAACATTTGGCTTGTATGATAGGGCTTATTTGCAACTTGTTTCTTAACACCTCGACTGTATACTAGCATTTTTTATTCTATCGGGCATGAAAACCTGCTTTAAAAACACATTACTATCTTTCAAAAAACGAATCGTCTCACAACACATAAAATTCAAGTACGAACGAATACCTCTGAACCAAAAAAACATTGGGACTGCAAGCAACAAGTAAAGTTGTTTTACATTCGTTACTAATAATTGTTTGTATTATACTAATTTAAAAAGTTAAATCGATTTTGACGATTAATACAATGTGTGTACTCGATTTAGGTTATTACAATTAAAATATTATTAACAATTTATTCAAAAATAAACTTGACACTGTCCTCCAATGAGGATAGCCCAATAGATTCAGTATACGTAACAGAAAGTAATTAGTATATATTTATTGAGTCGATATAGCCGAAGATCTTACAACTACACTAAACGAGTCACTGTGGAGAAGGAAATAAGAGGCAACCGCGTTAGATCGTCTCTTTCGTAGCACCCTTTCACCTTTCCCTGCCCTCTCCTCTACAGTAGAGGGGTCCCATTCCCTAGGCCCCTACAGTAAGTAGTGGTCACTAAGGAGCACTGAAGGAGATTGGGTTTTCATCTACCATCCAGTGAAATGTACTGTATAACACCGAGCTGTAAACGATTAGCAGTAGCAGAGGGTCGAAGCCAGGTCGGAGACTGTAAAGTTCGTTACAGTCTGCAGTCCTAACGGCTTACCCAAGCACGCCTGCTTGTCCAAAATTATTTATCAAGGCACTTAAACCACGCTCACTCGAACCCTGTAGTATTTATTACTATATGTCGTGCCATAAAAAACTGTTTCATTTAATTTTGCAATAAGATGCACAAGCACTAAATTCTAGCACTTCTACAAATTCTGTTTTTTAGATGCCGAGGTTTAACAGCATCTAATGAAATACTTATGTCAGTCGGTCTGTGTGTCTGTGTGTCTGTCTATCACTAGTTTACTTAGTTCATGCTACAGGTCGCAGTTCTTTTTCGCAGGCTACAGTTCGAGCTTAAGTACCCCCCTTTACAACTTTTTTTTACTCTTTATTTCAGTGACGTATAAAAACCGAAAAAATGTCTCTTTCTCCTACCGCCAGTTAGTCGTACGCTGGACATTGCATTCCTATACCGATTAAACTTGAACAAATTTTAAACACTTGCAAATGCAAGAGACTTGTGTTGTATTTTTTTAAATTGAGATCGCACTAATTATTTTTCCACAATTAGTAGTTAGATGGAGCAAATCCGAAACTATTCCTTATACATTTCGAGGGATCGTCCGTTAATTACGTCTTTAAAGAATATCATAATTTTAGGTACCTCTACCCCATCTTTTATAATTTTTAACCATTTTTAGATGCTGAGCACATAATGACCTCCTTCAGTGTTATAGATATTCAGGGAGCGTCCATGATGGCGTCCTTCAAATATCATAGTTTTTAAAACCCTCAGTCCCAAAATTAGGTTTTTTCCATCGTGTATTAACTACATGTCATGGACCAACCCATATATGTTAAACATATTTACGAATCGGCTATAATGACGCCCTTCAAATATTATTGTTTTTAGTACCCCCAGTCCCAGCAATAAATATTTTTCGAACCTATTTTAACTACATGTCACGGACTAACCTATATATATTATATGTATTTAGGGATCGTACATAATGACGTCCTTCAAATATCATTGTTTTTAGTATCCCCAGTCCCAACATTAAATTTTTTTCGAACCTATTTCAACTACATGTAACGGACTTACCCACATATTTTATTTATATTTAGGGATCGTACATAATGACCTTCTTCAAATATCATTGTTTTTGGTACCCCCAGTCCCAACATTAAATTTTTTTCCAACCTATTTTAACTAAATGTCACGGACTTACCTATATCTGGTATAGGTATTCAGGCATCGTCCCCAATGACGTCCTTCAAATACTATAGTATCTAGTATTCCTTGTCCCAACTTTAAATTTGTTTCTATCCTATTTCAGCTACATTTCACGTACTAACCTGTATGTGTTATAGTTATTCAGGGATTTTCTTTAATGACGTCATTCAAGTATCATAGTTTTTGAGACTTCCATTTTCACCTTCAAATATTTTTCTAACCTATTTTTAACTAATTTGTACGTACATTCGTATATGGTTTATTGATAGTAGGGGAGGCTCTATAAATGATGTCATTTGTAAATAATGCAATTTTTAAAAATGTTTAAGTGTTTTTTAAATACATGCCACGTACTTTTGTTTATTGATGAGTTCAAAAATGACGTCATTCTTCAGTCATTCGTAGTAGAAGTTCCGGATTCTAAGGGATTCATCTCAGAAATTAAAAATTTGCTCAAATCCTTTTGCATCAAAGTAGCATCTGCTCGTTCTCTGAATGATGTTCGTCCTGGTTAAGCTGGTGCTCGCCAGTTTCTTAAGAAATTTAGTTCTGGGCGGTATGTACTAAGGACAGTTGATCATTATGTGCGAGGTGTCTTCCTCCACACTTCCGCATAGGTCGCAGCCAGATGGTTCTTCTTGCTTCTGGATTGTGTTCATACTCTTAAGCTTAGTCTTCTTTCCTCTAAGAACAATTCTTAGTAGGCCGCATCTAATGTATAACCGAAATTTAACTATGTTGTAGGTCAGGCTAAGTTCTAAGTATTCCCATTTTAGGGCATGCAGGTTGGCATAATTATATCCTAATGTTAAGTAATTGGTTTGGCGTGAAGGTGAGGAACAATAATATGAGAATATATATAAGGAAGAGAGACTCACCAATTTGGCTAACTTGAATTTTTGTTTTTGAACTTTTTTGAAAAGCAGAATTTTAAACTACTAAAACAACGCGACGTTTCGGACTATTCCTTCTTCAGGCGTTTAAAATCGAAGAGTGATGAAGTTCAAATTGATAAAGTCGAATGAACACTAACACTTCACTCGTGGCTGTGTCGCCCGACACAGCTCTCCATACCATTCGCTTCCTCCTTTCTTTGCCGTTTCTTCGCACCAACTTTTAAACATGAAACAGACTACTTACATCCACGAGTGAAGTGTTAGTGTTCATTCGACTTTATCAATTGGAACTTCATCACTCTTCGATTTTAAACGCCTGAAGAAGGAATAGTCCGAAACGTCGCGTTATTTTAGTAGTTTGAAATTCTACTTTTTAAAAAAGTTCAAAAACAAAAATTTAAGTTAGCCAAATTAGTGAGTCTCTCTTCCTTATATATATTCTCATATAATTATATCCTAAACATAAGATTTAACTAGTATGCTTAAAGGAATCATTGTCTTTAAATGACGTCATACAAATTTAACTATTTTAAACATTTGAATGCCATTTGTTTTAAAATAAAGTAAACATGTATCCTTTACAATGAAATTTTCAAGCGTAAGTGCGGGGATCGTCCATAAAGAACGTTACTTAAATTTTACTATTTTAAAGATTCTGCCTGTCATTAATTTCAAAATTAAGTAAACTGGTACCTATATTAGGCAATGCTTCGAGTATTCATACAGAGATCTTCCATAAATGACGTCATCTACACATCAGTATTTTAAACGTCTGCATTTTATTTAACATTCGGTAAACTGATAATTTGAACACAGAATGTTACAAGAATAACTGCACGGATCTTTCATAAATAACGTTATCTAAGTATGAATATTTTAATAATCCCCTTGTTATTTGTGGCGACTTTTGAATTAAAAATTTGGGTAGAAGTTAAAGTGGAGTTAGGTGCGGTAGTAGTTTAAGCGTTGCCGCAACAGGGATTTACAACTTTAATAAAGCAATTATTCGCAGTAAGCTCAGCATCTACTTCGCGCCTAACTTTCTTTTCCCCTAATCCACATGAATTTTTTATTTTATTAAATGCGTGGTTGCACGCTGAGTTTTTAGATGCTGAGCTTTAGCTCATAAAGCATCTATTTAAATAGTTTTGTCTGTCCGTCTGTCTGTCGTTTGCCTGTATGCGTGTCTGTAGGTCGTGCAATACAGGTCACAGTTCTGACCTCACCTTCTTAGTATAACACTTAATCTCTTAAAAAGGGGCCCGCTAAATGCTGTGTATTTTTTGGGCAAGATCGCATGAATAGTTTTTGAACAATGAACAGTTAACTGTAGCAACTTTCAATATTTTTAGATTCTGAGCTTTATTGTGCGTGCTTGTCTTGCTTACCTCTTTGTTGTACAATACAGGTCGCATTTCAAAACCTACTGAGGCCAAACAAATTTATTTCGGCTTTAAATGTGCTGTATAGGTTTTGGCGACAACTGGTTGAGTCCCTTATACCGTAATCATCAGTGGAACGGAACAAAAATCAGAATTCTTGTTTTCTGATTGAACAAAAACTGTGATTCTATGCTTTCTTTAGGTACATACGAAAGCGTGTACATGCTGGGTGCGTCTTTTTGTTTCAATTATAACACAATGAGACCAAACTTTTTAACTTTGCATAAATTCCCATTAGTTTATTGGAGCTTATGATGCACCTTGCACTTCTTTATCAACATACTTGGAGATCAACGACTAACTTTAAATCTAGCTTGCTATAATTATATCAACGCAGATATCAGTTTAGATATTCTGTTGACATATATCTTTAACAAAAAATTTTACTGGTATGCATTTAGGCTTAGAGATTGTTCATTAGGTAAGGATGTACATATGGAAATACACATATACAAAACAACAAACAGACATACACAAATAAGTACATACATAAAGAATAACATACATACATACATACATTCAAATCTGCATACTTGAATAGATAAAAACATAGGTACCTACATACATACATACGAAAATACTTAGAGACATACATATATACACAAATGTACATACATACGAAAATACATACGCACAAAAATACATACAAACATACAGAAATATATACGAAAATACATACATAAATACATCAAAAATACATACAGACATACATACATTTGTACATTCATAAATACATACACATACATACTACCATGAGTACACACATACGGAATTACATACAGACTTCCTTAAGAAATTGCAAACTGGCATACATACGGAAATGCATGCAGACATAAGTACATACATACGGAATACCATACATACGTGCTTGCTGTTAAAATATATACAAAAATTTTAGGAAAAGATCATATAAATTATATCTTTTCTACATGAATTGTAATCCGCATTCTATCTTTAATAGAACAGGATATCAGACAATAATTATTACATTATTAAGATTGAAAATATTCATTGGAAATTTATATGTTACATTTACAAGAGAGAAGTATGCAGAGACTTCCTCTTTAGTTTATTTGCTGATTGGTTAAAATAGGAATATTGTGCAACAATTCATTCTACTGCAATGTCATCGTTCATTTCGTGAGCATATTGAGGATCTTCAATCCTAATATTGCGTATTATGTTTGTGCCACTCAGCTCGTTGTGTAGTGAGTGGCCTCCACATCCTTCTGTTTGACAAGATGCAGTAATTGCTACATAGCAATGTTGCACATTGCTTTATATAAAGAATTATTTGTTATTCGAAAATTTTCATGTATTAGGATACACAGCTCAGCAAGAGCTCATAATCATTTGGAATTATTAATAGATTAATATTCTCTTGCAGAAGATAATAACAATTTCAACATCCCACAGTATGTGTGAAATTGACATTATTCGATCAACAATTATATTATTTATATTGTACAGATTGCGTTGTTAGAGTTGAACTCAAAGAACCAGTATTAAATAAATTAACAGTTGTCATAGAAAACTCATCCGATTAGCAGTTGAATTTTATCTCCTCTCTAGCCCTTAGACTATAGAGCACTTTATTTTTCATCCTTTCTATGGCACACAGCTAATAGGCATTTTATCACGTTATCAGCACGGCTGAAACAGCCAGTCACAATTGACCCCGTAGGTCGAGCTTTTTATTAGCACGGCACAAAGTAGCAATACCAGCTCTTCGTGACTATTTAATTTATACTTTTAGACTGTAGTTAATCAGGTAGAAGTAGAATAATTGTGGTACCGGCCGGGTCACAATTATCAGTTTCCAAAGTGCTAGGAAGATTGTCAGAGTTGTTAAAGTTCAGTCTGAAATCTTAAGAAACCTCAAACTTACCTATTTAATCCTTTCGGAGAAAGTACTAAAAGTATTGAGTAAATTCCTTTGCTGAACAGGTCAAACATTTCAATACTTACTATATTGTTACTGTTTGCATCTACCAGTCGAATCAATGAAACTAATAACTAGCCCTAATAAAGTTGACTTGTTGGTAAAGACAATTTGACGAAGCAGAACAGTCCGTTCTCTCCCAAGGAATAAAGGCACCTAGACATAAGAGATTAGAGCTGTAAGGTAGGATCAAATATAAGAATCCGTAACTAGAGAGAAGAGGCACTACCGCCGAACCTCAACTGAACCGTAGTCTAAGAGAAGAGGCAATACCGCTGTACCTCCAGCTACGTACCCGAAGCGAAGAGGCTATTGAACCGAACCGCCCAAATTACTAGCACCCGTAAAGATGCAATACCGCTAAACTTCCCGCAGTAATACTTTTCTGAAAAGAATGGGCAATACCACCAAACTTTTTATGAACTGAAAATAACAGGCAAACAAAGGCTGAAATTATTAAATGAAGAGGCAATACTGCCGAACTACCTACATACGAAGAGTACAGGCACTTCTGCCAAAATTCTTAAGAAAACAGGCACACTTGCTGAAATCTCAGCAAGAAGGAAATATGGCCAAACTTGCCATATTTTTTTGTACCCTAAGAGAAGAGACAATTTAGCCGCACCTCAGAGTACTTACCCAAATTGAAGAAGCAATATCGCCGAACTTCATGAGAATAATAGACGAGACGAGGCCACATCGCCGTATCTCCTATAGAAAAAAATTGAAAAGGAAATTCTTAAGCTCCTTGAAAAGAAGATGCAGCAGTACTCGAGAAAGGTACCGAATTCTCACGTGACTTACGGTCAGAGATTATAGGAGCAAAGAAAGAAAATCCCAGACGGTAGAATTGCTATTCCTGACGATAGGGAAGATTCTAACAAAAAAAGGATGCTCTCAGACGAGCCTTCCTCAAGCTGAGATTCGTGAAATCCCAGTCAGTCAGTTTTTCCAATTCGATCCTCTAACACATCAAAATTTAACTCGTCGTAATTTTGTTTGTAGCCATATTTCTTTTTGTACTTTAGACAAAATACGCTGACTCTATTTTGTCACATTTCTGATCGTAGTTATTTCGTTAATTCAACCGTTTAATATTTCGACGGAAATATTCTTTTATATTTAATTCCGTATTAAATTCATAGTCTTAGGTCAAATTGAAACAGATTTATAAAAGTGTTAAATCCCGTAAGCAGCCCCAGATCCGTGACAAGTAATCTGACCGAGGGTACGTGTATCGATTTTGGTATCATATCTTTGATAATCTTTATATATTAAAAATAATTGGACGAAATCATAATTATTACAATTTAGCTTTTTCGTTTCTTTTGCGTTTCCGAATTACAGTAAATCGTATCATTTTATTAGGCATTATTTGTTTTGATAAACAATCCCGCTTTCCATTTAATTGAATAAATTCGTAAAAGTAAATTATTTTTAATTAATACAATTTAATATTTCCTACGTTCTTATATTATTGCATTTGGTGTATTTACTTATATACTTATAAGAAAGTGCATGAAATAATAATAAGTTCATTCGATTTGGAGTACAGATACTTAAGTAAGTAGTAGCTCACCAACTCACCCACCATAGTTTTAGTAGATTAGTTTTCACCGGGTCTTTAATACATATCATATTTCCCATCGCTTATACCTCTCATATTTGCTATGAGGATATATTATATTTATTGCATTTGGGTTTTCAGCACATCGGCCGTTTTTCCCTAGCATCAAATATAATTGTTTCCTGAAAGTAGGAAAAGTTCTCGTTCGTATTTTTTCCCTTTCAAATAAGGTGCGGGGTAAATTGATACTGACCCTGTAACCCGCCCTTGACTCGTTAAATTAATTTAGGAACGATAGTTACGTCGATATTGAAACAATAAATTAAGTGAGATAGGTAACAAAAGTGTGTAAACTGCACAGCACGTAGCCAAAAGACTGAAATCGACACATGCGTTGGCAGTAAGTGACGGTTGAATATAGTTAATTTAATTTTATAATTGTACGCATAGACACTTGCGTTGAACCGTAGCAAGTGGCTGTTTTATGAACGCGGCACCTGTGCCCCTAGTAAATCTAAGTTAAATATAGTTAAGTTAGATTAACTTAGCAATTTAGAGTTTTGAAAATATAAATATACGTAACCAAAACTAAAAACGTTAGGTAACATAAAATTTAGAACCACGAAAAGCATTGCGCTCTTTTTGTGACGATATTGGGTAACTTGATACACCTAGCCGAAGTGTATTCAAATAGTAAAGTTTAAAATTGTAAATTTTGAGGGTAGACAATAGTAGTAGTAAAGTAGCATTACCCACGCCTTTCACTTTTTTTTCCGTTAGATTTTCTGTGACTGTAACCATTCTGGCGCCAGTCCTTTCTTGCATCATACTTAGTAATTCGTTGTAGTAAATGTGAGCAACCATTTTTAGACTGCAATTTCAAAGTTCCGTTGAAAATGATTCGAATTTTCATTTTTCGATTAGTCGTGACCGTATTCAACAATGTATACAGTTAATCTGAAAGTAGATTCATAAAATTTATTCGAAGCTTATCGGAAAGTATAAAAGTTTAAGTGATATTTCAAGGCTAAGGCGAAGCCACAAAATACTTGTAAGTTGCAAAGTTGTAATTCGTAAGTTTTCGTATCTTTTTCTATGCCCCCAGTGACTCGCCACTTGGCTGCTGATATTTTGAACGCGATATTAGACTTTTATATTTTTGTAGGCTTTTACAAATTGCATTACGAAAATTTCCTACTGCTATATCTCGTACTATTGTTAAGTTTTGTTATCATTATAAAAATTTGCGAATTTTCCGTTCAGCCACGTATCTATAAGCCGATTGTTAAACCGAAACAAATTTGTAAGTCGCTCCTTTGTAAACCTAAACCGCGTAGGATTATATATTATCGTCATTTTTGCAATAATCACGGTTTTGCTTACCGTGGCTTTCGTCGTAATCAACCGTTTAACTTATTAGACTGAAACCGATTCATTATTCGTCCGAGTAAAATAATTCGAGGTCAAATCATTCGCTTAACAAAGCGTAAGAAATATTTCATATTCGTTCTTATCCGAATTTCTTTTCGTTACCGTTTTCGTTTTCGTTATATTAATTAATTACGTTCCGCTCATATTCGTAACTCGTATTTAAAAGTCAATAGATTTGCACGTCATTAAAATATATTACTTTCGTTCGTTCTGTATAAATTCATTTGTTTCCGAATACATCGAATCGATTTCAACCTAAATAAGAGGTCATTGAAAAATATATATTTACGTATGCGTTAATTTCTTGTCCATACTCGAATGTGTGAGGTCATTTCGTTTACTGATAAAACTATTAAATCGTGACTATCGAAAATAATACCGTTATATGTTTATTAATCGAAAATTTGTTAATTAAAATTTTGTGTTTCTTGTTTTGGTTTAGAAAACTGACTATTTAAAGCTGATCTGAGTAATCACTGCCATATAATCGAACGTAGAGAAAAAGTTCCGAATTTTACCCGCTGACAAAGGACCAAGAGCTAAATCCGTACCGTTTCGAATCTTTTACATCCGATCGTAGGGAAGAAACCCTTATTTTATCGAAAACCGAATTTTTTGGAGCCGTATCATTTTAATTCCGTTCGTAGTCATCGAATCGTCATTAAAACTGTGATAAATCGATTTAATCAAACGTATTAAATTCGACCCAAGGTACCTAATACATTATACGAAACATATTATCATTATACACGTGACAATAAAATATTTTGCTTGCTTTCGTAGTCGCTTTATAAATTAATTGCATCCAACGTGGAAGTTGCGCGAGTCGAATAATCGTCATCTCACAGGCTAACATGGGAACCTTCCCAACTTGAAACTACAGAATGAAGCGAAACTACCTGAAACGTATACTACCCATGTGAGTGACCTCTGCGTGTATAGTCGTTGGACTGCAAAATTCGTTGTTCGGCTGCAATCGCGCGCGCAAATTCAAAAATATCGATTTTTTCGAATTTCACCGCGCCCTAGCTCCCACAATTCTTGTCCAATTTTCATAAAATTTAAAATACATTATCTTTGTATGTTTATCTAAAAAGTAATTTCAGGGTTTTCGAAAATTTGAAAATTTTAATTTTTTTCGAAAATTTTTAAAAAATGTGTATTTCTGAGGCCAGAGCTTCAACTACTTTTTCAAGAAAAAATAAAAATTTTCGAATTTTCGAAAACCCTGAAATTACATTTAAAATAAACATACAAAGATGTTGTATTTCAAATTTTGTGAAAATTGGACAAGAACTGTGGGAGCTAGAGCGCGGTGAAATTCGAAAAAATCGATATTTTTGAATTTGCGCGCGCGATTGCGGCCGAACAACGAATTTTGCAGTCCAACGACTATACACGCAGAGGTCACTTACATGGGTAGTATACGTTACGGGTAGTTTCGCTTCATTCTGTAGTTTCAAGTTGGGAAGGTTCCCATGTAAGTCATAAACCCATAATTTTGCGTTATATATAAATCTTTCCGAATTACTTTATACGAATTCTTTTATCTGTCGATCGTAGGGACATATTGAACTTAGGGATTTCCATATTTTGCCGCATCGTTAAGAAAGCACATACGACATCGAACACGCCGTCTTAAACGAAAATTTGTATCAACGTACATATCGCCCATTCGTGAAACTTGCTTGACCTATCGTGAACTTAAAATCGTATCCAATCCTAAATCCGTCTTTACCGTCATTACGAATTAACATAAATTAGTCGTTAAGATAAATTCAGAGCTTCGAAACCAGACAGTTCCCTGATAAGAAAATCCTTGTCTAGGATTTTCTTTGTATTCGTTCAACGACTTTCGTCTCGAAATATATTATTCATCATTAAACTTTTCTTGTCTGTTCGTCCTCGAACGGAACAAAAGGAAAGAATTTTTGTTTCCATTGACAAAATTTGAATCAGTGCCGAAGCTAATTTTTATTCATCATTTCCAAATCTTATCGTCGTACTTCGAAATTTTAGACATCCGAACGTAGACTAGACTAAATTAATTACATAACTCTAGTCATCCTTAGCTTTAACCAATAGTATGCTTTAAAGCATTTCTACCTATTAGGTACGAACCGTGGGGATTACAACAGAAACCTAAGGAACTCCATTTTGCTTCTTGACCAATAATTAAGTATATAGTATTATCATTTAATCATAAGTAAGCACATACGATATGAGGTACTTTTGAAAATATAAGAAAAGTAGGTACCTGTATAAACGACAACTCACAACGAATGTAATAATTTCTTTTCGTTTCTTGTTACTGTTTATGGCCCTCAATAATTTACATCATACGATCTACCGAACTAGTATGAATGCCAACGAATACGTAATTAATCGATTACACGCCTTAATACAGATTAATCCTAACGTAGGCAACGAAGCAAAATTGAAAATTTTAATTCAGGGACTGCCCGACTGCTTTGCCCAACGTTTTATCGCCTGCCCAACAATCGACAGCTTAATCGAAACGCTGAATCGCTTACTCGCTCGATCAATTTATGTACAATATTACGAATTGTAGGTATTAATAGAATATTACATTGCAAATACTCTGAATTTGCAGAGTCCGGTTACTTGCATGTTCTTTTAATTCTGCATGGAAGAACAAGCCTTGCAAAATACCGTCTATCGTCGTGGACAAACTGCATACGCCTACGTACACAATCGCCTTCGAACTTTGGCAATTTATTTTCCAAATCTGCGGACTCCTCTTCAGATTCAGTTGTTAATTCTTGGACTACCACAGACGTTATCTGCGGAGCCCTTCTTTTGCACAACTATCAACGAATTTATTGCAGTTTTAGACAATCGAATTAACGAACTGCGGATTACGATTTGGTAAGTTCAATTTCTAATCGTCATCACATCTAATTGCTTAGCATTACGAATCGTCGGTACATTTTTATACATTTAAATTATAAACGAACGTAGCTGTAAATATACAGGCCTCTCTACGTACGTAATTTATTAAGTTTGAAACTCGAAAGTTTAATATCTCTGAGATATTAACACCCTGGCCGACTCAAATAAGCCCAATTTTCATAATAACGATAAAGAAACGGAGGAAAATCGAAATCCTCACAATTTGGAGTCTGACGTTAAATCTGAAACTCCACTCGCCGCTGAAATTTCTGATTTTAGTGCTTTCTTTGTGCACGGTGAAACAACTGAAGAAAGTCTCGGTGCTGATCTTTATCAGTTACCTGGTGAAAGTGAATCCGATCACCTCACCCGTCTAAATCGCAAAGCTAAACTTTTCCATAAGCAAGTGGACGATCTGTTCAAAGCCAGAATAGTAGACAAATTCAAAGCTGACGAAAAATTAGAAGCTTTATTTTTTGAACGTGATTCCGATATCTTAAACCCTACGACCGGCCGACCAATTTTGAAATTAAAACCATTAGAAGTAGCCACTGCAAACGTATCTAAATTTTTTGCATCCAAAATGCCCGGGGGCCAGGATGGACAACGGCTACAACTGCTGCAAACCCGAGTGGTAATAATGTTGTTACCGCTACTACAACTCCTGCCGACCCAAGTACGAATCATTTGACAGCTAAACATATTGCGGCTATCGTTCAGCCCTTTTATCAAATATGTTCAGGCGGAATCAATATGACGCAAATTTGTCTGATTAATGAGCAGAAACTCATTGAGCCTATCGGTCACTTTCGAGGTGAGCGAAAAGCTGCTTATTGGCTCATCGACTATAAAAAGGAAATATTGAGGCGTAATATTACCGCATATCAAGCCATTATGTCGCTTGATCAACTTCTTGAAGGACCTGCGAAAAAGTGGTGGGACTCCGAAAAAGTCTATTATATTCCTACATTAAACGAAGCTGATTTAGACGAATGCAAAGATACGTGGAATCGCATTATGGATGCCATGGTACTACGATTTGACCGAGCCCATATGTCGACACGAGCTGCAGATGATCTGCCTAAAACTTTATACCAACCTGGTATGAGTGGCAGTGACTATGTTACCGGACGAATGCAAGTAATGGCACAAATCTACCCCAACATGCCATTAGAATCGAAAATTAAATTGCTAATTAAGGGACTTCCGGATCTCCTCGCCAACAAAGTGATGTCATGCGCTTCGATCCACAATATGACAAAAACATTGAACCGAATCATCGATTTAAATTCCAAAAAGCTTCAACAAGTCAAACAGACTTATTTATACGACACATTGGCTCAGAAGCCCGCATTTGTCCGTAGCAATAAGACAGTTAATGCGCCGGACATTAACAATGCTGCAACTTTTTCGGGGCATCCCAATCAAATGTTTTTCCCTATCTTACATTATATGCTTAACTATGTAACCGTAATTAGAGTTTAAGCCCTTATAACTTTCAACGCCTACAAAAGTGAGGGTAAATTCCAAATTGGCCAGGAAGATATGTTTTTGTCAATTTTTTAAGTTTTGACACATACATTACTTTTGTTGGCGTCCGGAGTAATAAATTATCGGATTTACTGGGTTTTCAGTAGAAAATTCAGGTTTAAATTAGGAATTTGGGGAATTTTGATTTTAAAAAAATGTGAACGTATGCAAAATGCCATACAATTAACTGTTTGTTAAGACAGATTTTAATATTTCTATCAAATACTGTTATAAAAATTAATAACGTTTTTAACTTTACACGGGTATTACGGGTTAGGATACGCAAATATTTTACTAAAACAGCGGATTTCAACTAATGAATGTTTAGCGCACCTGTAAAAAAATATTTCAATCATATAATTATGAAATACTTGCCGTCAAATTTTGGTCGTTTTCATTAAAAAAGACTCGTAACTGTGATTTAATCATTAGGCAAAAAGGCTAGTTTAGCTTATTAGGTATGTAATACTAGAAGAAATTATCCTTAGTCCTACAACAAGAAAATTTCTATGACGTCATTTATGGACTACCCAATTGCAGTTGAAGTGCTTTTATTATGATGCGTTGAAGAGAGATAGTAACTATAAGCAAACATAATTTTAACACCACATTTACTGCAAGTCATAAATTATCCGTTTTCACGAAAGTGTAAAAGGAATAACTCTGCCTTCACTAAAATTTTCCACTGTTATTTCAATTGAACTTTCTTGACTTTTTATTTCAAGAAAATTCCAAAAATGCAAATTTGTTTAAAATAGAGATGAGCCATTTTGCACCCGAACGACTATAATTACTACCAGCAGGTACTATTCACAGTTGAAGACGTGAGGATACAATTGGTTTAAATCCATGTGTTGGAGGAGGATAGGTTCTCATGTGAGTGTAAAAAATCTTGGCAGCAAGCATCCTATAACCAACCATTTTCACATCTTATTTTCATGTCATAATATATGATGATTCCGTGGCATACAGAATTATCTCTATTATCACAACTCGTTTACTAAATTTCTTTTACTAATTTATTGTTATTAATTGAAAGGCTGAATGTTAAGGTACACTTTTATTGTAAAAACAGTATTTATGGAGTTTAATAAGCCTCGTAGTAAAAATCGAGCTAATTTAAATGATATTTCTTGTAATAATAGTAACGTGTCTAGAGTTAATATCTTTTAATATCTGGGCATATATTTTGATAATCTACTTAAATTTAATATACATTGTGCTCATGGTATTACGAAAATATTATTTAAATGTTCACAGCTTATACGATATAAAAGATTTATACCACCTAAGCTAATGCCTATACTGTTAAACTCACTGATATTCTCACACATTGACTATGGACTGCCAGTATGGAGAGCTGTCTGTGACAGCTGATTACAAAAATGCTAAAAAACAATTGACTATTTCCTTAAATGCTTGTATTTTAAGAATTATTATTTTATACGGAATAAGCCTATATGTTTTCCAAATATGAAAATACGTAAAAATAAGAACATTGATATGATAACTTTAAATGGAACATTTTCTATTTTAACTGTGTTTCAAAGGTTAACATATATAACTGCCTCGATGACAAAAATACTATTATCACAAACGGATAGGCTAGCATGTTTAGCCAAAATTATTAGAACTTATAGTGAACGATCGTCTAGACACAATTATTTCCTTAAGATATTACGACGCTCCTCATTTTATCATAATTTATATCAGTACCGTGCAGCTAAACTATGGAACTCAATACCAAACAATGTACATGCGTGCGTAAATATACTAGACTTTCGATTTGAATTAAACAAATGGATTGTAAGCAAGAGGGTATAAAAATACTTATAATATAACACGCTTTATAATGTATTTAATTTAAATTAAGTAATATGTAATAATCTTATGTCTTTATTTGTTGTATAGGTATAACAACATTTGTTTTATTTTATTTTATTCTTAGCTAATCCCTAGTGATAATGTCTGTCTGTGGAAATCGGTGTTCGTCGCTGTTTGATTTGACAATAAAGCCAGTTCATTACATTTTAATTTAAGTTTTAGCATTTTTAATTTGAAAATAAAAAAAAATGTGCATTCGTTTTCACATTATTCAGACAGTTAAGGTTGTTTTACATTATTCTGAAATAAATCTGTACTTGTAAATTATATGTCTGAAGACATTGTTGGCTAAACAGTTCGTTGGAAAAAAAGACGGAATTCGAGAAATTGTTTATTCAAACCCTTCTTTCCTTCATAAATGCGACGCCCTAAGAATTTTTTTTAAACCAATTGGAGTATGTACCCCTTTATGACGAGAATAAAGCTAATGCTTTTCTGCAGTGGCTTACTAAAGGGCGTAATAGAAAGTTGTAGGTAAGATGTAACATAAATACACATTTGTTTTTGTAGTTCTAGCTCTTCGTGTAAAAATTTATTGCCTTGTGATGTAAAAAATAAATTGTTTACATTTGTTTTTTGTTTGTTACTGTACACGTTTATAAAAGATCTTAGCCAATAGATTTAAGTGCTACTTTCAGCATGATTACTAGTTAATTTTAAAATTGTTGAATGATTTACGCAAACACTGGTGTGTGTGAATATTTACGCCAAATAATGTTTAAGTTGACCAAAAACCGTGTTGGAATTCAAACTAGCATAAATTAGGGTAAATTAGTGTAACAACTGTTAACTAAATGTTTTAAGACAGTGGTTAAAAAGGCTGTTACTGAGACTGACATGAAAAGGCCAAGGGTTTGAGTTGGAGTCTTAGTTTTTGCATTATATTTTTTATCAATTATTCACGCAACTTAATTTTTGGTAGAAGAGGCAACACCAAAAAAAGTTACCATAGCTTACAAATCGAAGTGTAAATTCCTAACTTAAATTTGAGTTTACGTTCTGGTATGGTGTCGACGTCAGAGTAACACAAAAATTTGTTAAAACTAACACCTAATTATGTGGTTAATGTCTTGATAAGCGTGTAATGTGTTTGGACACCATTGTTTTAAATTCATTACAGACTAACTACCTGGGTAAAATTTGAGGGCTAAAGGTGGGAGAAGTAACGCGCTTGGTTCTATCAGCGTTATTTTCAGGTAAATTTGCTGTTTGAGTAAACTTAAGGAGGCTCAATCAAAAGCTGGCGTTTATAGGCTCAGGGTTAAACCACCCTGTAATTTGTAACAATTGCAACATAGAACTGTAACTAATGATTAAAGACATGTGTGAAAATATAATTTAAAATCGAATTAAAGTGGTAACATGCAGCTATGCTAATTCTCTTATATGTTTATAATTTTTATAATAACACGAGCAGTTCGGCAGCATTTTCCCATAGATAAAATTCCTATTTCCGAAAAAATTATAAAAAGGAGAATCAGCGACTGGTTTAAAGAATCTCAAGATCAACTTAAACAGACTAGACCTAATCATGGCAGAATCAACATCAGGTCTGTCGAGTAGAACTAAACAAAAAAAACTAGTTAAGGAAGCTAAATTATTGATCCCACCTGTTACAAATAATCTGTGTTCAACAAATAATTTGATTATAAATACTCCATTAGATTTACCTTGTGTTGAAAAAACGAATGTTAATTTAAATAAAACTCCATACTTTTGTAGCTCTTCACCCAAATACCCTTTTGCGAATGATAGCGACAGCGAAATTACCTACTTAAATATGTTTAGTTTAGACAAACATGATTCAGAGGCAGGTATATATCATACAAGCTAGGAATGACGTACATGGTGTTTGACTTTTATTATTACACACGTTGCTTTTAGTTCTCTTCTAAAATTACCACAGCGTTGCTTTTTAAAATGTGTAATTTTTAGTGACTTACAAACTGTATTAATAACCCTAAGCAAAGTTAATACTCAAGTAATTTAAAACTGTGGTTTTTACTATTTTAAAATTAAAAATTATATAATTAAAAATATTAGAGATTAGGTAACTCCTTTTAGTATACCATTTATAAAAATGAGCAATGTAAGCAATTTGCTCCTAATCTTAATAACGAAAAATGTGTGGTAAAAGGTGATTACTTAGGGCGCGTGGTTTACTCAGACTTAAATGAAACCGCACGTACAGATTTTGATTTTAAAACAAAAAAAGACAAAGACTATCGTTGCAGCATTTCCTTATTAACATAAGTAAATGTTGGAGTGGTCATTCAGGTGGTTTTAGACTGGATGGATTTATTTCATTTAGAAATTATAAAGAAATTATTGTATGCATTGACAGACGGTGAAATACTTAATAAACTGCTTTTTAATAAGATGAATTTAATTTTTGTAAATGTTATTGCAACAGCTAATTATATACCAAGCTGTAGTCGTAGGCCACGCTTCTCACAAGACCTATAAGTGTGATGGTCTACTACTATCGACACCGCACTAGGAGCTTATTAGAGGAGTCATATGTGAGCGGGAAATAAATGAATTTCGAGCGAACGAGTAATTTGCTGTACAATCTTAGAGAATTTTTATTTAAGGCAAACTAATATAATTTTGGATACTAGTGTTAATAATAAAAAGACAGTGTGACTGATACAGGTTTCCCACTTATGGTCCAAAAAAGAGAAGAGCCGAATAGTTAAGAGTGCAATTCCGAGCTGGAGCTCTGAAGATGTTGAGTAGGACTTGCAGACTGAAGATAAGACAGGCACTTTCCGTATTTATGTAACTGTCCGTGTAATACAATTAAATAGAGATTTACATTATATTTTATTTTAATACAAAAGGATAGGACAGGAGTGACAGGAAAACCCGTGAAATCAGTAGAGATGTTTCAATGTGAAGTCAAATTAGGATTTGGACAGACATGTCATCTTAATAGGAGTCATACAGGGAAAGTTTGGCAAAGTGGAGATTTGGAGAGTTTATAATTACGGAGATAGAGAGAAAAGAGTCTTTATCGCAGAAAGTTACATACAGGCAATTAATAAGGAAGTGAAATATTAATGTAATGTGGGGCAAATCATGATTTTAGTTTGAATTGGGCAACTGTTAAATGATAATTTTCATGTAATGATGACTGCGCACATTGTAGGCAATGCGCCAGAGTAGATTTGTGTAATAGTTGACCGACGGCTGAAGTGGGCTCTGCATGCAGTGGGATTTGGGTAAAGTGGGCCGTGGCTAAAGTGGGCTGCGGCTGAAGTGGGCTTTGGCTTTCAAGCTTGCGAGGGTTTGTGTGGTGTGAAGCAGCCAAAGTCCAGTTCAGCCGCAGCCCACTTTAGCCACGGCCCACTTCACCCAAATCCTAACTCGATACAAAGCCAAATCCCACTGTGCAAAGTCCACTTCAGCCGTCGGTCAACTATTTCACAAATCTACTCTGGCGCATTGCCTACAATGTGCGCAGTCATCATTACATAAAAATCATCATTTAACAGTTGCCCAATTCAAACCAAAATAATGATTTACCCCACTTTACATTATATCGTTTACATAGAAGTAGATAAGACAATCGTGTAGAAAAATCTACGAATTCAGAATAGCACTACTAATTAAAAATTGGAATGAGATTCAGATTAACATGTTACATCAATGTAAGTCATAAAGAAAGCAGGAGAGAGAAAGTGGAAATTTGTGAAGGATAACATTACTGAAATAAGAAAAGACGACTTCAGGAAAGGATCATTAACATACGGGAGATAAAGCAATTAAAGAACGATCGATATCGGTATCGTCTTAGGTAAAGACAGTGTAAGGAAAAGATCGGGAATTAGAATAGATACAGTATGTGCTACACGATGGAGCGAGAAAGAGAAAAAACAGCAACACTATAGAATAACATTAAGTGTGTGTGTACTTTTTTATAACACATTTTAAAGCTACCGAATTATAACTTTTTCTTTTATACAGCGGTCCAGTAGTATTAAAATTATTTCTTTTTGAAAATTAGTACTGTCACTTTTCAATGCTACATTGTGGTATTTATATATTATGTTCAGAATATGCGTCAAATGCTGAGTGGAATAACCTTGCAGAAAAGCTACTTCGAAAATTTGTTTTAGATGCTTTGTTTATTTATAGTAAAGAATTTATTGTTTACAATGTCCACAGTTTAATTTATTTAGCTGCAGACAGTTAACTTTTTAGCTCGTTAAAAAATTTTGTGCGTATTCTTTAGAAAACTTTATGCAGATTTAAAAAACAATATTTAGAGGAAAAAAACTGGAATTGCAATAAATTGCAAAAAGAATTAAAAAGCGTAATAAATTAAATGAATTTACTAAAGACAATACAACGTCAAAGTCAAAGGTTTTTAATTTTAGAGGAAACAATACTTTAGTGTATAGGAACATTTGCATTCAGAGAGAAAATGGAGATAATTGTTTCATTACCAACTCAAACAAAATAGTATTAGCTTTCAAATTTAATTGTTTCAGCCTGACTGTGATCGAAGCGAATTATTTATTTATTGTAAACAATTTAAAAAAATGTGAATGCGTACAATACTATCCGATTTCTAGCTCAAAGCTGGGAATTTATTTATTTAAAAAAAATAATTTGTCAGCTTAAATAAAACAACCAGTAAACAACTTTAAAAGAAAGTGTGTATTAATGCCATTTCGTAATGATCTCTCAAAGTATATGTATTTCGTGAACTCACAATATTTGAAACAATATTTAAGAATACTATATATGTATGTAGCGTCCCAGTCAGCATCGACCCTTTAGAATGATATCATATTGAGCGCAGTGAGTTCAGAGATAAGAATACATTGTGTGGGCATTGTCACAACATTCTGAAAACATTATGATTTTCGGATGTCCGCTTATTCGCGTAATATTAAGCTCATAAGTACCTCATTCTAAAACATGAATATGCGAATATTAGGAGCGTTTTATGAAAACACAATGTGCCATCTATTGTGTGAATATGCAACTGAATGATACATTCCGCAGGCTGCAGGTTTCTCCATTTCCCGTATTATCATTTCATGCCATGAGATTATTACCATAATAGTGTTCTATCTAAATGCACAGAACACATCCTAACCTAAATAATAATTGGACACAGAAAACCAGAATTGTTCAACTACGAGGAAATTACTTAATTTGAACGCAACAATAATTCAACTAACACAATTTATTATTGAGTAAAACTGTTAGCTTAACCTTGTTAGCATACACCTTCAGATATAATTTATTAATATTACTTGAATGCCAAAAGAACTGTAAAATTAGCCACAAATAATTACAGATTAAAATTTTATTGTATACGTGCCATGCGACAAATTTAATTGTCATTAACTGCATAACATCAACAAGTCGGGCCAACGATGTTCCGGCTGACAAAAAGTAATGTCTTGCCGACGCCGACATAAAAGTCCAAAGGATACAGGAGCCAAACTGGAACTTAAATTAATACAGCTCTTGATTATGTTTGCCAAGTGCCTAATTACGTTATTTAGTGGAGTTTTTCAATGCTGCACTTTATTATGGCAGCTGTTGTGTTTTGGTTATAAAGTTTAAATCTAATAATAATTATTATTAACTACTAATCTCACTCCCATACAATTTTAGATTTCGGCAACTTTTGTTTCTTTCGCCGTCAATTAAAATAACATTTCAAAATTTAATTTAATTACTATATGTTTTTTAAAATTTGTCGTATTTATTAATTTTAATAAAACAAAGGCTAAACTGCACTACTAATTAGACTTTAAAAATGATTTTTAAATAATTAAAGGACTAGTGGAATGTAACAATTGCGTTGCAATAATATTTTTTATTTTAACTTGTCATAGCAAAGTTTTCCACCCAGTGGATGAACAAACATCACTGGAATTTTGCAGATACTTTTCCTGAATGGGAGTCATTTTATTCCCAAGCGGTTTGTTCTCCCACCACGCTCTAAAGTCTTTGTAGTGTTTCGTCACCCCTTCGTTTTCCCAGAGGTGAACACACAAATTACAGAGGCCCGCACTTGTCGGGTCGTTGAGCACAGTGTAGTTTTGTTTCCATTTGAAATACTCCATGTAGGCAGTGTCATTCTTGTCAAGGTAGTGCACGTAAGTTGCTAGGTCTTGGAGTGAGTTGTAGTCTAGGATGTTTATGTAGGAATGGGGCGGGGCTACTTTTGAGTAGTCACCCAGTCCGTAGGTTATGGGAACCATGAAGTGCTCAAACGGGTCAAAGAATTTCTCAGTGATGTAGTCAAGGCAAAGCGAGTTTTCAAAGGCGAGGTAGAATTTATATCTTGAGGACAAATAATCTCGACAGTCACCCACCCCACGCAAAAATATAGCTTCGGAATCGATCGGAAATTGTTCTGTCGGCGAGAAATATTGTGTCCGATGGAATACTATAGTTAACTATCGGAAACGATAGTCAGACGATCGGTTGATAGACGATCGGAGGATATACAATAGTTTCCGATCGTTTGAAAACTATAAAACTTTGACCTTTGACATTCTTCATCATCTGTCCACAGGATGTTTAATTGTTAACTAGTTTTCGTAATTTTTGAATAATTTTCATTTTTTACAAAATTTTTAAAAACTTCCAAAAAATGTTTTAAAATGCCAAAAAAACCTAATCATCGACCTTATTGACATACGCTATTTAGGCTACAAAATAAGTGACCTATGACCTTTGACCTTGTTGAAATGGTCACGTAATGAAATAATTATATGGTAATATAATTACATATAAATAAAATACAACCTTTTTTGTAATTTACATTATTAGGTAATAATTAATTTGGTCACCTTTTGACCTGACCTTTTTGGACATGTCAAAAAATTAATCCCTGATTACGCTTAATTAGGTAGTTAATTACCAAGTTATTAATGTTGCTTTTAGTTTTTTCATAAAACTAAGTATTTATGACGTAAAGCATAAAAATACGCGAAGGCGCTATAAGTAAGAGCTTAATTTCTTTCTCATCAATTAAGGAATATGTAGCGGAAGGGTTAAGGTACAGTGTCAACAACCGAAGTCTAGAGATCGAATTCTGACAGTGTTGGAAATTTCCATATTTTTTTCTGACTTTTTCGTAACTGTCGGATCCGATAGTCGCCTATCGGAAAACAGGGTCGGAAAACGTTCCAAAATCCGACGACATAATTCGATAGCTAGAAACGATCGAAAACGGTCGGACAGTTTTGCGTGGGACTGCCGGACATTTATCTTTCCCACACTTCCCATACACGTTAATTTTCATTAACTTGCGAAGCTTGCTTACAATTTTTTCACGGTGCCCCTTGGTGCCGCAGTTTGACACTGTCCATGCTGCAAGTTTCTTATTTCTGTTAAATATACAAATTATAAACGTATATTCCTTTAAACTTTAAATATTAGAAAATTAGACGTTTAGCGTTTTTTAAAAACTCTTTAAGATATTTCACTACAAAATAATTGCAGAAAAATTATAAAATTATAAAATATAATTTTTTCATTACTTTAGAAATGTAGAGTTTGGAAGTAGATTTATATATTCGCTTGCCGCCAGAGGGGTTTTGTATCTGTAGAAATGTCCAGATGGCCAGTACACGTCAGAATCAAGACGGTAACTAGTAGACCAATTAAATAGGCCGTTGTTATCCCCCATGTGAAGGCTGACATTTTGATTAATGGGCGACTCGCATATAAATGCCGCCCAGATTTGGCTTTTTGGCCGAACACGTGGTACTTTTGGTCTAATTTGAATTCAACAAAATAGGCAACAAACGCACTAGAGTCAAGGATAATCATCTATTTTTGCATTTCAAACTGTGTATTACATAATTACGTATAATTAACACAAGCGGTTAAAATAAACGGAAACAATTTTTGTGCAATCATCTATAAACAATGTCACTAGTAAGGTCAATGACCAAGATTTGATACTTATTACATCTATGATAATTTACTAAATAAGTATAGTCTGATGATAGCGTGTTCATAAAATCTTGTAAACACAAATGTTTTCTATGACATCATTTACGGACGACGCATTTTAAATACGTCATAATAGTGTGAATAATTTATTAGCATAGTATAATGTGTAGTACTTACGCATTACGCAAGTCCACAACGCTGGACACAACAAGTTCCGCTGATTTTAAGTATTTTAAATCGTGAGTAAAAACACATTTCTTGGGACATGTAAACTTATCCGTATCTAAAGTATAAAAAATCTTTTTTTTATCAATGGCTTGAGATTCAGTGAACCAAGAAGGCCTTCCGTACCAAGTTGTAAAAATCGCCACTAATTTGCTTTCGTCCTCTTGATTCTCTTCTGTAGGCTGAAAACATTTAAAAATTACAAATTTAAAAAATTCAAATTTAAAACAGGGGTGATGACTTTAAACAGAACATTCGTGAACCATTTCATGTTTTGATTAAATTTGGCCTCATCCTGAGGCTTACCATCACTACATGACGGGTTCCTTATGCCGTTAAATTTGACACTACTAAATATTTTTCTTGTTAGCAGCACCTTAAGCACACTAAATAGTAACCCATGTTTGTGAGTATTACCTTGTTGTCATTACATATTGTTAATTCCTAGTTAAAACGGCCTATCTAAGCAGCCTCTTGTAATCACTCACTGTTAAAAATTCATCTCGTGACTAAATGTTTGCTCACCTATTGGTATGACGTCATTTGTAAACATCACTTTTGTTGTCAATAAATACCAACTTAACAACATCTTTGAAGTCATTTGTGAGCGGCTCTTGTTCACCACAATTCATTAACATACCAAAACAAGTAGCATCGCATGTGATCAACTCGTTATCGTTATCGTCATATACAAACTATAGCTTAAAGAATGTTCAAGTTGTGACATTAAGTTAAGTAGGTTTAGCGGCGGATCTAGAGGAGAAGGGCTAGAGGCGTCAGCCCCCCCCCCCCCCAGAAGAATTTTTTTAACATTGTAGGGATAAGAGCAGCCATTTTCCAATATAGCGGCTCAACATTGTTAGCCCACTCCAATAAAACGTTTTGTATTCGCCGCTCAGTAGGTCGGCCAAAAAGGGTGGTAATTTAGTTGCGTCATTTACGGACCATCCTAATCAAATTACAAAACTTTGACTGACGTCATGTATAGACCATAACATTGAAAAAAATAAAAAAATTACATAACGTAATTTGAGGACTGTTGCAATAACAATGATAATTTGAACTACGTCAATTATGGATCAGTTAATAATAAAGTTATGATTCGGTCGACGTCAGTAATGAACTATCCTACTAAAATAGTGACAATGTGAGAGACGTTATTTATGCACTATCTCAAAAAAATATTTAGGTCACGTCATTTATAGATTATCCGTATTGAAAAAGTAATAATTTTTGTTTCGCTAATAATGAACACGTATATTGAAAAAGCAATTAGTTGGGCGACTTCATTTGTGAACCATCATTTGTAAAAATAGTAACTTAGGTAAGACCATTGATGTACTATGCCTATAAGAGAATTAAAGTTAAGGCGACGTCATTTATGAACCATACAAATAAAGAACTACAATTTGAGCAACGTCATTTATAAACCAACCTAATAAAAAATTACACTATGGGCGATGTTGTTTATGAACCATACAAATCAAAAATTACAATATGGTTGACGTCAATTTTAAAAATCTAAATTATCCGCCCCCCCCCCCCATCTATCTTTAAGTAGTTCGGACTGGCTGCGTAAATACCAACAGTGTAACATATACTTGTACTTCCGTGACGCGCTTTAATAAACCGTAGTTTCCTCTTCCGTGTCTATATACACGTAATTATGTACGCGAATGTATATTTTATTCGTTTTTAAATGCTTAGCTTTAGCATCTATTGAAGTGGTTTTGTCCGTCCCCTTGTCTATCTGTTTTTCTGCCCTTTACGATAGGGTTCAAATATCGAGTTTATGTCAAGGCATAGAATGAACTTTCGGTTGAGCCACGTGATAAGAAACTCTTTAGTCTTTAAAAGCATTTAATGTAAAATTAGGTAATAACTTGTTTGAAATAGAAGCCCAATTCCTTCATTATATAATACACCATTGAAATATTATGTAAGCACCTGACTTCGTACTAATGTCGATCACTTAAAAACAATACCTGTATTTTATTGCGTGTTGAATGACTAGACATTTAAATAAAGCTAACAAACAAACAACAAACAAAAGGTTACAATTTTGTCCAGGTTTTCTTGAAATAACTTTTAATCGCTCATAAAAGCGCGGGCGCTGCTATATTGTTTTTCGGTATTATTGTTATATTAGTTTTTTAGCAGTCAGCAGTTGAATGGAGCTAATTTCAGTATGTTTATAACTTTTTTTGCTCACAAACAAAAACTGCCGTTGATGTTACATTATACTTACATTAATGTACATACTAAGCAGGCGTGCTTGGGTGAGCGGTTAGGACTGCAGACTGTAACGAAATTTACAGTCTCAGACCCGGCTTCAATCCTCGGCCACTGCTAATCGTTTACGGCTCGATGTTGTACGGTAAACGTCACTGGATGGTTGATTGAAACCCAATCTCCTTCGGTGCTCCTTTGTGACCACTACTTACTGTAGGGGCCTGGGGAATGAAACTCCTTTACTGTGGAGGAGGGGACGGGGATAGATGAAAGGGTACAAAGACCGAGACGATCTAACGCGGTAGCCTCCTATTTCCTTACCCACAGTGACTGGTTGAATCTGGTTGTATGAACTTCGGTTAAATCGACCCAATGAATAAATTATTTTTATTATATTATTATTATAATGTACATTCTACGTGCGAATAACTTCCGTAATGTGTATTACAGGAGAAATACGCTGTTTTGTTAAAAATGCAAACAAATAATATGGTAAATTGGGCAAATTAAATGTTATGTTAAGAAAAATAAGAGACTAAAAAAAAGTGATGAGACTTGCATTGCCAACGGCCTCCGTCCTATTTGCGTTCGTAATCGGTATTGTTTTATTTGCGAACAAATTCCAATTCGCAGTCCAAGTAGAAGATTCATTCTTCAGATGCCAAAGTGGTGCATGGAAAGCTGGACGGGATTTAAAGGGTTGAATCACTACTGGGACTGTGAATGTCGTCGTGTTGAACAATTCGAGTTTATAATTATAAATTAAAATTAATACTATTGTTATTGTCCCTATAATTATAACAATAACGTTGTAGTTACTAGTATTCCTACTTCTAAGGTTTTTAATAATTATTCCCTTTGTGTCCATTTTTTTAGCTTCACCCACCTATGTGACGTAGTATTGTATTTTTTTAACAAATTGTTTTTGCTGCGTTAAATGTTTGTGGTTAAACTGGTAAATGACAGCACTAGCTGAAACTGACACCCTAGTTTTATTTTAAAAGAAGCTTTAGGCAATTTGCGCAGATAGCATATGTTGTTTTTGCACGAACAATCGGTTAATTAACACTAAACTGTCACGCACACATGCTCAGTAATTCACTGTAAACGTCAGCGCCTGATAATTTGTGGAGAGATCCAACTATGAAGACTGAATGTATGCGGCTGATGTACAGTATTAAGTAACAATAGAAAAATATTGTTATACTTGGTAAACGGGTGAACTGTTGTGGATGGCTGACTGACTTGTTTATTGGTATTTTAAGCTAAATCAATTAATCATATTTTTGACCTGACACAAACATTTTAATTGGCCTTTTTACAGTTAGCGTAAAGTTAACTATTTAAATTCAAGAGGAACACACTGTACCGTACAGCTCTAAATGACTCCGTGCTCTCATATTTCAACTTTCAGTATTTTTTTAACACTGCATTAGATAGAGGTAATTTTGTGTTCTGTAAGAGTTCCCCAAGAGTTTTCAAAATATTTACTGTAAATATTTAATACTGTAATTATTTTATGTTCCGCACTTATCGTTAGACTTCCAGATCGGTTTATTATTGCAAGGAATAATTACTGTAGCAACAGTTACGAATTGTAAATCATATTAAAAGCATATACCACGGTTGAATACTGTCGCTCTACTTTAAAATGCTTAGGGTTGAATATGGTATAGTGTGTCACGCAGAAAAATCGAACAAAATTTAATTTTAAATTCCGGCACAATGCGTCCGATTGGTCCACCTTAGGTACAAAATAGATACTCAGCTTACAGCGACTTAGTTTGGTCACAGGAACACTATGTCTTTTAAGCAGGGCTAACATGAAACCATGACTTTTAGCTTAACAGTTACAATAGAGTAGCAAACAGTTTTATTTGCTCGAGTAAGCAAGATGCGAATAGTGTATGCACGAGTAGGCTTGATAAAAACAGCGCAGGTAGGAGACAGTCTAGTATTGGTTTTAGTGAAACAATAAGGGTGGTATTTTAAAGCTTCAGCGGAAAAATATTCTTTGGTAAACGGAAATAAACATTTGTTTTTCTGACTAGATAAATTTTATATGCAGACCCTAATTAGAAAAATTAATAATTTATGCTGCAGACAAATATTTAAGATATGCATAATTATTTTATCAGACTAACAACAACATTAAACTAATTCAGCCTGCAGGTAAATAGTGTCGTCGAGAACAACTAAAAATATTCCTTAATGACGTCAGACCGCGATAAGCAATAATTTTTCCATTTCTTAGAGTACATTTGTCAGTTAAGTTTTAAATCCTTACATTGGTTTTCTTTTCAACTGTGGGAATTAAAAGTTTTAAACATAAGCAAAAGGGCGTCGTTTTTGTAAAAAAAAGGAATATAACGGACTCCACTTTTGCATTTTTTTTAATTCACATGACAGAATTGCTACGTACGCAATCCTTCATCCTTAGACAGAAATGGTTTACTACCTCGAAAACAATTTGCTACTAAGGCAACCTATCTGATTCAAATTGAGAAACAGACTCGGTACTAGTTACAGAAGCTAAAGCCTACCGTCAGTTTAAAACATTCAAAGACAATTTTTTTTTGGTTTCATAAAATTCAGCATAACGTAAAAAATTGGGTGCAATCATCTTGTTCTTGTATTTGTTGCAACGAAAAACTGTAAATGTAAACTTATTTATGGATTGGCAGCTCACAAGGGACTACATTCATTCCCCAATAGAGCTATAGATTTACTTATAGCCGGAAAACCAGCACGAGGAAGACCAGCGAAAGTTACCCTGGCCAGAACCAGGGATGATACACAGGAAGATACCTCATCTTGGCAATAACTTTCGTATTTTCGTTATAATGTTTAAAAACTTATTCGTTTTTTTTACTCATTCATACTTAATTTAATTATGTGTTTAATTTATCGTATTTATTTATGTTTCGCTAATGCAACACCAATTTTGTCTGAGAAATTAATTATTTTTCCGGTGTCAGTGAAAAACATTTTAATTTTCTGACAATCGTAAAAACGCGTCTGCAAAAAACAATTATTCTGTCTGACTGTTAGATGAATCTGGCACTGGTTTAGATGCATATGACTGATCGAAAAAGATTATCCCAAACAATAAAGAGGGTGGAATGGGTTTCGAAACGAATATTTGTAGGCTTAGCAAGAAATTCACTGGTACGAGTTTTGTTGATACATATAGTTATGTTAGTTTAGTTTAGGTTTTAACCTAACCTACATGGGGCTGAAGGTTGCTTACTTGTACTTGTGGGCTGACAAGCAAACCCCTTACTATGATTCCTCGGGATTTGGAAAAACATAGACAGAAACGTTATCTTAGGGCTCAATATGAACGAAAAGTGTGATAACAAAGTTCAAAAAACTGAATTTTTCAAACTTGCCGTCCTGTAACTTTTACAGTTTGTGTCTCATTTTAATGAAACTTTTTAAGAAACTGTTCAGACTGTTATCTATAGAGTTACTTTTGCAAATTTTGAAATTCGACTTTTTATTTTTTAAACGTTGGGTCTCAAAAGTAGGATATTTTTTTAATTTCTCAAAAATAAAAAAGAAATTTAAATTTAAAAATTTCCAAAAACTACTTCTTAGATAAAAGTCCGAACATTACAAAATTGCCAGTTTTATTAAAATCAGACACAAACTGTAGAAGTTAAAGGGTGGCAAAGTTTGCGAAAATCAGCTTTTTGAACTTTAATGGGCTGCTGCTAAAGCACCGCGCAAAATGCACTCGAGTTACCACACTTTTGGTTAATACTGAGGTCCAAGGAAACGTTTTTGGCTCTCTTTCACAGATTCCGAGGAAAAATAGTTAATGGTTTGCTTGTTAGTTTGATTTTTGTAAGAATTGGTACTGTCAATTAGTTCCACTCCATGAGGTCTCAAATGATAAATTAGGTATTCCAACGAAATCAGCTGGGCTGGGGTGACGACGTGAAACAAAATAGCAGTGTCCGAGCATAAGTTGACTCCGCGCACTGGGAAATAGTACATGTACTGCCAAAACCATTTAAACCTTGTCTCGTTCGCATTAGTGACGTGGGTTGTTACGGGGGTGAAGAGAACGAATCGGTTGTACCCCAACTCGTCTCGACTGTCCCTGGACGCGACTCCTGCATTGTCTAAGCAAATTCCGAATTGGAAATATTTATCCCCGTTATGGTTCTGACTACGCTTACCTAAGTTGCCACTTCCATAAAGCGACAAACAGCTTATGTGCTTAGAACGTAGCCTACCGTAATAGCAACGATAACAGAAATAGTAACGTATTAAATATTTTTAAAATTTAAATTCTCAGTTTCTCACAGTAATGTAATCGTTAAAATATTCGAAAGAAACCAATAAATATATTAAATAAATATCTTACCTGCCCCGCCACCCATATACCCTTGTTTAGGGCGAAAGCTAAAAGAATTTTCTTTGCTTCAAAAAATAATTATTATTACAGTGAATAATTGGAAGTGTGTCAAGTGTAAGAGTACTAATTGAAATAAAATTATCAATTTCGATTTAGAAGAGTGCAAATTGTTGTGAAGTGCTAAATTTATATGGAATGTAATAATACTGTTTTTTAGTTTTTTATAATTAATGACAACATAATAAGGAGAAGAAATGTACAATGTATAAACTTGGTCCAAAATTCTTATATGGTGTAATAATAAAAAAATACTACTTTCATCATGATTTAAAGATTATATTTGTACGAATGAAATAGGCAATCACCATCGGCAAAGTTACATTTTAGAGTGTTCATGAAACATTTGCCCAATAATTCAGCAATAATCCCAGTCCTTCCCGTATTCCGGGCGACATTCCACTGGGCAAGGCTTTTCAAGCGACGTATTATAATCTTCAACGTAAGACAGGCCGACATATTCGTAGCTATTGAGCCGTTTGGTTGGAAAAGGGACGCTGTCCTGGTATGCGTTACAAAGGTAACTGTCGTGTGTTAAAATATGCTTTTTGTACTTGCGGTAAATAACTCTACTAAGTATTTGCTGGTCATTGTAATTAACCCTTTTCCAATTGACCTAGTATATGTCCAATAAAAAAATTTTTTAAGTGACAATAATAACTTAATACATCCAACTTTAAAGAGTTCCAAAAATTTTAACAACAACGGAGGTAGTCTTACATTCATTATTTTTTTTCTAATGTTTGCTCCAACTGTAAGGCCTAGCTTGTAGTTGTCAGCCCCCCACATTCCTCCCATGATATACGTCCCATGATGTGGATTATCTCTCATCCCGTGAATTGCAAAGTTGCTATGTTCCCACTCAACAACTGCATCTTTTTCTCGCTGAGATAGTCGACCATCCAGATCACGAATGGCGAACTTTTCCACAGTCGGGTCGCCTATCAATAAAAATCTCCATGTCATTGGATGGAGTCCAGAAGCATCACCTACAATAGTGTTTATAGTTAACGCTTTAACTTTAGTTGAAAGTGCATCAAGTAAATTACTTCTTGGCACTCATATAATTGGATACATGAAACATAAAGACCAATTCACCGATTTCGGGTAGGTGTCTCACATCACAGTAATAAATATCTTCATCTGAGCAAATAATATCACACATTTCATCTTTAACATGAATATTGGAATAAATTCTCATAACCCAGCCTGGGTACAGTTGCTTCATGCCAGCCAGATTAGCTGATACACCTTCAACATAACGCATATAACTGACCCTAGATGATTCATTTTTGGGCTTGTGAAACAAGGAGTAACTGATGACCTTTTGAAATCCTCCCAAAAGTGTTGTTTCGTCACTGCATAAAGACTCCATTAGCATAGTTGGCTCTTCTGTGGGAATTTGTCTTTTAAGGTGAAAACCAATTCAAGTTTTAGATAGTAAGTAGAAATAATATATGCCAAAAGATAAAAAATGTTGATTTTTATTTGTAATGCTGCTTTATCACGGTTTATTACCTATATATCTTGGAGCAATTACAAATATTTCTCGGACTTGTATGCTGCCGATTCAACATTTCTAAAGGAAATTTTAAAAAGACATTAAAATATGTTAAATATGTAGCTCAGGTATACGAAAACTTGTAATTAATAAATTTTAAAAGTACTGGTGTACGAAATGTAGGTACCTGTGATTGCTAGCATGCTCTGGTTTTCAAATTTGTTGCTTTGTTTAGTTCTTGTATATTTCTTCTGCAATACTTTGTACACAGTATTCCAGGACTGAGGCCTAATGTTAAAATTATCAAAACAAAATTCCACTAATAAAAATGAAAGAAAAAGAAAAAGTATGCCTTTTTTAGAAACTAGAATTTGCTTTACAGTACCCATTACTGTGTGAAAAATGTAGACTTTTTTGATTCAAATTGTCAGCTGAATACTTAGGAAAAATAATTCAATGTGGTTTAAAGATTGTTTAATTACAGTGTCTAATCAGTTCAAGCTATAAACATTAAATGAAAAAATATATATAACAATTTCACTAAAAGCGAAGTAAACTAAAGAACTAAGTAAATACTTGCATTCATTAGTAATATGTAGTAAAACATTTTTCTGGTGAGGATAATTGCAACCTATAGAACCATATGGCGGTAAAAACATATGTATTACGGCGGCCTGTTTCTATTGTTCGTAATTTTAGAAAGCAGTCGTTTAGTGTAACCACGAAATCGTGACGTCACGCAGCTTTTCAGCCTCAATTTTCATAGAATCTAATAAATCATTTCAAATTTCGACAGCAAAATTAGGCATTGTCACATATCTCTTACACATAAACAATGGTTTAAAGCTTGATTACGTTAGTAATTATCCTATGAAACAAAGCTGTAGGAAGGACTTTAGATGCTGAGCTTTAGAAGCATCTAATTAAATAGTTTTGTCTGTCTGTCTGTATGTATGTCTGTCTGTCTGTCCGTCGTATTGTCGCACACAACAGGTCACATTTCTAAACGGATTAAATTCAAACTTTCTAACTGCCCACAAATGCAAAGGAGAAGTGCTGTATAGTTTTTGAACAACATTACAAACAAAGTTTGGCGGCAATTAGAAATTATATGGACCGAGAATCAAAATCTCTGTGTTGCAGTAATTAATCGAGCGCTTTGCGCCGCACTCGAACGAGCTTCGTAATCTTGAAATAAATAATTATCTTGAAAGTATTTCTACCTATATACTAAACCCTTGACAGCAATCTGTTGTATAACTTAATGAACTGTTAAAAGTCTTATATTTATGATTTATATTAATTAAATATTTTTGGTAATGCTTGCTTTTGTCTCTCACTATTTCTGATATTGTCCGTTTTTTAAAATCATTGATTTAATCCGATGTAAACTTTGACAATTGAATAAAGACAATACTATACAATACAATACAATTTAGCAAATGTGGGCCTGAAGTAAATTCTAAGCCTAAAAGACCATTGGCGTCATCACAGAAACAAAATCCTTCCCATCACGCTTTAAAATTATTAAAAATAAAGTAATAATAAAACAAAAATAAAAGTAAAACGGCAATTTTTACCCTTAAAGTTGTATTTTGCTACATTTTTTGTTTTAATTTCATCGTTTAAATAAAGTCAGTTTGGTTGTGCAACTAGCAGCGCGCTTACTACACATAAAAGGACAGAGATACAAAAGAAAATTAATAAATCATTAATACCATTCTTTTGTAAGCCCTGACTTGCTCAAGTCAAGCAGGCCCTAACATGCCAAAGTCAAACTGGCCATCACTTGCTGAAGCCAAAGTGGCCATCGCTTACTAAAGTTGCCGGTTACTTCCGTACCTGGCCATAAGTTAGCAAAAAAATTCCTGAAGGCTTACCGTTTATTAATTATCCACAAAACCCTCCGGGGCTCGCTGTCCATCACTCAATTATAAAACCCCAAAACGCTCGTCGTCCACCACTTATTAAATAAGCCCCAGTAGTTTGCAGTATATCAATAAAAGAAACCCCCTAAGGCTCGCCGTCCACATCATATTGAAGAAACCCCTAAAGGTTTGCTGCCTATCACTTATCAAACAAACCCCGAAGCATTGCCATCAATCACCTATAAAACAAACCCACAAGGCTTGCCGTCCATTACATATAAAACAAACATCCAAAACCTTGCCGTCTATCACCTATTAAACAAACCCCTTAAGACTTGCCGTACATCACGTTTAATACAAACCCCCATGGGCTCGCTGTCCATCACCTATTAAATAAAACTTTCGAAGGCTCGCCGTCTATCAATTATTACAGAAACCTCCCAACGCTCGCTGTCGATCAATTAAAAAAAAACTCCTGGAGGCTCGCCGTCCATCAGTTATTAAACAATCTGGCGCTTCGCGCCGAATTTGTCCACCGTGGGCCCGAAGTAGATGCTGAGCTTACAGCGATTTGTTTTAATCATTGTAATAATATGTTTATGCAGGAAGGCTAACATAAAGTCCATGCGTTTATGGTCCGTAAATGCGGCCTGAATTAAAAGTTGTGTTGGTAAAAATGGACAGAATTTAAGTAGTGCTGGTACAAGTGGGTTTTATATCAGCACAGGTTTAAGATGGTATGCCGGTACGAGCGTGCTAGGTACGAACTCTCGTGGTACTATTTGGGATAGTACAAGTGACTTGAGAGATCTTGTTGAATATTGCGCTAGTACGAGAAAGAATGGTGCACGCTGAGAGAAGAAGCTGGGTACGCCTAGGGCCAATGTGAGTGAGCATGAGGGTAGAAAACGAGATTTAATGCATCTGTTGGATAGGGACGAGTGGTACGGGTAGGTTTGTAAAAGTTGTATTATGTCTTGTGAATAGGTACAGTATGGAAATGATGTCTTAAATATATACGTTTACCTGATATATAGATAAAGTGACGTCATTTATAGATAACCCTTATAAGCAGGTGATATTTTGTTAACGTCATTTACAGACGATCCCAAAAAAAATATTTATTGACGTCATTCACGAACAGTCCGACTAATTGAGTGATATTTTTAATCTCAATAGAAAAGATATATTTTTCTGAGGCATTTAGGGATGATCCCAATAAAAGTGTAATTCCTGTTTTGACGTCATTTACAAACGATACTAATAAACAAGAATGATTTATGTGACGTCATTTACGGACGATCCCAATAAACAATAATATTACGGCATTTACGATGAAAGCCATGCGTTAGCTAGTGGCAATTTGTTGGTTTAAACTTGAAAAAGTCTGAGTTGTCGCTCAAGGGCCGATATTTCGCCACTGATAAAGAGATATCGGACTCTGGTTTTGCCAGCGGAAAGCTGCCAACGCTTAGTTGTGAAAAAATGCTAACACTGGGCAACGATGAAATTGTGGATTAGCGAAGACAAGTCGGACCAAGCTTTCAAAATTTGCCATTTTTTCATTTTTGGTCCTGTCATATTTGGTCCTATTTGTTCCTATTTTAAAGTGAAAACTAACAAATAATATGAAAATTAGATAATTTTATGCAAGAACAGTAATTAACATCCCCTTCACACATGATGACACATTTACGACAGCCGCACAGCCGACGAAGTGTTTTTGGTCCATATCCTCTCGATTCCAGTATCTTGTGCTCATGCGCAATCAGCCTGCCTGTGGATTGTGCATAATATACGTGGTACAAAAATTCAAAATTTTAACCCCTACCCCCGTCCCCTCCTTTTTTGGTATGTACGCTTTTTTGGTACGTAAAAGGATAGGCAACTTGAACCCTTGCCCCACCTCGACAAACCACGTTATTTATGCACGCTCCCCTTGCACAACCGTATCATATTGAAATTCCGGCACCAGCACCACTATATCTTGATATATAGCACTATAGCACTAAACATATCCAAATGTAATGCATATTCCATTCATCATAGTTCTCACCAAATCATTCCCGTCACCCCACACAGGTCCAGCCAATACGAGCCTCGTCCGTTAGAATACAGTATTGAGGGAAAATATAAAACTCGAAAGTGTGGGATTAAAGATTAAAGTTTTGATTTTGGTCTTTTCATATTTTCCACCTAATTCATATTTTATTAGTTAAATATTAAAAAGTGGAATAGTTATCATATCACTTAGGATAACAGCCAGCTATTTCTGGCTGCAGTATTACTTGTCTGTTTTGTTAAGTTCAACAATGTGTCAACAATGTGTCTTCATTCCTGGATTGTGCAATATAGTTCATAGTTAAAACAAATGCTAGTCAACGCTGGAGGTGAATTTTGAAAACTAAAGAACCGACAACATAAGCTGGTGAGTTCTTGATTTCTTATTTTAATTGTTGTAAGTAATAAAAAAGTATTTTTTAGTGCATGACATTAGGAAGGTGAAAATATCAAAATTATTAGCTGATTCAATTGACAGTGGTCGGTGCGGTAGATATAAACGAATACGCTTGTTTCTGTTAGCTGCATTATGTAGTTTATAAGAAAATACTATATACCTATTATTCCTGACTTCGGACTGTTACTGTTAAATAAATTTTTTTCAATTTATATTTATCGTTTACTGACACTTGTGCGACGGGGGACGGGAATGAATATCGTATAAAATGGTAAGATTAAAATTAACGGTGATCCAATTATTGATTAATTTCAGTTGATGACCGAGATGAGTGCCTGCTAAATTACTGACCTTGGAAAAGACGTTTTGGCCAGCGCTTTAGAAGACTCGTTTTCTGCTGCTGATATACTTTCATTTTTGTGTTAATTACCTACATTTGTGGATTTAGTAAAGTGTATATTTAATAAATGAACAATTTTAAATATATTCGAGAAATAATGGTGCGAACAAAAATTAGGCATTAATTTTAGACGAAATTATGATATTTAAATCTATTAGGACAATTAAAAGAATTCTAATGGGAAAATTATATTTAAAAATGAAAATATTTTTTCTAGTCCAGGCTCATAAGAAATGAAGCATAGCATGACAAGCATGGGTTCTATTAAGTTTGAGCAATTCTTAATAGACCAAACTAGTAAGAAAATAAGTAACGTGAAACCAGCTAGTGTTGTAATAAGAAAAGCAAAATCGTTCTATGAAGAAATGAGAAGAATTTCTTATTAGCCAAACAAGTGGGTATTTTTAAAAAATCCCACTCACTTTCTTACTCGCTCTCGCTATTGAGATCATATAAGAATGGAGTGTGCGGGGTAAAAGGGGCAAACAAGCGAAGGAACCTACTGTGGTAGCATAGGACCGAGCACCTTTTGTAAACCTATTATCAGTGTAAGACAGACTACAGGTGACCGGTGCTGACTGGGGCTCCAGTCTGTTCTATACTTTTGAGACAGAGCCCAGGAGGCTCAATGTTAAATAATACGGAGGCTCCAATAGGCATCAAAAAGAAAGGTACATTTCGGCCCTCGGTCATTTTTAATTAAGGGCTCATTAGGGACCGATTGACTCGCACTGCCTATTATTGAAGTTTTTATTGTTAAGTTATTTGTTTTTAAAATCTAATAAATTATTCTCCACCTGCTCTGTACGTGTTCACTGAACAACGGCCAGTGAACCTACACTAATTGTTATTTTAGTAATTGTAATAATAATGTAACCGTACTATATGCACTTTAAGTACCCGTAAATACAAACCACACAGCTTGATATGAAATACCCAACCAATGCGCAATGTTCAGGTTTTAAATTACCTCAACTCCAAAAATTTACTAGTTGAACAAAATTAAATGTACAACTGTATGTGTTCCCTTGCTGAAAGTAGGTCCCACATACACACTACGTATATGTATGTAAAAACCGAAAACTATGAAACCAGACTTCGTATTGCGCAAATATATAAATCAATATCGATATTTTAAATTCAACTACAAGCAATTATACCAAATATTAACAATGAAAACGTTGCAAAACAATAAAACACGTGTCGCGACAACAATTTATCACCCAGGCCTCAGGCAACCGACGACTTCGATTCAATATTCATCATTTGGCAGTATAAAATTAGACTAGCAAACGAGTTTGGCTCTTACGGCCTCAAATATTATTATACAATTCCTAAAAATGTCTACACGATTAGATTTCATGTCATCAAGAAAGCAGATATTCACTTTGCTTACTACGACAGTCATACTTGGGTTCTTTTTAATCCAACACATTCTTAACCCAAATTTTGAAGTTAAATTTGTGGAACAGCCATACTCATTAAAGAAGGAAAACTTATATTTTTTGGGTGATAAAGGAAAAAGGTTAGTTCCATTTATATTTTATTAGAGCATATAAGTGATCTAAATGGTCTGGTCTGGACTAGTCCCTACATCACCTGACCAGACCATATAGTTGGGTTCAACGGCCAGACCAGAACAGACCAGACCACCTCGGTATACGAAATTTTAAAACTGAATTTTCTGAGTTTTGCCTAAAATTTTGCTCCGGATTTTTCGAAAAATAAATATCACTCATTTGAAATATGAAAAAAACGCTTAGTAACCACTAAAAATTGGACTGTTTTAGACGTAGTGTAGAAGTTAATACAATTAAAATATATAGTGTATTATTGTATAGCTCTTTTAGTTATGGCTTTATAGTAAACAAGGAGGAGATAATCCGATTTTTATTTTTTTATAAAGTTGCACAATAGCCTTCGATTGAAAACGTTTTTGGTTTTTAGGTCACAATCGAAATATTTAGTGGACACAGAAAATTGTCGACTTCAAGACCTGAACCCCTTTGATCCAAAACAAATGGCGCATTTTAAAACTTCACTAAAGAAACCCGACTGTTCTAGTTCAGAATCTCCAATGGAACTTGTTGGAAACAAATTGAAATTCAAAGAAGTAATTTTAAACTCTTCATATTTTTCACCATCCTGGAAATTGCCAACTTGTTGCTTCAAAGAGTTTTATCGATTTGAGCAATACGATCACAATGCGGACACGATTTCTTTGTAATTTTAATTTTGACAAGCTTATCATAATTTTTCTTATGTGTAATATTAGTGTACAACGAAGTACTTACCTACCTTATTACTTATGGTTTTGCAAAAAGGTGTTATGCTCATAAAATCTTTGAAAAAATATAGCTCTTCAGAATTCCTTCCGATAAACAATACTGGCGAGGAAACAACAATAACGGCAGAATTTATCGCAGTCAAATGCAACACAGTCTTAGAGACGATGGACAAAGCAGCAACAGTCTCATATTTCGCTCAGGTGTTCCCCCCTGAGCAGCAATCACTCAAAACGAAGACCAAAAAGAGTTATTGGGACCGTATTTTTGGCGGAAATCTAGATTTAAAGCCCAAATTTGATCCAAACAAAACGGATGTGCAAACTATTACTAGTACAAGTACATTGCAAAGACCCCCAAGCGTCCTTGTTATTGGCATAGACACCACATCCAGAGTTCACTCAATCCGTTCAATACCTCAAACAAGGGCCTTCCTTAAGAAAAATGATTTTATTGAGATAAAAGGCTACACAAAAACAGGTGATCACACATTTACGAATCTAATGGGAATTCTTGCGGGCATGGAGGTGGAGCAAACCAAATATGACTGCTACTCTAGCGCCACAGTGTCGACTGACGACTGTCCATTTGTTTGGAAGCAGTATAGTGAGCACAATTACGTCACGGCCTACCTTGAAGACTATTTGGAAATATCTAATTTCAGAGAAGCTGGATTTAGAAAGCAACCCACGGACTACTACCCAAGAACAATACTACTTTCATATGCTCATGGCCACAAATTCAAAAAACCCCATCGATGTATATCTGGGATGACTGAGGCAAACTTTCTATTCGACTATTCCAAGAATTTCATTAGGAAAATGGCAACAAGTGCCCATGGCAATGAAACGTACCCATACTTCCTATTCTCTTGGATGTCTTCTATTAGTCACGACGACTTTAACGGGCTCAAACTTGCCGACCAGGACCTGCTTAGTTATTTCGCAGATATCCTTTCCGACAAGTTTCAAGGGAAACCGAAGGATAACACAATAATTATATTTATGAGCGATCACGGGAGGCGTTTCGGTACTGGACGAAACAGTGTGTCCGGTTACTACGAATCTAGCCTCCCTATGTTTTTCATACGACTTCCCCCGAGTCTAAAACTAGCCAAGCCAGAGTGGAGCTTCAATTTGGTCAAGAATTCGGAAGTACTAACGACGCCATTAGATCTTCACAAGACTCTGAAACACATTCTGAGTCTCTCTAGTTCAAGCACAGAGACGCAGAGTAATAATTTAGAAACAGATAATTATTCGTATTCGTTATTTACAGAAATTCCCGGGAATCGCTCATGCGAGTCCAGTAGAGTTCAAAACACCTACTGTCGCTGTAATATCGAAGCGGCAGAGGAAGATATAAATGTGGAGATGCTGTCTCCTCGTTACGGAGAAGCAATTGCCCAGTGGGTCAATGATTTGCTTAAACATAGAGGTATCTTTCACAGGTGCTTGCCACTAAAATTTGAGGAATACGCTTATGCAAGGGAGCTATATTTCCATACCAACAACGTGCATACAAATGTTAGGAATGACAGCGATGAGAATTCAGACTTTAAATATTTTATGATTGCAGCCCTCACCCAACCTGGTAATGGGCTCTTTGAGGCCACTATTAAAATCAGTGGAGATGGGAATAGTCCTGTTGAGTTTATCGGTAATGTAAGTCGTATTACTTCATTTGGGCAGTACAATGGTCAGAATGGATGTGTGACAAACGTGGACGATAAACTGTACTGTACTTGTCAGGCAGAACCTCGAATAACTTGTTAACCGGGCACTATTATTATTTTATTATTATTATTATAGGTTTTTATTTAAAAAAGCCAATTTGAGATCACATACACAACAGTTACACAAGTTTGCATCGTTAAAGCTGAAAACAGTAATCCATATTTTTGTCTAGAGAGCATCAATAGTAATTTAAAAACGATAAACTTAGTAGTCATTATATGTATAGGAAAAACGAAGAGGTTCACGCGTCTTGACTTAAGCGCAGTGATTAAAAGATTCGGATTTTAGCAGCAGGAGATAGTAAGTTTAACAAGTATATAGTTATGAAGTAGCACTTTATTTTCTATTTAATATTTTAACTAAAGTCGGTATTGTTGAATTACGGTACCTATCTGTTTTACACTTCACATTCATAAACGTAAGATTATTTTTACTTGGCCTAACATACACTCTCTTAAACGGTTTCAACCAGTCTGAATATCTATCTAATTTTTGTAGTCTAATGCCAAAACTAATTAACAAATTATTGTATCTATTATTAATACACTGCAATTTAGGAGATTTGGTCACTCTTGCGTAATTACTATTACTTACATACTGATTGATTATAATACCTAGACACTTTTTTTCTACAGCAATAATTTTATTCATTAACATTTTTGGTAGTCCATGACTGTAAACCGGTGATGCATACTCCAATGAGCATCTGATATACGTTTTATAAATTAGTGTTAACTGTTCCTGTGACATTTCACAATTCTTTAACTAACGTAATATGTACAACTTTTTCAAGGTTTAGTTCACAATTTTAGACACATGATCATTCCAATTTCCCGAATTATTAATTTGTATACCAAGCAGTTTAGTATTATTGACTGCAGGGAGAGCTACACCATTAATTTCTAATTCCACATCACTGTACATTTTTGTTTTTGAAGGATCAAATACCAAGACTAAACATTTACTTGGGTTAAGTTTCATTTTTAGGGTCTCAGCCCAATAACAAATATCATTTAAATAATTTTGGGTGTCAGGCACATTATTATAGTTGACCTTTTCTCCTAAGGTCATATCATCAACGAATCCCTTAAATAAATTTTTTGAACTATCATTACAATTACTATGTTTTTTATTAAAGTTAATCAATATTCTATTAATTAATATAACAAACAGTAGGGGAGCCAATTTAGTTCCCTGTGGGGTACCGTTAAAAATTTCATGAAAATCTGAAATTGAATTTGAATCCCTAACACATTGACACCTTTTGTGCAGGAAATCCTCTAGCCACTTTACATAGTTAGTATCTACACTAGGTAAGTTTAGCTCATTTATCAAAATATTGTGATCAACAAGATCAAATGCCTTAGTCAGATCTAACAAAACAAGAATAACATATGATTTAGGTTCGTCAAGAGACCTGTACACAAAGTCTATTGTATTAACTAAGTAAGGCGTGGTACACGCCCCTTTTTGTGACCTGTGTTTGTGTGGGCTAATTTTTGCTATTATTTGCCGACATAAATTTTCAAATACAAATTGTTGTTTAACTTTGCCAAAAATATCAGTCTGTGAAAAAGGTCTTAGATTATATGTAGTAATATTATTCAAATCTTTAGGAATAGGAGTTATATAACCCGTTTTCCACATATGAGGCACTACAAAATCTTTTAACGAAAAATTGTATATGTAAGTTAGGGGGGTAGCTATAAAAAAGCGTAGTTCTTCAATTAATTTGGAAGGTACTCCATGCAGTATGTTTGACTTATTACTATTGAGTTTATCTAATTTTTTAAGCACAAATAATTCACATATTTGAAGTAGCTCACTAGAACATGCATCAGTACAATTGCTTTTTTCTACGGGCCTATATACAGTGTTGGTTCGGGTAAAAAGGTTAATAATGCTATTAAATGTATTTAAAATATTGTAATCGTTATTGTTTAGCATTATTTGAGCTAAAGTTGACAATTTTGGTTTAATATTACACGCATTTGACACTATTTGATAAATATCTTTACTGCCACGTTTAGTGGCACGTAGCTCTAAGACTAGGCATGTAGTGATTTTTTGTTTTCATTTATCGAAGCGGTTGGTATATTACGAAAACCAAATATTTTTAAAAGCTTTTAGCAGGCTAATTGCTTTCCACTAGGAAAAAAAGATGTGTTGTACTAATTTTGTTTTGTGCTGACTTAAATGCTAATTTCATACATACACATCAATAACGTGATGTCACCATCATAGGTATCTTTTTGTGTGCAGAATTTTTCTGCGAAAACATGTTTTTTGTATCATAGTATATGAGGCAAAATGTAATTGAAAGCCTAATCAGGCACGAATGTAACTAGTAAAACATGGCGCAACCTTTATTTAGCAGTAGTAGTAAAGTGCTTTTAAGTCGCGCCAGATTTGTCGCCCACGAGCCCGAAGTAGATGCTGAGATTTAGCAAACATTAGCTTCAACAAAGGGGGAAATTAATTTGAGTCACGCTAAAAGATAATCTATGAAGTATAGAAATTTCATTAAAACTGCAAATTGTATTCCTAAAGTTAAATACAGCAACATTTTTTAAATATATAACTCTTGGTTAGTTTTATTAAAACCAGCTTAGTACCGAGACCTTGTCGCGTGCTTACTAGACCGATGGGGTGAACAGATAAACAGACAAAACCATTTTAAAACAAGCTTAAAATCTGGACTAGGGTAGTACTAAATTGGTTTTAATTTACTCGAATAATTTGTGAACCATCCCTGACACCGATGTTGGAACAAGAGGGCAGGGTTGGGGCAAAAATCGTTTCTGGAAAACAAATGCACCATGTCGAAAAGTCAACCTATAGGCGCGCCACCTTGGATAAAACTTACCTATATAATTGCTCTCTTCAATGGTAATGGGTCGGTTATAATTAACGGATACATTGGTTGACAAAATGTATAGACCGTATCTGAGATGTTGCAACAAAATAAAATGAGGCGTTACTAAATACCTAATTATTTGTTGGGCAATGCCTATGTACAATTCATAAATTAAAATAACAACATAGAAGTTAGCCAGTAATATAATATTCATGATTTAGTGGACATTGTTTATATACTTTACCTGAGTTAAAGTGATGCAATGGAGGCAAAGTAGCACAAAATAATAGTTTGACAATTTGAGTGACGTTTTGAGTATTTATTGAGATAAAATGAAAATAATGGTAATATGTATTTACGGACTATCCCTTTAAATCTTGAAGTCATATAGGTATGTCCGTGGCATATAGTAAAATATTGGGATAAATAAAATAGTGAAATTTAAATGACGACATTTGAAGACGATTCCTAACTCTCATCGAGCTGTATAGGTATGTCAGTGGCATGAAGTAATAAGAGTCCATTTTACTGTTAATTGTGGGTAACTAGATAGTATGATCACCCTCAAGGCCCTCAAAAACAATAGCGCACATCCTACTCGCATTTGTGAGAGTTTAAATGCAGTTTAAAAGAAATCACTGTGAACTTTGACCTGTAGAGTACCAACAACAGACAGACGGACGGACAAGCAGACAGACAAAACCATTTTAATATATGCTCAGCATCTGAAAAAGGGGATCTGTAAAATAATTAAATCTAAATTACGTCATTTGCGGACGACTCCAAACTATCTTTAGACTATATTGGTATGTCAGTTACATAAAGTTAAACAACAGGATGTGTAAAATGGGTTAATTTAAATTACGTCATTTGCAGACGACCCCATACTATCTGTAACCTATATAATTATGTATGTTAGTGACATGAACAAAAAAAGAAGAAACCGTAAAATAGTGAAATTTAAATGACGTCATTTACAGACAATTCCATATAGAAATGTCCCTGTGTTCTTTTTAAAATCATTTTGTTTCATAGCTGGGCATGTGCACTATCTTTTCACTACTTCCTTGCGTGCAATCTAAATCCCTTGCACTGGCACTCTGCTTACTGAGTGGAGGTAAAAGAACTGTTCGAGTGCGCCCATCTATGTTTTGTTTACCCGTTTTTATGGTGCTTACCACTAAATTTCTTTACATTGGTCAATTTAACTTTTAATTGTGAAGCAATGGTCAGTCCGATTAAAATGAAAAAACAATACAGACCTGCCTGCTCGCTTTTGTGATTGTTTAAAAACAGGTTCAAGACCTTCAAGACAATCAAGTAAAAGGTTTGACCTGTAGCGTGGGACCAACAGACGAACAGGCGGACATGACTATTTCATAAGATGCTTAAGCTCAGCATCTAAAAATTAACCCAAATTAAAATGTATAAATCTAACTATCATAAATATAGCGAAATACTTACACCATTTGAAATTTGACGCTGTTAACTTGTTCAATTCACTTTCAGTCGTGCTTTTGTAATTCTGTAATCAAACCGATTGTAATAAAAGACACAAGATTGAGTTTGCTGAAAAGTGAAAACAAATGAGACAAAATACAAATACTTTGAATTTAAGCACGTAGAATATACTGCTACTAGTAGGCAACGTCCTATGAACGTATCTATTTAAGTTCCGAGCGAAGGTTCTGTTTGGCGTTGTTTCGTTTCATAGCTGGGCATTTTCCGCGTACAAATGTGTTGTACTCCTACTACGCTCACGGAGTGCAGTTTTAGAGCGCAGTGCAACAATCTACTGTTCAAGTGCGCCCAGCTATGTTTTGCTTCAGCCAGCCGTTATTATGGTGCTTACTTGCACATTTCGTGACATTGGTCAGTTAAAGTTTTAATTGCAAAGCAATGTCAAAGACATTACTATATCGACGGCGAAGTATCAAATTTGTTAACTTCCACGTTTTGCTAAAAGCAAATCGGATTCCTTCCACTTTTTATTAAAATCAAAACAGTTTCCTTCCATTTTTAGCTGCGGACAGCATTTGTATAGGCATAGCCACACTAGGAACAAACCGGTTTTATTGGGATGATGCACAAATGACGTCATAGAAATTAGGGGTTGTCCACAAATTATGTCAAGGATCGATGCAAAAATTGAAGAAGTGATCCATAAATGACGTCAAGGACTGTTGCAAAAATTAATAGGGTCGTCCATAAATAACGTCAAGGATTGTTGCAAAAATTGAAGGAGTGATCCATAAATGACGTCAAGGACTGTTGAAAAATTAATAGGGTCGTTCATAAATGACGTCCATGGTCATACCAAATAATAAAATAGTCGTCCATGGACCTCATTTAGGCACATCCCCTTCGATGTTTAGAACGAACATAGACAAAGGAAAGTTTTTAACAAATTTAACAGTTTTGATTCAAGTATAGTTTTATAGTTTAGGAAGTATTAAGTTCAATTGAATTTCTAAATCTTAGGATTAAGTGATTGGTTTCTAAAAATCTAGTAAATAAATGCAACTGTCACGAGTTGAAAAAATTACAGTTTCTTTAGCTTTCGGTATTTGCAAAACGACATAAATGATTATTTAGACTAATAGGTTTGCGAAAAAATGCGCACCAATAATTATATTTACTTTGTATTTTTATTTTTTACATAATATAAATATTACTGTGAATAACTTCAAAAGAAAAATACTTTACCTTTAACGTCAAGTTAGTGTACCTCTTGTCTTTTGCATGTTCATTCATCGTTCATTCAACATTACTTCAACTCAAATACGCTCAGCTAAGTTTAGATATGTCAAAAAATAAACACAAAGTAAAAACAAATTCAGGTTTTATCAAACTGTAATTACAAACTATGTCGTGAATTTTGAAGTCTCTGTTGCGGAAAGGTCACTTTCATTTCTCAGCGCAAAATATCGATCATGCATAAATTGTTTGTTTACAAATACATAGTCGTGTACCCAAGGACCATTGACAAGTGTTAGGAATTGAAATCTTTTACTTGCCAAAAATTTTACAACTGGCTTCATATGCTTCTTATTCGCTTCCAGTGTAATGACCTACGGGATATAATCCAAAGTTACATTGCAGATTAAGTTTTAGTTTAAAGAAACTATTTTGAAGGCCATAGTTTACTAAAGTCAAAATAAAAATAATAATTTAGAATTCTACTTTTATGTTGACAAAGTTCCATGGGACGGTTTGTAAGATATCAAACTCAGCCCCTTCAACATCCAAGCTAAGGTAGTCTATATTCAGTGGTTGTCCCAAAGCTGCTAAAAAGGACGTTAATGGAAAACATTGGACGTTGAATTCTTCAGCTTCGGGTCTCTTTCGGAATTTATCTTTTGCAAAATCGGAGATTCTGGAAAGCGCATCTTCAGTTCCTATTCTAGTCATTTGGACCTAAAAGATTATGGAAATAAAATTAATTTAAATTCTTATTGTATTTTTTTTTAATCTAATATACTGTACTATGTTCACGAAACTTTAGGCAGTTATTTGTTGACAAGAGATCCTTCATAAATAATGTCATTGAAATATCACCAGAGCTAGTACCACTGTGTACCCTATTGTCGTCAGTTTGAGGCATTGCATAGGTGACTATCTTTAACATGGAATCTCATATTGTCTCATAAGCATGTAATGAAACTAATCGCCTCAACAGATGACGTCATCAGTTGGCGACCCATAAGCAGACCTTACCTTAGCACATGTAATCTCAAATATTGTGCTTACTATTTCCTCATACGGCTTAGTAGAAAGGCATGCGTTAATTGTCCAAGCTTTTCGCTGCCTTGTCGCCAATCTGTCATAGTATTTTGGATCCGCTTCTACGAGTAGGCCTGTCCAATTGAACTCTTGCTCCAGATGCAATGTGTTTGACAAGTCGACGCCGTCAAAAGCTCCGCATTCTATAAAAAATCCATTGCTCTGCACAACAAAAACAAACTAAATTTTAAAATACTGAGCAACAGTCGCATCAAGGGATCGAGTCTAAAAATATATCCTTTAAAATTAAAACAAAAAGTAACCTTCCCGCCAAACTGTTCCAGCACAATCTTGTGTAATCTTTTGACTGCCGTCAGATCAGTAGTTGTATCTAAGGTGATATTGTAAGGAAGCCTTGATGGAGGTTTGAGCCAGGTATCTCGTATTTTTCTTACTAAATTTAACTCTGTCTGGGAGTGAAACATTTCTAAATCGGACCATTTCAGCTGCGCATTCCCATTTTGAAGAGAATCTACATTTTCCAATGTGCTCAGTTTTTCTCGTTTTCTACTAGGCAAAATCGTAGTGTCAATGAAGTTGTTTTCATTCAAAAATATCCAGAGTAAGATAAAAATTGTATAACGGCAAAAGTTTTCCAGAAACGATTTTTCCGCTGAAATCTAAATTGCAGGGGTAAATAATTAAACTTCAATAATAATTTACAAAATAATTAACATATTTACACTGAATTTTAGGTATAAAAGGGACACGTTGGACATGCTGGTCCTACGACGTCCCTAATAATTGAAGTTGCAGATTAACCTAATATTAATATGAATATAGTATGCAACCAACTTATGAGTAATGGATTTTAAAATGTCACTACCAGTAAATCCGTATAACTAAATTACTGCAATCTTAATGAATTCATTATAAACATAAATTCCGACAGGATGTATAGTGACTGTATTTCACAAAACTTAGGTTAGCAATTATTTTCAGTTAAGGTCTAGTTATTTTCTAATATTTCTGAAGGATAAACAAAGACATTACCTTCTATCTCCTAGTGCTGAAGGCTGCGCCATTATAGTTATGATAACTTATTAGCAGTGGAGGACGTTCTTTTCTTTTAACCAGCAACTGTTAAAAAAAAGGTAAACCCATTTTTACTAGTCAGGAACAGAGCAGGTCATATTCTTAAGGTAAATAAGTATCAGGCATAGTATAATGCAAATACTTTAATATGATACACATATTACACTTGAAATACAACTACTTTTTAATTCATAAGAATACTGTCCCCAATAGCACAAGACGAGCTTTGTACTATCCACAACTGGTCTGTGTGGTCCAAAACTCGTATATGTAGAGAAGACGATATTAAAACGACACAAAGACGTATTTGGGACCAAGGGTGTTTCGGAAAAATAATGTAGGCGGGATTAAAAAGGTTTATACTGAACGTCCCCCGGACAAGTCTAAATTTGGTTTCAAACTCGTCTTAAACTCGTCGTTAAAAGTAGTAGGCGTAATTCAAAAGTCCGTCCAGAACGTCTTTCAGACAAATCTGAAACACGTTTAAATCTCAGTTAAAACTTGTCTTACTTCTTTTAACGGTTCCCTACATAACATCGTGCTGCATCAGCCATTTTAGTCTTCCTGAGACTTTCATGGAGTCAACAAGCACTCCCAAAACCTCAAATTTCAAAAACCTCAAAACATTTAAATTTTAGCTATAAAGGGTAATGTTCTCCACTCTACAATCAATTTGCAAGATTTTGGTTTGTTTCAGTACACATTATTAGTGCAGAAATTTATTTACAGTGTTTTTGTGATTAGTGTTTTACGTGTTGCGTAGGTGAATGTGTAAAACTTACATTCACCATATAAAATGTCAATTTATATGCTTTAAATATTTATAATTGGTAGTGTATGTGTGATGTGTAGTTGTGCACAACAGCCAGAATTAGTAAACTATTAAGTAACTAAGTATAATGTGTGTTGTGTTCAAGTGAGTAGATTTAAGTAGATTATGTTCCTGAAATACACTGTACTACTTCGGGTTGTAATTCACAATTGTATGCGTTAACATTGTGAGATGTGACAGGGATGAAAAGTAATGAATAAGTATGATGTTTTATGAATGAACCGAATGAATATTGTAGTAAAATAGAAATTTGTAGTTTACTATGTAGAAAATTATGTAAAAGGGGGAAGGGGAGGGGAGTACGACGAGTTGGTCCTAAGCTGGTCCAGTTCGGACCAGCTTATGAAAAGACGAGCTAAGCACGTGAACGGGCTGCGCATAATCTTCTCCTACAGACGTATCATACTGGACCTTTTCCAGAAGTTGTACGAGTTGTGGACAAGTGGGCGTCAACTATAGTTTAGGTCCTCAGTACGTTTTAAACTCGTCTTGTGCTATTCGGGGTCTTACTCCCTAACCTGTTTTTAACCTAGTAGGAAAACTAGAAATAAATAGTAAAGTAAGTATTACATGAACTTAGCCGTAAAAAAATTTTAAAAGTTGAATAATGTTCTTTGTATACAATCGTCAATGGATATTTCAGGTATGAAAGTACTTTCAGAAAGTAGATGTGAGGTCCGCTTTAAAATAAGCGGTAGTTCTGGTTCAAAAAAGGTTTTCGTGTTTGAAGCTAGTTCGAGTAGAGACAAAGTTCAGACGTAGTGATTATTTAAGATTGCGCATTTTATTTAAAAAGATAAGTAATGTTCTTGAATCAGCAGCTATAAAACAAACTATGTAAAAGCAAAACTTTAAAATTTAGTATTGATAGAAGTAGAAGACATTGTACTGACTTGTATAAAAAATATACTTTAAATAGAAAATACGTATAAAATTTAATATCTCTTACAAATTAATATATGCGAGAATAGATAAGTAACAAAGTGATATTATCGTTTATTACTAATAACTAATACAAAGGATGAGCTCAAGGTTTTTAGGAAAGCATCTGCTATTTTGAAGTATGAATAGCTAGTTCTGTAATAAACCGACAATATTTTAGTGTTTCGAGAAGGCTTTGTATTGTATTTGTGAATTATAGCTAAGCACATTCACAATTTAGTGGTTTTACTTAATCTTATAGACCTACAATTCAACAACCTATTTTAAAAAAAGGCAAAACCACAGAAAAAAATTTCCTATTGTATATGCTAAGTGAACAGTGTATTTATTTAAACGTTGTTCGTCTGTATGACCGTCGCCATTGCGATAACCTTAACAGTTATACACTTATATTTACCTACCAACAGGTTTGGAAGATCACCACTTTGATCAAGCAGAGCCCTATTTTTTCAGTAAAAACTCATTTTAGTTTCACTTCGTTATTATCAGGTGAATTACCCTTTTAAAATTTTTGTTTAATGAGCAGGAATCCTAAAAGCGTTGCGTGTAGGATACATACGTATACGGCTGATAGCGGTCAGGCCAAAACTGCTTTAACTTACATTAAGTGCGGATCACTTCACATTCCGTATTTAGGATGGCTATACTAGCAATTTATAGAACATCCACAACAAGATTAGGCAGGTCAAAGATATTGTTTTTAGATAGTGCTGTGAACTCAGACTGTACGATACACTGTGTAAATCCCACTCCAACACGTACCAAAAATACGAATGCAATAAGTTAACAAAGAGTCCGCTTGTATGTGTTGCGTAGAAAATTATTGTTCTTTAGGGTTGAGAAACTTCTTCCGTATGCTTGCATGATTTGATGATTTATATGTTCCTTCTCAAACTTAAACTAAACAAACTAATAAATTATATTAATTAGTCCCTAGGAATTAATATCATAAATTACTAATTCGTAATAACGTTGTATGTAAGATACATTGTGTTTAACTCAATGATTGTCTGTATTTGATTTAAAACTAATTGTTGCTATAGCAGTAATGTCTTACTATTACTCAAAATCAAACTCATGTCGACAATCTAAGCATCTACTTCAGGCCGACAGGGGACAATAAAGGCGCAAAGCGCCAATTTTTTTAGTATAATTCGGCGACAAAGTTCTAAATAATTCAAATAAATTAAACATGTGATGTTTTTATAGTTTTGGACGGTACTAAGTAAACCATATTTAAAATTGTTATAATATTTTCCATTTCTTTAAAACAATTGTCTAACATAATTATTGCTTTTCAACTGTATGGTTTGTTTAATATCATTGTAGTCCTTTCCTACATTTCATTTTATTACCTTGAGCTGAAATAGATTCGTTTTCAGATGCTGTGCACGTGTTAACTGTGGATATATCTAAAGTCAGATAAAAACAAACAAATAACAGACACAGCATTTACAGAGAATTTAACCCACTCACATAGGGATATAGCTTCGTATCCTTGACATTGCAATACAATGAGACCAGTATTAGGAGCGTGGATGAGACAGAATTGACAGATGGCTGGGAAGGATGAGCCATAAAACAAAAAAAACATAACAAAATAGGTTAGCACATGAAACAAAAGAAGAATAAAATGCATGACAGATGAACCATCAAATGGAAAAATTAGGCGCATCGCGGCGAATTTGTTGACTGGGCGCCCAAAGTAGGTTCTGAGTGTCAGCAAGTGTTGGCTTTAACAAAGGCGAGAAATAATGTTAACGCCAAAACATCACCTAAAAGAGATTTTGTTGAAAAAGAAAGCGGCTATAGGAGACAAATTCAAAATATATTTAGTTCACTTGCCCATTTTTCAATGTTGAAATCATCCGGTTACAAGGAAACTGTCTAAATAAATTATCCAGTTAAAGCAGACAGGTTTTTTAAAATTTGGAATTGAATGTGATTTAACTGGCAATATCTAAAAACATATATTATGATGAAGATGAAGCCATAAATAAGGCTACGCCCGGCAAGTGTAGCACAATTGTTTTTGACAACTACACTTAGGTATTCTTATCAAAACATTAACACTATCTGACATATAAATAGGTCGCCGTATTTTCTTGAACCTAAAATGAGTGCAAGAACTATCCCATTTTCTGATAACCTACAAACGTAAACCTGGCATTTTTCATCTTTCACTTTCGTGGTCTTTTAGTAGTTATACCTTAAACATCTAATGCAACTTGTGCCAACAACCCATTATTAATAATGTACATGAACGTAAAAAGTGAGAAAATAAAAAATTTCATGTATAAGCACACTTTGCATTACACGTGTAACGCCTTCGTACACACTACGAGTTTTAAATGTTTACTGGCTTGTCTTTAAATGATTTTTTTATTTCCCTTGTTGCATTTGGACGACAGTACTAACTGGAAAACTCATTAGAACAATCTCTCATATTGTTTACCAGAACGAACTAATTAATAGCGTTATTAAAACCAACACAATATAAAAATTGACAAATGATATTACACTACTAACATAGATAATTATAATTATATGTAGCTTGATATTGCGGACAGCGGACGTATTTGTGCGGCAATTCCCATTGAAGCATGAACATGTGATCAGTTAATTATATTCTCAAGAAATTTATAAAACAAAGTGAGACACAATTACATCTGCGCATGAGCCGTTGAAGGCAAGCGTCAATATTGAAAACGTATTGAATTTCAAGTGCACTGGGATCACATAAACTAGATATGCTGCATCATTACGTGATATAAGTAAAGCTTTTTAACATTCAAGCGTGAGTATATGAATGAATTTCATTTTAGAATAATTTAAATCTTAAATTGAAGTTTATTTAACTGAACAAATAATAGTAATATCTTTTAATTAATTTAAATAAGTAAATACAAAAAACGATGTGTTCTTTATAAAACTTTTTATGTTTTTCGTTTAGGTTTCTCAGTTCCTTTTCGGCGCCAGGCTCCATTTGAACCCCCGCCGTAGCCGCCACCACCACCACCATAGCCTCCTCCGCCGCCATTCCTGCTGCCGCCATTACCTCCCTGGTTTCCTCCATTGCCTCCCTGGTTACCTCCGCCAGGATACCAGTTGCCACCGTTGCCTCCCTGGTTTCCTCCATTGCCACCCTGGTTTCCTCCATTGCCTCCCTGGTTTCCTCCGCCAGGATACCAGTTGCCACCGTTGCCTCCCTGGTTTCCTCCATTGCCTCCCTGGTTTCCTCCATTCCCTCCCTGGTTTCCCCCATTGCCTCCCTGGTTTCCTCCGCCAGGACGCCAGTTGCCACCGTTGCCTCCCTGGTTTCCTCCATTGCCTCCCTGGTTTCCTCCATTGCCTCCCTGGTTTCCTCCATTGCCTCCTTGGTTTCCTCCGCCAGGACGCCAGTTGCCACCGTTGCCTCCCTGGTTTCCTCCATTGCCTCCCTGGTTTCCTCCATTGCCTCCCTGGTTTCCTCCATTGCCTCCTTGGTTTCCTCCGCCAGGACGCCAGTTGCCACCGTTGCCTCCCTGGTTTCCTCCATTGCCTCCCTGGTTTCCTCCATTGCCTCCTTGGTTTCCTCCATTGCCTCCTTGGTTTCCTCCATTGCCTCCCTGGTTTCCTCCATTGCCTCCCTGGTTTCCTCCATTGCCTCCCTGGTTTCCTCCGCCAGGACGCCAGTTGCCACCGTTGCCTCCCTGGTTTCCTCCATTGCCTCCCTGGTTTCCTCCATTGCCTCCTTGGTTTCCTCCATTGCCTCCCTGGTTTCCTCCATTGCCTCCCTGGTTTCCTCCATTGCCTCCTTGGTTTCCTCCGCCAGGACGCCAGTTGCCACCGTTGCCTCCCTGGTTTCCTCCGCCAGGACGCCAGTTGCCACCGTTGCCTCCCTGGTTTCCTCCATTGCCTCCTTGGTTTCCTCCATTGCCTCCCTGGTTTCCTCCATTGCCTCCCTGGTTTCCTCCATTGCCTCCCTGGTTTCCCCCGCCGGGATACCAGTTGCCACCGTTGCCTCCTTGGTTTCCTCCATTACCTCCCTGGTTCCCTCCACCAGGATACCAGTTGCCACCGTTGCCTCCCTGGTTTCCTCCGCCAGGGTTCCAGTTTCCACCGTTGCTTCCCTGGTTTCCTCCGTTGCCTCCCCCAAAGCCATTTCGCTTCCCGCTCCGAGTATTAATTTTTGGGGATTTGCACTTCTTTTTGCTTACCGTGTTGCACTTTCCAACTATAATTACAAGTGTTAAAAATAGGATTAATTAGGATTTGCTTAAAAAAAGTCCGCCTATAATTACCTAAAATTTTAACATTGAAATCTACAATCCAGAACAAATTACACTAATTTACAACATACCTGGATTTGGTTTTGAGCATATAACTCCTTCGCATTCGTCAGTGGATTTACTCTCGTACTTCTGTCTGTCCTTTAGGGCCATCTGAATGGTTGTAGAAGATGAAAACTCCGCAGTTTGGACGCAGATGGCTGCCAGGAGGTTTGTGCTGATGTCCAACTTTATTTCAGCAGCCGCTAAAACTTGCAGTCCACAAAAGACTACCAAACGAAAAATTGTTAATCAAACAAGATTTATCTTTTGTAGTAAGTGCCTAGTCTAGAAAGAAAATTTTAAAAAACCTGAAATCGAAACCTAGGACTCACTTAGGCCAATTAGGTTCACACGGTGTGAGTCTCGGTGGAAATTTTGACGTTGTTTCCATTGAGGCATTGTACATTGGGACCTTAAACTGCTGGTAATTTACAATAACACTGTTAAATATAAGTTGTATTGAACTGGGGCTGTTTTGATTTTAGATTTTTTAAATTATTTTAACACTACAAGCAATTAAATATTTAGCATTAGTTCATAACCGTAATATTCTAGTCGTGATTCTATAGTGTAATTATGTATAGGATAAAATCAATGAAGAAGAACCTTCGAAATCAATTGTGACATTTATTCAAGCAGAGTAATTTGGTGTCCTAAAAACAAACAAACGCTTACAATTAAAACATTTTAATCGATTTCAGTGTAATTATTTCATTAAATTGACCGTATAAAATGTTTACTGCACTTTCATGTCAAATTATGGAATAACAATATGCTACATTAGTGCCTATTTTATTGATTCAACGTCAATTAAATTTGAATGAACTATGTATCAGCCCTTGCTTAAATAGATATTTTAATGACAAGGCTACAATAATTTAAGTGGAACCATTTCAAGCATAACAAGTATGTAAATTAACATAATATCAAAATTAGATTGTATAGGGGTCGTCCATTAAAGATGTCATCAAAATATTTGGACTTCTATGGCTATACTGTCTTACATAAGGTACAACTATTGTGTCAATGAATCTCCCTAACGTGAAATGCCACGTATATTCAAGTATACATATTTAATAGCAATCCCGCATATCCAATTCTTTTAGGAACCCAAATGCTCGGGCCAAAAGAAAATGTTTTGGGAGTTTTTTTAAAAATCCCGAACATTTTCCCCAAAAGAAACGTTTTACTTCCTTTTGGGAATTTGGTCACTTTTCTTGAAAGGCAGATGTTTGCATTATGCATGAAAGAAAACGTCCCTAAAGAAAAATTTGCGTTTTTTCCAAAATATGCTCAGTGATTAATAATGGAGTCATTAAACTGTTTGTTATATATAATTTCACATTTCCAATTTATTATTTACCATTAAAGTTGTAAAAGGTGAGAATTAGTTCATTAATGAATGATTTTTTCTGCATAAAATATAATAATTACTATTTTCTCAAAAATCTGCAACTTCGCTCACAGTTGAAAAACATTTTAGGCATCAGTCATCAGCCACCAGAAACAGTATACAACTCCATGCTTCTTTCGTTTTCTTTTGCTCACAATTTCGGACCTTATGAATTAAGAAAATTATTATAAGTAAACATGTTATTTAATGCGCCACTTATGTAGATCAGGATATAAAAACCTTCTAGTCCGTGTTCCCATAACCTTATCTCATGTTAGTATTTAGTATAAGTATTATGATTGTAGGACACAAATATGCAATTACTGGAATTAAAATGCATCAACACAACTTACGTAGGCCAGCGTAATGTAATTAGGTGATGTGAGTAGGTCAGCGGATTGAACCATGTGTCAGTCAGTAGTAAAAAACGCATTTAGTACTCGCCTTCGCCTGTGACCTGCTCTTCCTCTGCAAAGAACTCGGTTCACTATAATTTCAAATGTTGTAATAGTAAAAAAAATGAAATTGAACTTCCAGCTTAATATTTCAATCATTGTTGTGGATCAACAATTAGTGCTACCACTCAGTGAACCCAAAGTCTAAGTTTGCATTAAAAGTTGGTAAGTTTAGTAAAATGTAATAATTATGTGCTAAAAATTACTCAACTTACAGGCTTGTAGGTCCAAACTGTTGACTGTCTGCCATCAACGATTATGAGTCGAATACGAACTATGTTGTTTAATCCCAAGAATCACTACTAACAGCAAGTTGCAGCTAACCAGAGCAGTTAAATTCTGTAGCACCATAATTAACTGCAAAGCTAATAGCTAATTAATTAATCACAACTACAATTTGTCAAATTCAAATCAGTTTCACTGTGGCTGACTGACGATGTGGCGAAGGCTAATTTTTCTCTTCTTTGCGAATTTGCATTTAGCGCGTATTTAGAAATCTAACGACCGACTTCAGTATTGGTTGATTGTCGCTAACGAGTGGCTGCTCGTATGTTCCTATAATACACGCACATCCACCGGTACACATTACATTATATGCGCACATCCTGCATTCCTACTGCTAGTATGAAGGATTGAACGAAAGAAGACCGTGTGCACTGCGCATGACGATTCGATGCAATTCTTTTGGGCGGCACGATATTTTCCTTTAAGAATATGCGCCTATATGACCACTCATTGCATTTCTTTCGTGCTGCATGATACTTTTCTTTCGGAAAGTGTGCCCAAATGACAATCGGAGATTTTCCTGGAGGAATATGAACGATTTTGCATTAAACCAAAGTTTCTACATTTCATTAAAGATATATTTTACTTTTGGAATGGAAAATTTCTTCTGAGAGCAGCATCTTAAAAGAAAATGCAAAATATTCATATAAGAGCTATGACCAAACAAAATTTCTTTAAGGAACCCAAATATTTTCAGTATAAGGGATGCCTCCAGCGTCATTTGAGGACGAATTCTTACCTATGATAATGTACGTAGTAATCATGGTCCTAACACAGATGCAATAATGGAGTCGCCAAGCGGAAGTGTTTCGTCTTCCACGCCTGCAGCTCCTGCCAATAGAGAATAGTTGCTGTACACGTCACTTAGCATTCGCTTTTGAGGCCAGACCGGAGCTGCAGCGCTCGTTTTAGTCCATAATTTGACTATTCCGTTGTTATTGATGCATTTAAATGCTTCCAGAGTCACGTCAACGTTTTCTATCAGAAAAGTCCACTTGACATCCATCTCATAAGCGGACTCATTGGAAAGGAAGGATGATTTGCGATGAACGTCCAACAGCAGTTTTAAATAGATTGGCGCGTCCTTCTTACCTGTCAAAATGCCCAAGTGCTCCCGCCTTAACATATTTCCGAATTTCTTGGCAGACATGATTCTAGTGTCACAAATAAAATGAGGTTGAAGCACATTGTACCTTTCAGAAGAATTCGATTGACTCCGTCGCTCCAAGACGTTCATTGCAAAGCGGAAATAATTATTCCCGCGATGTAAGAGCAAACACACTGTAGTTCTCAATTAATAAATCCTGCAGTCCTTTTTGCAAAGAAAGAGGAGGGGGAAGGAGGCGATAGCTTTGCCAGAATGAGCTGAAAACTGTGTTGATGATAATAGCGCCTATGACCCAGAAGGTGTAAAGACGGACGTTGCTTGTGTCCAGTCGCCCCACTAGCGCCGCGATTTGCAGAGTAAACGGGGCCAAAATGAGTTCCACAACAATCGGCATACTCACTTCCTTTAAAGACATTTTTATAGGCAGAGCAAAATTGGCAGCTGTGTGCCAAAAAAATAACCAAACTTGAGAGTCCAACGGCAGGACAAGAAAATAGAAACTTGACCTGCTCCGCCCTCCATCGTCAGTTTGTGCACTGAGTCGAGTTGAGTAGAAAAGCTCCATTGTGTCTTTCCCCACTGTTTCCCATAACACATTAGCCTCACTGTGGATGTAACCTGGGGCATAATGCATCACTCCGTTTGAGCACACTTTCTTCTATGGTATGGAAATGAGTGGGTGGTCGTCGCTCAGAGTGAAATTCAAACGACGAGCAATGACCTGTATAATTTTGAAGACTGGGTAAGCAGCGTAGTAAACCAAATACGACCCAACAATTGTCAGATTTTTGTCCTGCATGTGACGAACACAGTCAAGCTGCCCCGCGTAGAAGTAGTTTGAGTATGACACTTAGTTATAGTTCTTTGGACTTCTCAAACGTTGTATTTAGATCATTTTGCATTTGTCAAATTCTGTTCCTAGACAATTTTCAAATTTTTAAAACGTGCCGATAAAACATTTTGCAATTTTTAGAATTATCTAGTTATAACAGTTTGCCACTTAAAAGCTTGTAGTTAGAACATTTTGAAATTTGTAAAACCATGTAGTTAGAGCAAATTGCGCTCTTGAATCACGTAGTTAAAATGTTTTGAACTTTTACAAATTATGTAGTTGGATAAGTTTGCAACTTAAGCCTATGTAGTTAGAAGAAATTGCATTTGAAATCATGTTGTTAGAACAGTTTGTGAGTAACGCATAGTATTAAGTGGATTTTGATTTTTTTTAAATCATGTAGTTACTTCCCACGCACGGCTATGACATAGGACGCTATAGGAATATGGTATCCATTCATGTATAGGTGTAAATGCTACAGATATCTATATGTCTCTATAGTTTCCGATAGCTTCCTACACATTTTGTTTCTTTTGTTTTACGCATATTATGCATGTTGTACAACGCTATATAATGCTACACTTCGCTGAATTAATATATGCTTGTAAATTAAAAAAAGACGAGTATTGATTTCTCGTTAGTAAATCTGTTTAATCAATTTCAATAAGATTGCATACTTTTAACAAATAAAGGGTGTTGTCAATTTCTACAGTAAAGAACTTCTCCGTCACAATATCAACTATTGGAATTACAACAGTTTCTTGAGGTGCATCAAGTTCACAATAAAATCCATATTTTAAATACTTTATTTTTTTTACATCAAATTGTTTAACTATTGCAAACTCTTTTACGCAATTACAGCGTACAACACAATCACACTCAATTTTTACAAACAAATCAAGCTTGCCCATGCAGGTATCAGTAACTTTTATGAAACAATTTGCACGCTTTTTTGTTTGAGTAACAGTAAATACACTGTGATTAATAATAGCCTTTTTTGCAGCAAAAAATATATTAGCAGGAGCATATTTTAGTATTTCAGCTTTTATTTCAGGGTCTAATTCCACTAATTCAAACGGCGGTTTAATTTCGTGTGCACAATTTGATAATTTGGAATATTTCATTAATCGTGAAAGTAAAATTGAAACTTCCTTATTTCTTGATTTTGAAAGGATCCAAAATGATCTTGAACGAACTTGGAATTCTTGTAAATACCTTCTGGATATTTGTATTGCAGCTCCATTTGAGCTTTTGATGTATTTAAGAATTTTTGCATTAAATGATTCGAATAAAAACGCCGACGAATTGCATAAAGATCCCCAATCAACAAAAGTTTGGTACAAATGGGATACTAGATGCACGTTAAAGCTCATGTATTCAATTCCATACAGCACTTTAATATCTTCTACAAAGCGGTGTAGTTGTCGTGGCACATATGATTTGTGGTCGATATCTTTTATTTCTAGCTGTGATAAAAGAAACATACAATTTGCCAGTCGACATAGGTGGCGATGATATTTCTTCGGAAGAATGTCCTTTAGAATAACTGGAAGTACAAATAACATTGTGCGGAATTCAGAAGCTTTCCAGTGTTTAAAATGATTAATAGATCGAATAGTTCGTACAATTTCGAATGGCACCCGCACATTATTTAAAATCTTGTCTATCAGGTCAATATTATTTCCAATGTAGTAATCCTGTTTAGAAACTTTTATTAATATAAGTGTCAGTAGGCTTTTGAAAACGCCAATGTATATAGCGTGCATGGGCTCAACAACAAATCCATTAACTATATTGAAATTGTTAAGCAATAGTAAGGGTGAGGCACACTTAATTCCTTTTATCATATTATTACTTGTTATGCTTAAACGGAAACTTTCATCACATCTTAGTGGAACTGCTTCTTCACTATTATTTACATAAATGCGACAATGGCCTCGGCCTTTTTTTACACTTTGACCTTTATTTTCGCACCACGAACAACCATATGCTCCGTTGTATTGAGTTGTTCCTTGAATTACGTACCTAGCTCCTGAATCCACAGAACATTTAGTGAAAAATATTTTGCTTGAAACACTTTTACCACATTCGAGTTTCCACTTAACAGGGTTAACAGCTAAATCGTTAAGACGCTCTACAAGTTTAGAAAATAAAAGTGAGGAATTTATCTTGTCGCTGCCAAACCAGAGCGCAGCCATAATAACATTATTTTTACGATATCTATAGCTCAACTCGTTTACTACGATAAAAACAGGCCATATTGAATATTTTGATGACTTAAATACTGGTACACCGTCTGTATTAAACATGCAAGTTAAATCGTATTGATCTAATGGTATATTATTATACCGTTCACCATAAGTGTCATGGATTTCTTGAATTGAATAATTGCTGCGATTACACAATGCTATTTCAATAGCATTTTTAATTCTTGTGTCTTCTAGTAACATTTCAAGCTGCGTCCTAATGTCGTAAATCACAAAGTAATGGCCATTATAATGTAAAGTTTTTTCACAATAAATAGAACGGCACACTTCACATGTAAACGTATCAGTTAATATTGATTCACAAGTTTGGCAGTAGTAGTTATTAACACTTAAGTTTTTTTTAAATATTATTTTTTTTTCAAATTTCAAACGACTTGTAGGATAATTCACTTTGGCTGGTAAATGAAGCTTCACTAATTTCAACAAATCCTCAAGACATTTATCTGTTAAATTGTGTCGTGTCGAAAATGCTAGAATAAGATTAATGCTTTCAGATCTGGATATCGGACAATCAAAGTACAGCGGCTCCTGGAAATAAGTTATCAATACAAGCTTTCAATACTAAAAAAAATCAATTTAACATTTTAACTGAACAAGTTTGGTAAAATACTAACATCTTCAAAATTGTAGGTGTCGTCACTTTTGTCATGCGAAGCACAGCTGCTTGTATCGTCAAAGTCGCTGCAGGTTATACTTTCTGTTGAACTGTTATTGTCATCACTTGAAATACTAGACAGTTCCCAATCGATATTTAATTCACAATGAGCAGAATCACCTTGAATGGATAAGAATATAATGAAAAATGAATGACTCAATTACTATGATAAATGTTTAATTCAGTTTGAGAAATAAAACAAATATTGCACGTATTATAACTAACCTACGGCAGAGCTAGCGTCAAAATTGTTTGTAGAGTGAATTCTTGACGGTGAGCAGCTATCATCAGAATCAGATGATGAACTGCTAATTTCAATATGTTGACGCTTCTAATTAAAATACAAACACATATAGTTACAGCTAATTTGAAAATGATTTAAATTAAATATGCCATAATGTTCGGAAATAAATTCCTATTTTGCTTTACCTTTGTTTTTCGGCTATAACGGGTCTGTCTAGGTATCTTTTTTGGAACATCATTAGTACTCTGTGTCAGCCTACTGTACATGTTACTTTAATGTGTTATCAAAGAAATTAAATAGTAATTAATAAGTACTTACTAACATTTTTTTAAGGTAAATAAAGTGAGTAGAAAACGGATTGCTGTTCATACATTACAAATATTCAGATACTCCCACTACTTTCATTCATTGGATAAATACTTAGTCAATGGAAAGTAAAGGCGCGTAAGAAAATCCAACCGCCACTTCACACAATGGCATTGTATGGCATTGCATTCTTGTCTCGTCTGAATACCTACTAGTCTAGCCGTCGTCTACTGGAATGTGCATACATTCAATTTTGTTAGTCAGCTTTCGGCAGCTAATTAGCTATTAAAATTAAGTTTCCAGAGTTCAGTTTGCATATTTAAACAACCATGGGAAATGTAAAATACGCTACTGTTTTTTGGGAGAAGGAAAACACATATTCGGCTGTCAAAACTTCCAAAATACGCCCTAAAAACGAAGTTGCATTTTCACACACTGAGTCGCTTAACGAAAATTGGAGTATTGAGTATGAAAAAGGCCAATTTGATGTTGGATTGGTGATTGCCGTGGGTAAGTTAAATTATAATAATAATTGCATTAATTACATTACAAGGTTGCGTATAGTTGACTGTATAATATAAATTGAAGAATTTGAAAAACACAAAATGTAGATTGAGCAGAGCTTTCATGAATCACTGTGAGTTTTAAAGTGCTTCAAAATTGTGAAATCTTTATTGTGTTTGCAAAATTGTTAGGATCAAGAGCGAAAATGGAAAAGCTAGCTGCAGACAGAGCGGAAGAAATTTCGAATATTTCAATGCAGGAAAAGGAAGAAGATGATGAGTACACTGCAATGTCTAAGAAAAGTCGAAAAAATGCAGCAAAGCGAAAAATTGATGACATATGTCTTGATGTAAGTTAATATCTGATTTTTGAAATTAATAGTGTTCAACAGCTAGTTAGTTATTTTGTGCACCATTTACGCTGCTTATCTATGTCCAGGTTCAATTATATTGCATTATGTTGATGTATTTTTATAGACCGAATCGCCTCGTTTCTCAGTGAAGAAGCATAAACTTGAGCAGAAAGCTAAAAATGTAGGTTATTTTCGGTTTTACATCACACTTCGTTTTACAACAATATATAATTATATGTGCTAATTGCAAGGTAAAATATTATAAAAATTTAAAGACGTGTATTTTCATTTTCACATTGTTTATAAATCAGGTTGAGCGACATACATTGTCTGTCATTGAGAAAATGAAACAGGAAACACATGTCAACAATGCAGAATTGTCCGATGAAATTATCAACGAAGTTATTTTGGAGTCATCATTCCTAGCAAGTTTAAGTGAGATGAATGCTAGTTACGTAGAAGTACGTACATCTGATTCCGAAACTTTTGATGATAATAGCATGCATGAGAATATTTTGAACGGTGATGAAAATGTCGAGGAAGGCGAAACAGATGAACCATTTGGAAATCAAAACAGCCTTGAAACTTTTAATAGTTTTGAAGTAGCTAAATCTGACAAGGAAATTCTGCTTGAAGAATCCGTGAAATCGTTGAAAGCTAAGCTTCGTAAGGCAAAAAAGGAGAAAAGACATTTGGAAAGTTAGTTGTTTTTACTAATTCGTCCACGAAATATACTGTACATTTTTATTTATGAGTGACTTGTTCGAGCAAATGTGATTTTGTGACGCTTTGTGAATGTTATTCAATTTATAGTTTGGTATAATCTATAATACTGTAGTCATTTTGTATGCATTCATTGTATATTTTTATTGGTTTGTGGCGATTATTGCAACGTAAACTAGTAGTTACCTCTGTTTAATAGAAGTTTAATTATTTTTATTCATGTAGAACAACTCAACGAATTGCAAGCCACGAGGCAAGTACCAGATCAACCTGTTGATATTGAAAATGGAATTTTGATTAGTGAGATAATTTTGAAAGAAATTAAATCAGATTTTCGCTACAACCCTTCTAAATTTCTGCGTGCAATGATGTATAGTACAAAGCTGTTTACATACGAAGAAGTCGCATTGTCGTCGTTGACAGGTCAAAAGAGTCGAGATGGGCAACGTCCACGTCTTGATTTTATGAAGTTCTCAACAGTAACAGGTAAATATTGGGGAGTATACATAAAATAATACAAAATAAAGTGTCACGTACATTCCTACATTATACAATGAGTCCTTTGTGAGTTCGATTTGATAAAAAGAATTTTCAAAGTACGATTGTGCGTTAACAAAAGAAATAATAGGGCCTAACTGGGAAAAATACGAAATCGTTTTTAATTCGTATAAATACAGAGATTTTGTTTTAATAATAAATTATGTTATAATTACATAACAGATTAGTAAATTGTAGCGTTTAGGCTATGAGTCAGTTGGTATTCAGGGAAAAACGTAATATTAAAAACTAAAATATCTTGCTTCTTAATTATTTATTCAGAATGCAATAAATTGTTTCATTTTTCATATTTTTTATCCACTTTAAATGGAATATTTTAAGATAGGCATCACATATCGTACATTTTGCAAATAATTGATTCTTTTAAATTAAGAAAGTTGTCAAAATTTTAGGTCACAAAAGAAGTGTTTGACATAGCAGTTAAAAATTAATTAACTATATCTATGTATCTATTATCTATATGTTATGTGTTAGCTAAATAATTTAAAAGCTGAAACAAAACTCTGTGGGATAGTCTCTTAAAGTTTAATAAAAAGCTAAACCAATTTATATGTACCTAACCAAAATATTTGAAGTGTGCAGGCATATCATTAGGCTGCCACTATGGCCAATAATATACCCATATGTAAGTACCTAATATAAATAATATACGGCGCGCACCTAATTATAATTTTAATTAACTGTAATACATCAATTGAAAATAATCAAACTGCAGTATGATAATAATTTTTTGACTCACAACTACTGCATTGAGTTAGTACAGGGTAAAACGTGTAGATTAGTATTCAAGTAAATGTATAGTGCACTGTATTTTAGACATAAAGTACATAATTTGCTTTTCTTTTGTTTTGGCAGATTACACAATAAAAAAATGCAAGCTTCAGCCACGGTCCCTACCCTACGAGAAGTTCAAGAGAGCTATGCGCGATGTCTGCACTGACGCCAGAAAACACTTAAAAGGAAGTAAAAAAAACCAAGATTTGAATGTTTAGAGAGTGGGTCAAAAATATGCATTAATTGAATTTTTTGTCATACGTTATTTTACAAAATTCGATGTTTTTCAATAAAACTACAATCCAGAATGAATGTGAATGTATGCGGCGTAATTTAATATATTTTTGTACACTCTGCGGCTACTGCCAGAACCTACGCATACCATATAATTAATTTAGAGCGCTCATAAAGCTTTTGCAAACTGTAGGAATCAATAGGAATATTTTTTCGAATTCAACAGTAGAAACTGTAGGATTCGATCGGTTTTTCTATAGGAGGGTAAGTTTCGGAAATGTCCGACATTCCTATGCATTAGTTCTGTAGTTAAAATGTGTCGGACCCGATAGGATGGCATTGCGTGGGTTAGAACCATTTGCAGATTTAAAATCCATGTAGTTAGAATTTTTTTTGTTTTAGAAAATGATGCAATTAGATCAATTTGCACTTTTCATTAGCATGCAATTTATGCACTGGTCGACTAAAACGCTTAATAAAATCAAAAGTGGTGGAACGCGGATTTGAAACTTCGCCCACGAATTGTATTTTTGAAAACAGTACAAAATTTTTGTATCTTATGTGTTAACTATTACTATACAAAATAAATGCAAGCAGTAGTGCAAAATTGCAAAATTTAGTGCAACAGTCGGTTGTGAATTTTCCACTGCAAAATCTGCCGCTAAAGACACACAGTTTCTAAAAGTACATGGAAACATGAATTTAAAAAAAGAAAAGTGCACTTTTTTGAATTCATTTGAAAATTTGAATTTTAGAAACTGCTTGTAAATTAATTATTTAGAAGCCGATTTTGGGATTTTTATATAGATCCGTGTTGTACAATCGTAGATGCAACTAGTGGATTGTTTCTAATTACTGCTACAACCTATAACAGTTCATTTAATGTGTGATATTTGCACACTATAGAATTTAGTTACAAAGGCAAGAACTTTAAGTTCATTGAACTCTTGCAAATAAATACTGTTAGGTATAGCCTTATTTAATGCTAGTTGAAACAATTTTGTTGATAGTTAAAGTCACGTTGCAAAAAATAATTCTACAAAATTGAGTTATTGAAGCGGAAGTCGTTTACTAAGAAAATGTAACTACACGGGATGCAAACAGGAATAATACAGTTTAGAAATGTGACTAAGTTTGCAGATTCAATTGTTATAAATTTGCCATGATTTATTTATGCGTTTTGTGTTTATTTTATGTGAACAAAGCTTGCATAACAAGATTGTGTTTTTATGATTCGAATTAATTTATTTACTTTGTATTTTTAATTTTTTTAATTCATGCAACTGAACTCCTTCACCCCCACCCGCCGCAGAAACTGGAATTCTTTCTGGTTCAATCATATTTACTGACAGCGACCCATTGAATCTGTTCCGCGGAATTTGCAGCTTCTAGAACAGCAGTCTCCGTTTATTTTGCAGGTTTGTCCATTTTTTTTGGCACGTCTAGGAATGTACACAAAATGTTAAATATTAAACAGATGTTTTTATAAATTTTCACTCCCACGAAATCTAAAACAGCTTTACAATTAATGCAATTAAACTTATATTATTGATTAAATTATCAGAAAATCTAAATAATTGTTTTCTGCTAACCTTGTGCTTGAGCATTGGCCAACTCCAGCACTAAAGCAAACGCACCCACAGCTGCGATCAGCATTAGAAAGCGCATAGTTCTGCCTCTGCTTCAGTTGCGCCTAAATTTAAAATAAAAACAATTTTAATAGGTTTAAAAATTGGGTTAGTTTTAACGTAAAAGTGCTTCAGAAAGTAATTTGTTGTGAGGAAATTACCTTTAGGCCGATTTCAGAACTTTTAACCTTCTTTCTAGGTGCAAGTAAATGGAACTAGTTGTTACTAGTTGGGCTGCATCTACTGCTATGATTTGTGAAAAGACTTTAAATGTGTAACATTTGCAAGAAGTTAAATCAAAAAGGCAGAGCTTGAGTTTAATGAACTGTGTACTACTGCAGTAGTCAGTTCTACACAATTAGTAGCTCCAAACGGAAGTAATTAAATTTCAATTCATTTTATGTAGGTAGTATGCATAATACTCATGATGCTTGTGTATTGTCCATTTTGGAATCAACGAACCAACAGCGGTCTCTCTACGACGTAATCTAATATGATGATTGGCATAATTTTGTTTTCTTTTCATACAAAATATTATGTCTTATCAGAGACATAAAAATTTGAGCCTAACTTAATTTCATTAAACTCTAAAAAAATTAAAATTATTCATTGCCTAATTTTGCAAGCAACTAGAATTTGCTGATTAAAAATTTGCCGATTAATTGTTATGAATGTTTAACGCGCTTGTTTTGCGTTTGAAAATATGTTTTGCCCACAATGGGCCTAATTTTATTCTAAATTGCAGCAATGTTTTTATAACAGTTAAATTGCTGAATTCAATTCTGCAAAAAAAAAAAAAGGTTCGGAACGGAAGTCATTTAGTCACTAAGTCCGAAAAATTGGTTTGAAAAAACGGGCATCGAAAATATAGGTTTCCTAGATTTTTTTAAAAAAATATAAAATTTTTAAATTTTCAAAAATCCTGAAATCACTTTTTAGATAAATGTCTCAGAATCAGAAAAAACCAAATTTCATCAAAATCGGTTAAGAACTGTAAAATCTACAGGGCAGCAAAGTTTTAAAATTTGAATTTTTTTAAACTTTGCCGCGCGATTCTAGGCAAACGGCACAAAATGCAACCGAGTTACTTGGGATCCATACTATTTAAAAGTAGGCTGATTTCTTGAAATAGGTCTTTCCAAATTCTGGGTCGGTCATGTTGCGTCATTACCTTGTAAGTAATCTGAATAAATAATTATTGTTGCTAACTGTGTGCTTGAGCGTTGGCCGACTTGAGCACCAGTGCAAACGCACCCACAGCTGCGATTAGAATCAGAAAGCGCATAGTTCTGCCTCGACTTTAATTGAACCCTAATTTAAAATGTACACAATTTTAATGGCTTTAAAAATAAGGTCATTTTTAACGTAACAGAGCTCTATTGGTTGTGAAGAAATTACCTTTAATGCCCATTTAGGGACTTTCAATCCTCTGTTATGTACCAGTAAATTGATTTAGTTGTCTTCCGTTTAGCTGCTTGTACTGCTATGACTCGTTACAAGTATTTTAACGTGTAAAATTTGCACAGAACAGAAATAAGTCAAATGGCAACGTAGTAATTCAAATTCTTTGCTGATGTTAGCCAAAGTGAATATTTAATTAGTTTTAATTGAGCATTATTATGTTAGTAGTTAGAATTGTTTCAATGTTGTCAGTATCACACAATAGGTTGCTCCAAACGGAAGTCATTGAGCAACAGGAAGCAATTAAATTGCAATTAATTTTACGCACAATTTTTATTTTCAATTTCTTCATTTCATTTCAAATATATTATGTCCTATTACAGAAAATAATTGGATTTACAATCTCATCATCAAGTTTTACATAATTATTTACATTTCCAAATAACTGCGAAAAAAACAATCAATAAAATTTCACCTAATTCTAGATGAGATTTTAAATATCTATGCTGTACAATTGGGTGGTTATTTTCTATTTGACCTAAGGACTGTTTGCACAAAACCCAATTAAACTTTCAGGGCGGTTGAACTTACAGATTCCAGAACAGCAGTCGAGAGCATTTGAGGATTTGCACGCATTCCCATTTTTATGACAAGTCTAATAAAAAGTAAAGACATTTGGTTGTAATCATCCAACAGTGTGAAATAGCCATCAATTAAATATTGTTTTTAAATTCTTACATTTATATTAGGTGAGCAAAATCCGTCTTTGTTTCCAGTCTTGATATTGCAGAACCTCGTGCAGCAGTTTGTCGTAAAGTCCCCTTTGCAGTCCTTCCCGTTGTCCACACACTTTTTAAAAGGACATAAAATACAAAACAAGGGAATTTCAAGAAAATTAAACGAGTTGTTATACAGGGTGGCCCATTTAAATCCAACAATTCTAACAGGCTATAAAATCCAAGTTTATTATTTGAATATACCGAGCAATATACCAAAACAGAGACAATTTCTGGGAGATTTGTTTAACATCTTAATCATCAAAATCGGTTAACAATAAGTTGCAAAATGGCCTAACTAACAAAATCACAGTTTTTAGATGTTTTAGATCTTAAAATTATTTTAACAACTTTGATTTAAAATTAAAGCGTAAAACAATGCTGACTATTCCCACCGAACATAATCTGACAAAAAATTTCAAATTTGAAAAACAAATTTTTACAATTTTAAAAAAATGTTAGATTTTAAAAAATTTTTAAATTTTAAAAAATTTTGAAATTTAAAATTTTTTAATTTTTTAGTTTTTCAATTTTGAAATTTTGAAATTTTTAATTTTTTGACAGATTTTTTTAGTAGAGATAGTCTGCATCTAGAGCAGAAGTAAGTTTTAAACAGCCAGAAAAAATATGAGCAAGAAATAATTATTACCGCGGACACCGATGCACCACCTGCATTAGCCAGCGAAAAAAAGGCGGACAAAAACGCAGCCAAAATCAGCATAAAGATGCGCATGATAGTTAATATGTTAATCGGAACCTGTAACTATTTATAACGTAAACAATTTTTATCGGTTAGAAAATTAGAATAATTTACGTTGGATTATTTGAATTTAACGAACCCAATAATTAATTATGAAAAAAATATACCCATACCAATATTTCAGGACTCAAGATCCAACGTCAAGTGTGCGCAAATAATTAATTAGAATTTGTTCCCTCCTGTTTAGCTCCTTTTACTGTCGTGACTAGCAATATGTTGGAATGTAAGATATTTAAACAGGAAGAATTTCGATCACAAATTAAAATTGTGGTTGTCAAACGGAAGTCGTACGGTCATTTTGCAAGGAATTGGAATTTGTTTGAGATTTATTTATTTTATTACCGATAAAAATTTCTCTTTATCTACGACGATGTCTAATTAATGCGGTCGTCATGATTTTGCTTTTCACAAATTGAGGTCGTGCAGCGGAAGTCTTTATGTCTCAAGAATTAATTACACTGCACAGTAATGAGATAAAATAATTTTGATATTTCTAATGTGACAACTACGACGTATAATTAAATGCAATTATAAATGAATAAATAATTTATGTCCACTACCAAATACACATGCTGCTCAAAACGTAGTTTTTATGCAACAAAATAATTAAAGTTTGCTTCACTCGAAATTCGTGTTCGTATTTAATGGCTACAAAAATCATGCAAAGATTCACAACAAATAGAATTTAGGAAACAACAAACCAAAAATAATGGTTGAATTTGTGGAGTTCAAGAGGTAAATTTTAAATATTCATGTAACCACGTGCCTCGAGTGCCCACAGACAGAAACTTGTAATTTTCTTTTAGAGTTTATAAAAACCCACATTTGGCAGGCTTACCTGGACCTTGGAATAAGCAGGCTTCGTTACAACACCTGCTGCTTGTTGAGCATTCGTGTCCATTTGGAAGACAAGACTGGAAATGAACAACAATTAAATTGCATCTCAAAGCAGAATTAAAGTGACCAATAAAATTCAATGTTGGCCTAAGTAATTACACGCTTAAAACACTGGGTGATTTAGTAAACCTACCTCTGGATCAGGCCGGCATACTCCGTTGGCTTTTCCAAATGGAACCAGGCAGAATTCAGTGCAGCAATTTGTTGTGAATTTTCCGCTACAAAACTTGTCATTTTCGACACACTGGGAAATGGATGCACCCCCACCCCCCGTTTTGACTAGGAAATAAATTACAAACAAAAAACGATAACGTTTAAATTACTACATATATCGTAATTGAATTATTGTAGGCATGGGTTGTTTTTTTTTTTTTGGAACCTTGTGGTTCAGCGTTGGCCATATTGAGCACCAAAGCAAATGCACCGACACCAACAGCTGTGATTAGCATTAGGAAGCGCATAGTACTCCCTTCAATAGATCCTTGATTTAAAATGTAAAAAATATTTTTTGAAAATTAAGTTATTTATTTAAGACAAATTTAAAAACAGGAAAGTTGAGTAAAATATTGTGATACCAATTAAACAATTTATAATTTTACAGTAAGGCAACACAATCGGATGAAATCTGCGGTCTCCTGTTGAGCTGCTCCTACTTTTGAGACTTGCGATAGAATGAGTACACCACAGAGGTAGAGTTTAGTTTAAGTAAATTGTTTATAATCGCATTTTGCAACAAATTGGAATTTGTTTGATTTATTTTATTGCCAATAGAAGTTGTTGTTGAATTAGAATTAGGAACATGTCTAATAATGTGGTCGTTATAATTTTGCTTTTTACAAACTAGGGCCACGAAGCGGAAGTCGTTATGTCACAACAAAATTATTACACTGAATATTGATACGAGTGATTTGTTTTTAATTTTATAATGTGACAACGACTGAATTTTATTAAATACATTCATAAGATTAAAATTTATGTGAATGCTACCTAAACAATATTTTTCATGCTTCTAAATAATTAAAGTTTGCTTAGCTTAAATTCAATGATCGTATTGTTTTGAAATGTATTCAAAATTAAGATAGCAATAGGCATGTTTCAATCATGAAACAATTACGACACGGATTTTCAAAACTTTCAGAAAATAAAATGAAGTTACTAATTTTTAACCTCGTCACAGTTTTTTAAAATGATTAAAAAATTGTTTAAACTATTTTTTTATAACGTAGATTGCCTGAAAGCTAAGAAAATAAGTTTTTAAATGCTACAATTTCATAATATATGCAAAATTTTATTGTGGTTTATTTAAAGCACATTCCCCAGTTAGAAGGTTATAGGATCGCGGAAAACGCAGACTCCGGAATGCTTATTGCGTATGTAATTTTTTGAGGTTAAAATTTACATTGTGACAACGACAAAATTTAATTATACGATTAAATGAAGTAATTATGTTTACTTTATTTATGCTCAATTTAGAATATAATTATTTCGTTTAAATTATTTATTTTTATTTTATATCAAAAAACTTTTAAAAGCTAGAATATTCACTTAGAAGTCCTTGGCATTAGTCACACCCAGTAATTTCGCACCTACATCAATTGCATCTGCTATATTCGCAAGCTTGTATAAGCCGCACATTCGCAAGTCGCACCAGTGCATTACTTGCACCCGTCGTATTCGCCCCACATTCTATAATTATATATAACATATGGATTTTGGGGGGCTATCAATGTGGGTACAATTTTTCCGGGTGTGACTCATGCACAAACTTCAAAAATAGACAGTAAACGTAATGCCACATTCACGACAAAGGGTTTCGTGACAACCAGTGAAAATAAAAACTTGCAAGTGTGTGAGGTATTTGATTATTATTATTCATACCATGTTAAATTGCCAAAGGTCTTTATCATTTTTAAATGCTTGGAATTAATAAATTATTAACAGTTACACAATTTTTTTAGTACACTATTTTTTTCATTGACTTAAATTTTAATTTAGGTTTTTAAATTTTCTTTTTTTCAAAATTAAATAATTGTACATTTTAGTTGTTAAAACGACTTTACTGGATTGTTTCGATAGGCATTCTTGAAGAAAACCCCCGAAAATGTACGCAAAACAGTTAAATGGGATGTGCGTAATAAATACATAAACTAGTGACGTTGTGCTCAGTCATGTGTCTCGTGGGTCGGTACAGTGATTCCAAGGTACTCATCATCATCTGGTGTCATGCGGTGAGTTCTAACATGCTAATAATGCCGTTTCAAAAAAATCAAATAATTGAAAGGAACTGTTCTTTTATTAGTTTGCTGCAGATTTTAGGTGCGGGGTGCATTCTCTTTCCTGTCATAAACTTTCTCAGTTTCTATTTGACTGACAACCAGAAAGACACAAGCGGGAGGAGTGGGAGCAGTGGAGCTTCCACGACGAAACGAAACATTGACATACCGCTTGTACAAGGTAAATGCGAAATACCTGCCTTTTAAAACATGCTTTTCAAGCTTCATTAATTGTGTAAGAATTTTAAAATCTTGGACTAATTTAATTTCAGAGGCGACTGCGTTCTACAACGTGGCTCTACTACTCCAAGGATTATTTTTCCTAAGCACAGGTCTACTCCTCTTTCTTGGTCGTAGAAAGGTACGCAAAACATTTTATTGTGTAAATGCAAAACGTTTGTGTGCTAACTGTGTTATAAGGCCGTTTTGTACGCTTATCGTTAGAAAAACGAAAGAATGTTACTCGCATATTCAAAAAGTGCGCACGTCTGGATAACGCTCCTAGCTCTTGCAAACGTCATTTTCTGCATTGCATTTCAAAGATTTCTAAAAGAATTTTCGCGGACGGTGCGGTTTCCCATTTTCATGGTGTACGTGGCACTTGTACTGTTTGTGGAGCTTCTGTTTGCTTTTACATTGGAGTACTTTGCATGGATTGTTAGATCCAACAGAAACGAGATCTGCTTTGGGTAACACAAATTCAATAAAGCAGCTACATTATTTACTGACACTAAAATTTTAACATTTTCAACTGACTACAAAAATGCCGTTTTTTTACAGATCACGTCCCCATTTTGTTGACGAATTGGACGATTTTCCAATTCACTACCAAGTTCCAGCTTTCAACGGTTCACTGTCTAACGAAACCGCGAAAAATTCAGCGAAAGTACAGAGCGATGAGTCAAGGGCAATTCATTTCAACACGGCAGAAAACGCTTCTGCCAATGCGAATCAAGCAAAGTAAAACTAAACTTATAAAAAAAATACGTAAATCAACTTGCTGAAAATGTTTTGAGATGGAACATTCTGCAGATTTGCTAGAGAGTTTCTTGTTTTACTAGAGCACAGTATGTACCAAGTTTTGTTTACATGAAACAGTAAAAATGCTGACAGTAAATTATGTGCATTCAAAACAGACCCTATTAAATTTAACGTAATGTGTTAATTATTGAAATTCGAGAAAACCTTTTACAACCGTGTCACTCACAACTCACATTCTCCAATAAGTAACCATGAGCATAATGACAATAAACGTTTGCATACAAATTGCCCCTTTATCGAGTGTTGAGGCAGTCAATCTACATACAGAATTAGTAACTTGCATCCTGACACATGTTTCTTTTTACAAACACTGCACTGCTCCACTAAAGGCACCTCTCCGCTCCCAGTCGCCCACCCAACGTCCAACCGAAGCAAGCCCCACACACGAACACGACCACACAAATAGAGAGAAAGTGAAAAAAAGTCAAGAGATGAAAATTAAAATTAATCGCTTTGTGAATAGTTAGTGAGTACAGAAGTGTTATTGTTATTCCTACATTTGTCACTGCACAAGCATTCAAGCATCCCTACAAGTATCAAATTGCCAGATAATAAACCACTGACCAGTAACCAGTGGATCAATTATCCCCACTAAAGTCCCAGTTCGATTTCGATTTCGAAAGGCACAGAGACCTGCATCATAATTCATAATTGCCTCACAAATGTATAAAATGTGTAACCAAATCTTAAAAGTGTATCATTCCATCAGCAGCCTCACAACAAGACTAACACTTCAACTAAAAACTGTACAAATTAATTCTTATCTTTCCTAACAGCCATCTCACAACAATGAAAACCGTAAGTTCTTTCAATTTCCACAATCTACACAGTACACATTATGGCTTGTGAATTCCAAATATTTAAAGAAAATTCCGTGGATCGCAAAACGGTGGGCTGGAAAACGCAAAGTGATTTTAAATTTTTGGTTTTTGTTTTTGCAGGTCCAATGCATCTTTGTGGCTCTGCTGAGCATCTGCGTCTTTCCAAGTGACATCCAGGCAGAGGCAGCCGCGGGCTTTGGGAAATCTTCGAGTAAAACAACAACAGCGGCAAAGGACAGCAGCAGCGCAGGGTCGTCCCAGAGCAGCGTCTACGGATCCCCAGCCACCGTCTACCAACCAAGCTACAACACACCTGGCTCCTTCGGCGTCGGTGGTGGTCAAACTCAGTACACTTCCAGTGCTTACGGATCTCCAAACTTTAATGGTGGCAATGTACCCGTCCAACAACAATATTCTGCCTCCGGTTCATTCGGCGGGTCAAACGGGCAATACATTCAACAACAGCAGCAGCAGCAGCAACAAGGCGGATTTGGCTTCAACACGGGTAACAACTTTAACGGCCAATCATTCTCGACGTCAACTGTGAACAGCCCCTCCTCTGTGTACCAGACCAGCTACGTCAATCGGCCAGCTTCAGTATCGGCTGGATATGGCAGCCCTGGTTACGTTCAGTCCCGAGGTCAACCTGGATTCGGATTTGGGGGTAATTCCGGTACCGGATTCGCAAACGCTGCTGCTTTCAACGGTGGCAACAACTTCAACTATCAAAACCAAAGACCCCAACAGCAATTCCAAAATTCAGCTAATTACATTTCCCAATCCGCCAATCAAATCCCGTCCCCAGGCTTCAGCTATGGTTCACCAAACAACTACATCAACAACAACAACTACGTCCAACAACAAACCGCTGGTGGATTCTCCACTGGTATCAACTACAACCGACTCAACAGTAACAATGTCAACTACCAGAATCAGTTCCAGCAGAATCAAGGAGGCTACACCGGAGGAAACAACTTCCAAAGTACAAATTACCAATACAGCCGACCCGGGTTCTCTTCCGGTTCCGGCAGCTCTGGATTCACAACTGGTGTCGGTTCTGGTATCAGTCTCAGCGTAGGCAACGTCGGCTACAATACTCCTGGCACCAACTACGTGTCCGGTAGCTCTGGCTCTTCCAGTGGTGTCAGTGGCGGCTACTCCAAATAAATTATTCCTGTTGTTTTCTACGATTTAAATCTGAACCTACAATTTGAAAAAAAAACTGATTTTCTATTTTGATACTTTTGTAAATTTTTTAATGTTTCAACTAATTTTACTAACCTAATTTTTTAACAATAATAAATGCAGTAAAAACTTTTTAAAACTGATAATTTACAAAAAAATGCTCAAATCTCGTAATATGCCTTACCGTATCCAATCTAGCATCGATTTTCATATAAAGTATGTGGCGTTTAGAACAGCTTATCTTGACACCTTACTCAAAAATAAAATATCAATCTTAAAATCGAAATATTTTTTCCCAATTCAATTCTGCTCCTATTCAAAATTTAAAAATTCGCACAGCTGGTAAATCATACAAATTAAAATTATGAGTGTAAATTCCACGCGCGCTACACTTAATTTAAGGTAGACTTTTAAAGTGAGTTATTTCAAAATTAAAACACGCACTCAATCAGATAGTTTTTAGATGCTGAGCAGCATCTAATAAAATGGTCATGTCCGTCTGTCTGTCTGTCTGTCTGTCTGTCTGTCTGTTGGTCCGTCGCTGCAGGTCAAACCGTCTACTCGATTTTCCTCTAACTTTTTTTAAGCAACCACAAAAGCGAGCAGGCAGGTCTGTATTGTTTTTTTACTTTGATCGGACTGACCGTTGATCCACAATTAACTGTTAAAGGGACCCATGTCAGAAAAAACTTTAGTCACTGAATCTAAAAACGGGTGTAGGGGCTGTTCACAAATGGCGCCAGCAAAATTTACCAAGTTTTGTGGCCCACCCACCCAATTTGTCATTTTTTTCAGAGTTGCGTAAATGGCTTTATTGTTAACATGTCGTGTCAAATTTATCAAAGTAACCCACCCTAAACGTGGGTGGCGCTACTTGCGTACGACCCCAAATGCGTGCCTTATATTGGTATACGCCTTTACAGACAGTTCTAACGAAACTTCAAATTCGCGCGGCACTGCAGTGCAACTACAAGGTAATCTAAGTATATAAGACTAATAATACTATGTCAGCTGCAAACCACAACTGCGTTAGCAAGTTGCGTGGGTTTGCTAAGAGTAAATGAATAAAATTCCCCAAAACAACTAAAACAACATTACAAATATAACTTCCAGCGAAATACCTGTATAGATGATAAAACAGGCATAATAAATACAACGGCTGCACCTTCAGTTCAGTATGAGTATGATAGATATGTAAGAGAGCGGAGGGGGGGGGGGGGGGAGGGAGGGTTAAGTAAAAAATACCTAAATAGCAAAAATCTTTGCATAACACGTGTGAAGATATACCAAACTCCTACGTACACGATAGTGCGCAGGGGGTTGTTGATTAAAGGTATAGTTAAAAAATCGAGAGTAGCCACACAGTAAAAATGATTGCGTTATTGTTTTATTGGGATGGTCCATGAATGACGTCGCCAAAATCTTCACTCTTTTAATAGCAGAACCCATAAATGACGTAACCTCGATTTTAACTGTGTCATTAGGATGGTCAATATTACTCTTTTAATAGTAGAGTTAATAAATAACGTCATGGCCATTTGTTCACAATTAACAGTTAAATTGACCCATGTCAAAAATTAAGGGAGTGAGCTTTTTAAAAATCATTAGGTACTTATACAAGTATATCTTACAGTACACACCAGTAGTGTAAAACGTACGCTATTCTATCCAATTGACCTCTCCTTGACCCCCTGACCCCCAAGGTCATGACCTCGTGACCCCATGACCTCATCCCCCTAACCTAACACCCAATGAACTCCCCCAAGGTCATCTAAGGGCCATCTCTCGTAAACGTAACAGTACACCATTATAATGACGCCGCGATCATCGCCCCCTCACATGTCATCTGACGCCGCCATTGCCCCGCCCCCTACCACTACACCGCCACTGTACTGGTCAATTGCATCGCAATTGTACCCGCCCATTATCCCTCACAGTACACTTAAAGTGTACCGCCACTATGACGCCATCGCCCTGCCCCTGTCCATTAGCCCGCCACTGTACCGTCCAAGGGTCCGCCACTGTACCCGCCATTAACCCGCCACTGTACCGTCAAAGTGTACCGTCACAGTACCCGCCTATTAACTCCCACAGTACCCCCAAAGTTTATCGCCACAGTCACGCCAGTATCATGGGCCCCTCTGATACCACGTGATTGGACAGCGCCATTGCCCTGTACCCGCCCCTGCCAAATAACCCGTACACGTCACAGGGTCAATAAAGTGTCAAACACTCCGACGTGTCAATCGCTGTTAAGATTTATTATGTATAGCGTATATGCACTGCATAGGAGCTCGGTATAATACAATTTAAAAATAAATTTCGATTTTAAAAATATTTTTAAATATGCAAAATATGCTATATAGTTCATAGTTATTATGCATTCACGTAATAGTAATAATATTACCACGACTCAAAACTACAATTAAAATAATAGAAAACAATAGGACTAATAATATAAAAATTGACATAGATGCAGCACATCCTGCAACGTAAATACCAAATTAAAAAAATGTCTAATTTTTAATACGTAAACTTCTATGCACAGCACACTTGTACATTTAGTATTGCTACAGATAAAAATGACAAACAGTAGTGTAGTATATGCACAACCAAAACCAGAAAAATTTATGTAATTTCCTTACTCACCTACAGCTCCATCACCATTTGATGTATATAAAAAATACAAATGAAACCCTACATATTACATAGGAAATGCTCTGCTTACAAGTTTAAAGGCACATTTTGCTACTGCTCATTAGTATTCTATATTTTACGCAGCGCATTGTGAAAAATAATCACATGTCCACGTACAGTCTATGATGCATAACTACTTTCAAGCACGTTTTTGCTCCCTGCAAATAATTTATGAAAAAAAGTGGTACTCATTAAAATACCTTACACAAAGCACGTCTCCATGCACTGATGTATTTTTTTGCACTCTACGTACGCAGTTCCTCGCAACAAAATTATACAATATTTTCAATCTCGCATCCTGGTCATTAGGTAATACTTATAAAAAATGCATACAATTGCTAAAAATAATTAATTTTTGCACACGTACCTCTGCTTATCTAATAATTTTACGTACTTTTTTGAACTTTTACATTAAAAAACTGGACTTGTATATGAAACCGTCCTTCTGGATATTCTTTATTTCCAAACCAAAACTCCTATATAAACGAATCTTAGTTTTGGACAAAGTAGCACTGCTCACACAGCTTTGCTCGGACCCTGTTATTTTTCATGGAGCTCCATCGTCTCCACGTAGTCATACCATGACCGAGCGGTCAACATGTGACTATAGTGTCCTGACGTGGAGTAGTGGGTATCACTGGAGGGTTGTCGGACATTTTCTCCCTCGGAATTTTTTTACCCGGAGACTAAATTTTTTTTCTGGAATTGTACTTAATGACTTTAAACATTGACTTTGGGGGGTTGTAAGTTTTTGCACCTGGAATGTTACCGGACCCTGTCATTTTTCATGGAGCTCCAACGTCTCCACGTAGTCATACCATGACCGGGCGGTCAACATGTGACTATAGTGTGCTGACGTGGAGTGGTGGATATGACTGGAGGGTTGTCGGACATTTTCTCCCTCGGAATTTTTTTACCCGGAGATTAAATTTTTTTTCTGTAATTGTACTTAATGACTTTAAACATTGACTTTGGGGGGTTGTAAGTTTTTGCACCTGGAATGTTACCGGACCCTGTCATTTTTCATGGAGCTCCAACGTCTCCACGTAGTCATACCATGACCGGGCGGTCAACATGTGACTATAGTGTCCTGATGTGGAGTGGTGGATATGACTGGAGGGTTGTCGGACATTTTCTCCCTCGGAATTTTTTTACCCGGAGACTAAATTTTTTTTTCTGGAATTGTACTTAATGACTTTAAACATTGACTTTGGGGGGTTGTAAGTTTTTGCACCTGGAATGTTACCGGACCCTGTCATTTTTCATGGAGCTCCAACGTCTCCACGTAGTCATACCATGACCGGGCGGTCAACATGTGACTATGGTGTCCTGATGTGGAGTGGTGGATATGACTGGAGGGTTGTCGGACATTTTCTCCCTCGGAATTTTTTTACCCGGAGACTAAATTTTTTTTCTGGAATTGTACTTAATGACTTTAAACATTGACTTTGGGGGTTGTAAGTTTTTGCACCTGGAATGTTACCGGACCTTGTCATTTTTCATGGAGCTCCAACGTCTCCACGTAGTCATACCATGACCGGGCGGTCAACATGTGACTATAGTGTCCTGACGTGGAGTGGTGGATATGACTGGAGGGTTGTCGAGCATGTTTCATTTAAAATGTTTAACAACATTTCTATAAATAACATTTTGATATTTTATTTAAATTCAATTACTAGAATTGAATTTTTGTTTTTTGCTATAAGTTACAATGTTGCTAGATATTTGATGAAATATGAACTGCAAGTTTCCTAAATCGTCTTTTAGATGAAGTTACGTCATATTTAAGTTGTTTAAATATAATTGAATGGATATAAATTGACCAATACTGTTTGAACAGTGTGAATTAAATGGAAATAAGCTATTTAATGCATATTGCTGCAAAATAATGATGCTACAAAATTTGAGAAATAATTATTTATTCTGACATGATTTATTCAAGTTGTAAACACAAAATATTACATTCAACTTCAAAAATTTAATCATCTTTAACTTTTTCAAAGTATTCAACTAATGTTTCAAATCGAGCCTTAGGAAAAGATAAAACTGGTCCTGGCCATTTGCCGTACTTTTCCTCCATCATTTTTGTTGATTCGTTATTTAGATACAGTACATAGTTACTATATCTACCGTCGTAAACTAGTCTGACTCGTACAGATTGCAAAACTAGATCAGGCTTTTCCAAAAAAATGCGCTTATCTTCGCTATCAATAATCTCCATCACATCCTTCTTTGGACGACCTGCGAAAAAAGGAATAAACTCGCCTTTGGGGTCAGCTTTGTGTTGTTCTATCTGTCCAAGTATGTTTTGAATAAACTCCACCAGCTTTTCACAATCGTAGGAGGACACACCAACTTTGGTTGGTTTAGCATTGTCGCCATTAGATCGAGCTAAATAATGAATGTTTGACTCGAATTCAGAGTCCCAATAAGCGCGAGCCATTATTGCTTTGCTTATATGATATGCAGCGGGGTTGCAGAACCATTTCCATAATGCCGGAGTCACATCTGTTAGAGCCTCTATGTGTTGACGTTTTATTTCCATCGATCCATAGTTGAAAAGAGTTTTCTTTTCAGGTTTGAATGCAGCGCTGAAGGTCCGCTTTTCTGTAAAACATAATAACAATAAACAATTTAGTTTAAAATAAAAATTGATTTTAACTCCGTAGAAACAACTCTGCAACTTCACAAAGTGACTTACCAGATTGATTTTGAGATTCCATTTTGGTTGGATGATTAAAGCAACTTGATGTTTGAATATGATGGTTGATTCAAAGTTGGGTGTCTCTTTTATACTCTCCTGAAAATCAAAAAGTCAAATACAGATCTTGCTAGATCAGGATACAGTAACCAAGGTTAAATAAAAACGTTTGAACATTACCTTGTGGTTCTTCGGGATTTTCCATTTCGTTTTAATTTATTCCAATTACGTTGTACCTTAAATAATGACTTGCGATTTAAATTATTCGATGACGTTTGTAATTTTTCAAATGCTGTCCAATGAGGAATATTTTTAGTTAGACTTGGTAGCGATTCTTGCTTTTCATCTGGTTTGTCATTAAACGCGAGTTGTTGGTGTACATTAGTTGCTTCAGGTAGTTGGTTTTGCAAGTCACCAGTCGTAATAGGCGTTATCTCTTGGGAAATAACTTTAGAATTATTAAGTGAATAGGGCAGGGCTACTTTAGGTTGAAAGGAGATAAATGGCAAAGTAGTTTCTTGAAGGTTATAGTTTTTGCTGTCTTTGACCATGAATATATCCATTAGTTTTTCGTACAACTTAGGTTCAATAATCCTCATCACTTTCGCCATTGTTGAGCCCAACACAAATACGTTCTAAATTAGCAATTTCAAAAAATACTGTAGCAAGCAGACGTTGTATAAGAGCTGCACTTTTTATACAAATAACTCGGATTTTTTTAAGAAACGTATTTTCACTGCCTTTGCATGCCAATGAGCACTTTTTAGTAAACGTTTTAATTTTGTTAACCTCAGATTTGTTGAGCTTACAATCAAATATATCAACGTTTGATGCGCATTCAGCTATTGCTAAAAGTTGATCCAACGTAGCTCTATTTATACAATTTACGTAACGTTTAGCTTTTTTTAATTTATTCACTCCAGATGGAATTAATTTAAGCAAGAAATCCTGTTTTTGTTCCAATCTGGTATTCATTTTGATGGAATATAAATTAGACAATTCAATTGATCAGGATATAAATTTGATCGCACCCAGTACTTAGTGTTCGTGCTCTTCGGATGCATGTCCAAGAAGAGATAACCGTGTTTGCGAGATAAGACTGCGTTGATATAGGCTTCTTTTAAAAAATTGACTTCTCCCGGGCACACCTGTCGTCCAATATTTGTAATAACTGATCTATCTCGTCGAAAATCAAATATAACTAGATATTGTGTTGATAAATTAACGTCACGCAACCCTGATTTAAAAGCATTTTGCATAAGTAGTATCATTGAAACTCCTCTATGATGACAGTATTTTGTAAAGTATTTAGTTAGTAATAAATTCTCAGGACTGCCTTTTTTAGAAATAATATCTAACTGATCATCTACAATAACAAGAATTGGAGAGTCTTTATGTTTTTCAATATCATTAATATCATTAGAAAAAATAACGTCAGGATCTAGTTTCTGAATTTCATAAAACTCATCTTGAAAGTCGCAGTAAATAAATAATACTTTTTGAATTGGAGTATCAATGATAGCTTTTCTATTTAATATTAAATTAAGTACAAAATACGTCTTTCCTGCAAACGATGGACCATTTATGTTCATTGTGAATGGGGCCTTTAACTTAAAATCCACAAAATCACTATTTGATTGCGAGTGATGATTCATGATGTTCACGTATGCAGTAATAAATATAAACTAAACGTTTTTTGAATTTTTTCCACGGTTTTATTAAAACACCAATTAGGCTATAGTACAGCATTTCATATTTTTGCAACATTGGTTTATTTTACTGTCTACATCATAAATTTTGTACGGATCAAAATTGCAAATGGAATTTATAAATTTGACAACTATGCGATCATTTGATTGTCTATTTGACGTGAATTGACTCACAAACTCATGAAAGGAAATTCCAATTGCCATAGAGTAAAGCAAATACACGCAATATTGACCACATACAATTGAATTTGACGATTGTAATGGTGACCAACTTTTATAACTTATTCTTGCTGGAGGACCTGGAATATTTTTGTACATTTCCCAAATATGTCTAAATGAGTCAAAATAGTAGCATTCTCTTGCTGATTGAACCCAAAAGCAGATCCAATGAGACCCTGGACTGTTATGGTTATCCACATTAGTTACAACTCCAAATGGAAATTCATTATATTTTAGAGAGGGTAAAAGAGTGTCAGCTGATGTAACGTAGACCGGTACTTTAATTTTAGAGCAAGAAAATAAAATACGAAATGCTTCAATTAACGAAGTAGTATTCATGATGACTTGGTTATTACTGATCACCAAACGTAACTCGTTTATGTTTATCAATTTGAATCAACGATTGGTAGTCACAGTAAAGAATGACGTTGATTGCCTCGTCCAAAGGTGCTCTAAACCGGATTCCAAGTTTAATTTGTCCAGACCGGTTAACAACAAGACCGTTTGTATTGTTAGGGAGCAACTGAAACGTTGTTAATACATTACCTGCAAACATATATAATAATACAAAGTATTAAATATTTGTCTTGAAACCACAAAAATAAAATGTATTAAAAGTACAAGTCTTACCATTTGTGTAATTATCTCTTGTGACCCCGTTCCCTAATGCCGGCCAAGAAGCTGCACTCTTAAGTGATCTTACTCCCAACAGAAAATTGTCCGCACCCGAGTTGTTTGAAGTTTTAAAGCTGAATGGTATACTTTTAAATTCTACAGATTCTCCGTTCCAGGTTAATGATAATTCAATTAAATCTTTATGCAGAAAGTTAAACGGACTTTTATCAATTTTTCCATTGTAGGCGGCGCTTGATACAAATCCTACTGTAATCATTTTAGGTACTTTTTTCAGGATGATTGCATCAGTCATGTTGCTAGTTATTCCCTGAGATAGCGTATACGTTTTAATTTCCATATCATTACACGGAAATAAATACTTTTTACCCTCGCCAATTAAACGTTTGTGCTCATCAACAATAGCCGATGACACAAATTTACGACGTACATAGAGTATAGCTTCGTTAATATCATATCGAAATGGGACTCCATTAACACTTGGTTTAGTGGTTGTTGCTGACGTCAAGCAAAATTCAGGTAGAGCTCGTCGCAATACAAGTTTGACTTTACAACCTGGAGGAATAAATCTCGTTTGGTTAAACAGATTTGTTACAAGCCTACCCAGCATAGAAAATTGCTTGGATTCTGTAACCATATCAAAACGTTTTTTGAATCCCGCGTTTTCATCCTTAATAAATTTGTCTTGTACAGTGTCAGGATAATTGCCTTCATCAAGCAGCAAATCATTTTTTTCTTCAGGACTTGATGAAATTAATCGTTGAATGTATGCAAGGTATCCGTACTGGTTGTTGGCATCAAAAACCTTGATGTCGTTTAGATATAATTCAACATTATTAAACATTGCATGAAAAAATAAGTTACAGGGGCTAACGATATCAGTCGCAGAAAGCACAGTGCCGTCTTGATTGCAAACTCTTGAATTTAGGTACAGCAGTATATCACTAGGATCAACATAATCCAAGGTGTCAAATTCAAATTCCAGCGGGTTCCAATTATCTCGGAGAGGTAGTTTTGAGAATTGTTGAATATACTCGCCTAAAAACACATATGTTATTATAAAAAAGAGCCCAACAATAATAACAAAACGTATTCAGATTATCTAGAGATTGTACCTTTGCTAAGTTGTGACGTATCAGTTGGTTGAAGGTAAAAAGAGTTGAGATTAGAAACAAGAGATTTTGCAGATCCCTTGTAAGCCGTTGGCACATCTTCAAATAACGATTGTCCTTCCATCTTCTCTAATACTTAAAAACTATTATTTTTTACGATTATTTGAACGTTTAGAGGACTTTTTACACCCAGCTCCTACTTGCTTAGAGTTAACAACACGTTTACGACCTCTCCCGGTCATGGGAGCCCGTTTTATACTCTTTTTGTTGGTGGACGTTTTGCATCTTGACCCACCCGATTGTAATCGTTTGAGTTTAAGAAGCTGCGATTTTAAAGTAGAACGTTTTCCAGTTCCAGATTGAACTTTCCCGCCAACTTGTCGTTTCTTAGCGGATGGTTTGCGGATTTGTTTCGGAGCGTCTACTAAAGATACTGAGTTGGATACTTTACTAGAATTAAATAGAATTAAAACCCTGCTTGAACTATCATCAAAATCCCCGGCACCTCCCATTGTTTGATTATTACTATAAGAGTTTAAATTTGTATTTGCAGGTTCTAAAATACACGTATTCTGATCGCAAAATATATCACGCATTACTCCAGTATAGCTTTAATGTGTAGTTTAATAATTGTTTGACTGTTTGATTTAAATTTGAGCGGGCGTGCATATTCGTCAACCAAAAAAAACCTGATCTCTTGGATATGGTTTCGCGATAACGGCAAGTATACAACTGAAGAAAAATCAACGCGGGTTTCGCTTAAATAGTTTTTACTTAAATCGCAATCCCGTAAAACTGGTAGAAAGTTTGAAGAGTAAAATTGATTATTAATTAGATCCGTCAAAACTAGCAATCGTTTTGGATGAACATTTGTTGTAGGGACAATTTGATCTTGACCTCTTTCCGTGTATTCTACTTCTTCGCTTTGCGCAATAGCAGTTGCATTTCCAATTGGAATTCGAATTGTGTTAGTAAATTCGGTATCTTCAGATATACTGAAGTATTTTGAAAGTGTGGGCGGGAGTTTAATTTTAATATCATCCCGTAAATTGTTAAGAAACAAATATCCATTATCATAATCAAATCCAATTTCAGTGTCAGGAAATACTTGATTTTCTAGTGACTCATTAATCATATCAAGAACGTCACTAACGTTCATTCCAATAGGTTCATTCAGGCTAACCTTGTAGCAATCTGCAAATCCAAATCAAAGGTACACGTGTTCTTTATCGTTAATTTTGTCATACTCTAATTGGTTAAATGTCGTATCTGACTTGTACGTCCCTGGAAAAAACTTTTCTTGAGACAATCCTAGACAGTTGATATGCTTTTGACTAAACTGTACATAAGAATTTGGATTAGCATCTTTAAATTCAAATTGAAATTTGTTTTCAACATCCCAGGAAATTTCCAATTTTTCAGCTATATTTTGAATTCTACGGACTAAATCACTAAAGTATTTTTTATAGTCACTGTGTCCTAGGTTGGTTACATCTTTTAATATTGGCACTATGCCCCTAAATGTTTGAGTTATTTCAAGCAAATTTTCTTCGTTTTCCCATTCTTCGTATTTAACTTTATACTTTGTACCATTTGGTATTTCGTCAAACATTGTTTTATTTGCAAACTCAATTGAAGCGTAATATCCTGATGGAAATATGGTTCGAGTAAAGCCTAAAATAATTGCCAGTTCCGTTGATATTACAACGTGTTGATTACTTTTTGAAGAATTATTGTGAATTATAAGATTTAAAGTTAGAGGGTCATCTTTGACAGGTTGTATTAAAAATTTTAATGGGATTCCGACCTTTTTAAAAAGATCAGTAGCGTCCGATATCCAATCAGGTAGTGGTATTGAATCCTTTTTTTCGAGAGAAAATGTGGTAAATTCAAACGGTTTAAATTCAGGAAACAATGGCGATACTGGTGCTAGAGTACTCGTTGTCGAATTTTCAATTGGCAAATTAATCACCTCGAGACCTCGGCTGTCTGGTTGTGTTGTTTCAGTAGGAGTTTCTGCGTTATACAAAATACCTAGCATACCCACTTCATATCGATTAGGCTCAAACTCAAGTCCGGGGGCTGGCAGTTTACACACAAAGTTTGAACTTGTATTTTGCGGGGCTTGCAAAATGTCAGCGTCGCTAGTCAGAGTGACGTAAATGCTTTTACTTTGACGATACATGATAATACTTGCTTATTATGCAATATTATTCTCAAAACCGTAAAATGCTTCTTGAATTTGTTCACCGTTTAAATCTTCAAGAATGTACGTGTAGGGCTTCGTTTCTTGAACGGCTTTTATCTTGAATTTTTCGATGCTCCAATTAGCAGTATATCCTGTCGAGATAACAAATCAACTGATAAGATTAATGAGAAGCTTCAAATTATATATAAAAATAAAAGATCACTCACCTTTTTTAAATAAATCCTTGATTTTAGAAACTCGTACTATATCAGCTATTTTAAACTTTGGGGGTTTTCGAAAACGTTTTGTCTTACTGTCAAGAATTTCTTTTTTAAACATACGGCGCCAAACCTCATGTTCATTCTGTTTGTTTACCTGAACAGGTTTCATACCTATTGTTCGGTGAAATGTGTTATTAAAAGCTGTTGTAAACTGCAGTAATACATCTATAATTCTATCTGTATTACGTTTCGTTCTATATCTTTCAATTTTAGTAAACAAGGTACGAATATAACGCTCTGCAAAGGCACTTTTGATGTGAGAATGTATATGATAAGTTTTGATATTACGAGTCTTTAACAAGCCTTGAAACTTACTAGAAAGGAACTCAGTACCTCTATCAACAAACAAATACCTTGGATTTACCCCGCTTTCCTCAAGTATAGACTTAAAACCCTTAATCATTTCGTCCGACGTTTTATTCTTCAAATATCGAGTATATCCTTTCTTTGAAAATGCATCTATTACTACTAACACAAACGTTTTGTTGTTGTTTGATGACGCAATGCTAGCCACATCTTTTAAATCTGCCCCCCACACTTCGTTAATTCATAATGATTGTATCCTTCTGCGTGGAAAGTTTTTTCTTGCACTTTGGTGTAATGAAAATGAATCTAATTTGTTTAATTCTGCTAAAACGTTTAATTTGTCTACCCATTTTTTGCGATTCGTTAAAAACCCGTCTAAACCCGAAAAAGATCCCGAAAAACGTTGATTTAAATATGATTGCCTAATTTTGTTTCCACCTTTCTTGCTTATGGGGTTATTCAATGCCATAATGTATGTTTGCTATACGAGATGTAGATAAATAATTAGACATCTAGTAAAAAACAAAGGGTTTTTATACGTTTTCATGTTATTTCCAAGGATATCTGTATATTTATTTATCAATTGCATTATATAATAATTCTACATTCCCACAAACCAACCACCACCTATAGTATTATTACGTTTATAATTTGATTGCATAAAACATTCAGACTCAATTAAGTATTATTTACAAGATTTGCAATCACATTTAACATGATAGACATGCACATTTTTTTAAGCATCGTTAAAATATGTCATTTCTAATTTTAACAGAGTTTTAAACGCTTTTACTGCGTCTTTATCAACATTTTGTAAATGTTTAGGGTTTGAAACAAAAATTGATTGGAAATGAAGCGCATGCTTTTTCATTAGAGGAAAATCTTTATTATTAATTAATGTTAAAAGAATGTCTGGATATTTCTTGAGAAGAAATTCAACCGGCATATAGGAAGCTGAAGATCGAATGCTCATTTCAAGCAAATCGTCTTGTATCCGTGGCGGCATAACTAACATCGCCTCCTTCTGGTTAAACGAAATGAGTTTACGCTTCTCTAGCGCAGAGATTCCTTCGTACAATTGTTTTTTAGTTTTTCGGTCCTTGGTTGCGTTGAATAAAACCTCAATCATGGACGTTGGAATGTTGTCATCTGCACAATAGGCTAGGACAGATGCTACAGGTCCAGCAAGAGGAAAGGGTTCCTTAGCAAGTTCCAGTATGTCGAATATAGGGTATTTGGAGTATCCAGCATCACTGGTCACCTCTTTAGCAGCAGTTGATTTCTTTGAAGAACAGCCAGCCATGGTTAAATCAAACTGTAATAAAAAAAGTTACAAATTAGTTAAAAATAGTTAATGTTAATAAAGTAGTTCTAACTACTTAAATAAAATGTACAAGATTTAAAATACCTAGTTGAGGTTAGATAATTTGGATATTTTCTGAGAGTTTGTGTGTGATTGAGAAATGCCTGATCGTTTTCTATTACTCTGCAAAATTTCGGGAGCTTCTGAGACTGTTGCTGTCTGGGATTCGTCTTGGATTTTCAAAGAATCACTCTCAGTATTTATACTTCTTGGACGGTTCATTTGCAGCAGAGTCAAGTATTGCTGTTCAAGGTTAGCAAGACGTTTTTCTTCGTCTTGTACAAAGTCCACATTACACCTTTTGTCTGTAAGTCTGCCCTCTGCAATTCCAATGTCATCCAGAATCATAATGTCGTTTACGCTTTTTACTCTTGAAAACGCAAAGTAGTCCATGCCAGAAAACATTTCGCTTTGTCTAAGACATATGCATATTTTAGGTAGATTTAGACCTTGCACTCTATGTATAGTCAAACCGTAGCACAATTTTATAAAAAACTAATCCACTGATATGCTTTCATAATGGTCACGACGAACAAGGTATGGTTGTGAAAAAATGGGAATTCCACATCCGCGAGGGGTTTTCCATACTTTTGTTCCAATGTAAGAGGGAAAATTAATAATGAAACAAAACACATCATTTGCATCTAGCTTTTTTTCTTCCAACTCGTTTTCAAAGTACCTTTCCTTGTTAAATATAATGTCAGTCACAGTGCCCCTGGTGCCATTACACAACCCATATCTAGTTGCAATATTCTTTTGAAGGATAACCGGAGCTCCTATAGCAACTTGAAATTGTACATCTCCATTAAAAAACTCGATTGGAGATGTAAAGTTTTAATAAATCATTTTTTTGTTGTGCGCATTAACTTCGGCATTGGTCTGAAATACGTGAATATGATTTTCAAAACTAGTTTGTTCATTACGGGATAACAATTTGTAATGTCGTTTTCTGATGTAATCAATATCACTTTGATTAATTTTGTTGTACCTCAACCTTGAAAGGAATTCCTTGAATCTCATTTGCTCAATATCATTGCCTTCCTGACGATATATATGTTTTAACGTGAAGCACTGATGAAACGATTGGTAAACGTTTTGTGCTTCTTTAATTGTTTCGACCTTGGGGTCTCGAGAAAGCACAACAGGTTTGAACAGGCTGTAATCTAATATTGGTGGCAACTGTCCAGGATCGCCAACAAGAATCAAGTGGATATTTGAAAATGAAAAGTTGTTCTTCATTGGCTGTGATTTTCGAGTGAATCGGTCTAGTAGATCAAAAAATCTCAGCCCTAACACCCCATATTCTTCAATTACTAAACATTGGATTTTAATATACTTGTTTAATTCACTTTGGGTTTCAAGTCTGTTTTTTATATTAAAGTAGTTTGTACCGGGAATAAACTGATACAATGAATGAATGGTCTGACCACCAGCATTAAACGCTGCTAAACCAGTCAGACTGAGGACATGATATGTAAAATTTAAAGTTTTTTTAGCATGGTTGTGCAACGTATATTTTAAATGTTCAAGAACGCTGGTTTTTCCAACTCCACCTTCTCCGGTTATAATCATTTGTAGTGGCGTTTGAATGTCACGACCTTTAGAAAGTTCCAATGTATTTTTTACGGTTTGCACAATCTGTTTTTGAGTTTCATTTAAATTAACATAATCAACTTTCGGCTCTGCAATAGTTTGAGTGGGTAAAGTTTGAAACCAATTTTTGACTGCACATTTATTAAGGGAACGTATGTTGTCACACCAGTCAGAATCAAGAGTTGCCATTGTATAAGTAGTTCAAAATTGTCCGAGAATGCATCAATCAAAACTAGGGTCAAAATATGGTAATGGATAGTTTGGCAACAATGACAGGAACACTTTATGTTTTTGTACGAATAACGATGCACAAGTCAAAATTTCGCCGCAATCACACTGAACTCCTATCGTGCCTAATTTGCAACTTCTAAATCCACCGCGCTGGATATCTTCAAGGATTTCTTCAGGCGATCTGCACCAAAGTAGAAAATAATCAGGATTAAATAACAAACGCCAAGCGCCCACTAGTAGACCACACTCGTTGCAGCATGTGCAAACTGCCCCTTCTTTTGCTATACAGCTTGAACAATTGCAAATATTGTAAGTAGATAGCAAATGAATAACGTAATCTTCCATGCTGATCAGTATCGTATTAAACGGTTTAAAACCCTTTTTGTTCAGCACACTTAAATTGTGCAAATTCGAACTGATACTTTTACTAGTAATACGATTCAGTATTGATACTCTCGAATTCGTTACATAACATCATGCAAGTAATTGTCAAACGTTTATACATTTTACACTGGTTCACGTGTAGTAGTTAGATTACGTCAGAGCAGAACCTTGAATCAAGCAGCATAAAACTCGAGTGGGTGTGAGTATACATGCTCAGTTCTGCTTCAACCCCCAAAGCATAAAATTCATCCTTTACAAGGCTGCGTACACATCATCTTGCAAAGTGTATTAAAAGTTAGCTTTTCAGCTCATTTGAGTTTTTTTGACAGTAAAAAATTTATTCATTCGTCAAACATGAATTCTCAAAGTTTTCCTTCAACAAGTTCCAACAGCTTTCAACCAGCAAATCGCATTACCGATGAAATAGTATTCTTTCCCGATGCCTCATGTAGCGGTAGTGGTGGTACAACCGTAAGTATTTAATAGTATATTAAATGTAGTATATTAAATTATAATAATTGAATGTCTTGTGAAATTTGTATACATGAAATATTCATAAACTTATTTTTAAAATTTCAGTACTTGTGGTGGCGCATGAATGGATGTCATTTTTCAACTCGAACTTATCTAGATTATAGAGCCCATATTGAAACCGCCCATCAATGTGAAGATTGTCAACATTATACACCTGAAATTTCATTGCATCACTGCACTAGAGTAGGACAGAGAGAAGGCCACGCAGATGGAGGGGTCAATTCCAAAATTGATCTATCAGTATTTAAGGAAAAGTCAAGAAGCAACCGAGGCGCTACAGTATCCTACATTTATATACCGACCAAAAAGTTTTTGGAATTTGAAAGTATGATAAGTTTTATACGGGATGATTCAATTAAGTTAATATCTCAAGTACTAAACGCAAGGCAAGGAGGAATCAAGATTCAACTTTGTGTGCACATTCTCTGGGAAAAAGAAATTACTGAAATAGACGAAAAGGGACAACTAATTCGAAAATATGATCAAGACGATCGATATATGTATTCTGAATATTTTACGTTGTACAATCCAAGTGAAGTTGACAATTTACTTTTAACCGCGACAGATGATATTCTAGAACAGATACAAGAATTTACTAATCGGGGATCTGGATGGTATGTGAAACAAATTATTTCATTGCAATTTCGACTTGGTGAAATTCTAAAGTTGAGCACTTTACAAGGTGATGGTGAAGTAAATGTTCCATCCTGGTTTAAAAATAAACAAGGAAAGTTAAACATTGATGTTAGCAAAAAATGTTTTCATTATTGCATAGCTGCAGGTATTTTTATAAAAAATCATGTAGGCGAACAATTAATTCACCTTCGCAGACCAAGCAAATGGAAAAAATATTTAGATTGTTTTAACTTTGACGGTATTGGAAATTCAGTTGATGTAAATAATGACATTTCAATTTTTGAACGAAATAATAACATTGCAGTAAACGTTTTAACTCACAAAGATGAAACTATAGTCCCTTTACGTCAAAGTCTAGTAACCACATCTAAGGTTGTTAATTTATTTCTGTTATCCCAACCGCAAAATTCTTATTCAAAACATCATTATGTGTTGATAACAGATATGGGTAAATTTATTGGCAAATCTAAGAAAAAAACATTTTATTGTCCAAAATGTTTATCTAAATTTAGAAATGAAAAGAAATTTAACGCTCACACAGAAATTTGCGTAGAATGTAAAGGTCAAGACTATAAATATCCTGAAAAAGATAAACGTTTGAAGTTTAACAGACTTGAAATGACACTTTCATATCCTTTTACATTATTTTACGATTTTGAATGTTTTTCATCCCCATTTAACACAAAAAAAGGATCATCAACAACCTTGGAAACTGAGTTTTTACCTGCTAGTTATTCAATAGTAGTTATTAACAATGTAGACGGTAGGTTGCACGTTATTGCTGCTGAGTTTTATGATGCAGAAAATGTAATTGAGCATTTTTTAAAACGAATATTATTCTGGGCAAAACGTTTAATCGCAAATGTGCAGAGAACTAATAACTTTGCTCCTCGTACAGCGCAGGCATTATTAGAATTTGAAACAGCTACAGCATGTTCGATGTGTCGCAGAGTTTTTAATGGCTCTAGCTGCAAAAAAGTATGGCATCACAACCACCAATCAGGAAGCTACTCAAACATTGGAACAATCTGCAGCTTTTGCAATCTAAAAATTAAATATAAGTTTAAATTGCCGGTGATTGCCCACAATAGTTCAGGCTTTGACCTTCATTTTATCACAAGATGCTTAGACTCAAAGTTAATTGATACAAAGGATGTAAAAGTAATTGCAAAAACAGGAGAAAAGTTTATTGAAATGGAAATCACGTCCAAAAATAGTATTGAAAGCAATGATAAAAAACGATTTTTAAATGCTAGAGTTAGGTTTATTGACTCATGTCAATTTCTTAATACTAGTTTATCTAATCTAGTTTCAAACCTGCAGAAAGAAAATAATGAGTATTTTCATTTGATTGATGATTGTATAAAGGAAATGATACCTCATTTAACTAATACTCTAAACCCTGAATTGCGAAATTTGCTTTTGAGAAAGATTGATTTTCCGTACAAGTTTTTATCCGGCCCAGAGGTACTAGCTGACAATGTGTCAATGTCGAGTAGAGAATATTTTGATAATGAGTTGGCTAATACAAAACTAACTGATGATGAATGGAACTCTGTTTTAGAAACCTGTAAAAGATTTAATATTACAAATTTTAAAAGTTATTTGCGTCTTTACAATATGTTGGATGTTGTTTTATTAGCCGTTGTATGGGAGAACTTTAGAAAAGAGGGAATGAAAACGTACCAACTAGACCCTACTTATTGTCCTACAATTTCATCGTACAGTTGGCAGTGTATGTTAAAGTCTACAGGTATTGTTGTTTATTATATTAGGGATGATCGCATGTTGAAAATGGTGCGAGACGGTATTAGAGGAGGTATTACATATGGAGCGGCAAAAGTGGTTACTGCTAATAACGAACGTATGCTTAATTATGATCCAAAAATTAAACGAACTCAAATTGCCTACTCTGATCTTAACGCTCTTTATGCAGATTCATTATGCGAAAAATACCCTCAAGGGGATTTTGAATATATTGAGGGTAAAGATCTTGTTCATATTGACTGGTCAAATCCCGTCCTAGAACCTAATACTGGTTATGTTCTCAGAGTGGATCTTAAATATCCAGATTCCATTCACGATAAAACTCAGAAAGTACCCTTGGCGCCTGAAAAAATTAAAATAACGTACGATGAACTATCTCTCAAGCAACGTAAGCAAATGCAAGATTATACCCAAGTTTCTAAAGGATTTCTTAAAAAACCACGACTGTTGTTAACATGCTATGATAAAAAAGATTATGTTGTGCATTACACAACTTTGCAATATTATTTGTCACAGGGAATGGTTCTTGAAAAGGTTCATTCAGCAATAAAATTTACTGAAAGTAATTTATTTGAATCTTACATTTTAGCAAATCTAGAACTTCGTAGATTAGCAACAAGCTCTTTTGGCAAAGACTTTTTTAAACTTTTAAATAATGCTATATATGGCAAAACGTTGCAAAGTCCCTTTGGCCGAATTGTAATTAAATTTTCAAGTTCCCGCGTTGAAACTACTAAATTAATATCTTCTCCTTTATTTGGGGATTTTAAGGAATTAAGTCCTACCTTAACTATGATTTATTTAAAACCTGAAAATGTTGAATTAGATTGTATTATGATTGCTGGATTAACTTGTTTAGAAATAAGTAAGACAAAATACTATACCCGATTTTACCAAGGATTAAAACGTATCTTTGGAGATAATCTAACCTGCATTTACTGTGACACAGACAGTGCAATTGTGTCTTACAATGACCCAGAGAATGATTTTCTTCAAAAAGTTGTCCAAAATTATGAGATATTTGACTTTAGTAAAATACCTGCAAGTCACGAAGTTTTTGTTAAATATCCAAGTGTTCCAAACTTGCGAACACGATCAGCTGGCGATCGTGGTTTATGGAAAATCGAAAGTTTAGATATAGCAGAAGCTGTCATTCTTAAAGCTAAACAATATTCTCTTTTAAATTATGATGATAGTTGGGATATAAAATGCAAGGGTACTCCTAAGACCACCTTGAAGCAATGTACTCATCACGAGATGAAGGACGTTGTATTGCAGAATAAAGTAGTAAGTAAGAATAGTAAGTATATACGATCCTTTGATCACCAATTGTATTTAATTGATGTGAACCGAATTGCATTTCATGCGCTCGATGTAAACAGGGTATATCCGGATGGTAATGATATAAACTACAGTCTTCCATTTGGACATTACAAAGTAAGAGTGGGATAATAATAATCATATTGTAATTATTGTAAATATGTTTTTTGATGAATCATACGAATTTAAAAATGTATATGTATGCTAATCTTTAAATTCAATTAAAATAATTAAATAATTTGATTATATGTGACCATTGAACTATATTATTACTGTTAATACATATAAGCATATGCGCTGCATATACGTTATACATAATAAATCATAACAGCGATGAACACGTCGGAGTGACTGACACTTTATTGACCCTGTGACGTGTACGGGTTATTTGGCAGGGGCGGGTACAGGGCAATGGCGCCGTCCAATCACGTGGTATCAGAGGGGCCCATGATACTGGCGTGACTGTGCCGATAAACTTTGGGGGTACTGTGGGAGTTAATAGGCTGGTACTGTGACGGTACACTTTGACGGTACAGTGGCGGGTTAATGGCGGGTACAGTGGCGGACCCTTGGACGGTACAGTGGCGGGCTAATGGACAGGGGCAGGGCGATGGCGTCATAGTGGCGGTACACTTTAAGTGTACTGTGAGGGATAATGGGCGGGTACAATTGCGATGCAATTGACCAGTACAGTGGCGGTGTAGTGGTAGGGGGCGGGGCAATGGCGGCGTCAGATGACATGTGAGGGGGCGATGATCGCGGCGTCATTATAATGGTGTACTGTTACGTTTACGAGAGATGGCCCTTAGATGACCTTGGGGGAGTTCATTGGGTGTTAGGTTAGGGGGATGAGGTCATGGGGTCACGGGGTCATGACCTTGGGGGTCAGGGGGTCAAGGAGAGGTCAATTGGATAGAATAGCGTACGTTTTACACTACTCACACCCAACCATTCTCAGCTACAGTTTTCAATGGTCGGTGGTTTGCTACTTCAGACACGCATGTAATATGTTATTGCTATTCAGTATATAGGTTATTGATATTCTGGGATCGTCCATAATGACGTCCTTCAAATATAGTTTTCATAACCCCAGTCCCAACATTAAATTTTTTTCTCTCCTATATTTACTACACGTCACGGACATATCTATGTAGGTACATATGTTATATATATTCAGGGATCCTCCATAATGACGTCCTTCTAATATAATAGTTTTTAGTTCCCCTGGTACCAACATTAATTTTTTTTTATCCTATTTTAACAACATGTCACGGACTTAACTATATATGTTATAAATATATTTAGGGATTGTCCATAATGACGTCATTTAAATATCATAGTTTTTGGAACCCCCATTTTTAACTTCGAAATTTTTTCCAACCTTTTTTTAACTGCTTGCCACGTACATTCGTATATCGCTTATTGTTAGTAGAGGAGGCTCCATAAATGACGTCATTTGTGAATCATGCAATTAGAATTTTAGAACAACATGCCACGTACTTCTATATATGGCCTAATAATGGTAGGGAAGCCTCCATAAATGACGCATTTGTGAAAAGTGCAATTTATAAACAAATTTTAGCTATATTTACTACATGCTACGCACATTGGTATAGGACCTATTGATTGTAGGGGAGCTTCCATAAATCCTAAATCATCTTTTAGCGTAACATAAATTGTCTTGCGCCTTTGTTAAAGCTCAGCATCTACTTCGGGCCCACCCACGGTCGACAAATCCGGCGCGAAGCGCTGGATTTTTAATTTTTACAGTGTTGGTTACAAATAAAAAAAACTGCAGAATTATAGTTTTTTTTACATTTGTTCGAAAAGTGTCAAATATTTTAATTTACAATTGTTAAATTTTTTTAATATCTTCGAAATATTTACTTACATGTTTTTGAATAGAGCAAAGTGATCCATTTACATGTCTTTCTAAAATTACCAACGTTCTATTCACATTCTTTAGAACATTGTAAACTCGTCTACCATTACGTTTCTGTGGGCAGGCTATTGTATTCATTGCAACTTGTAATTAGTTTATGAAAAATGCATTTAAATGTCAGGTAAAAATTAATATGGTTAATTTTGCTTGTCTTTACTGTCGATTTGTAATTTGCTACCGGAAATAATTTACCACGTGACTGTCACTATTGCTGCCATGGTAAATCAACGACGGTTGAATAAAGCGCTTAGATTTTTATTTTTCAATTTATTAAAAATCAAATTGAACTGAAAGCTACATAATGTAGTTTCCTATTAAATATTGTTATCGTTTCATAGACCACCCGCAATTTTCACACATTACAAAATGTATTTCCACAAGAGAACTAACGCTAAGACACATACTTTTGTTGCCTTTGTTATCAATTATGAGACTTTTTTTTTCAAACATTATAAACAAAATACACAATTTTGAACCCAGTTATTCGCCTGCTATGAAACTATGAACAGACCCAGTTACGGACTGGGACAAATGATGAGTCAAGAACTATTTGCAGGTGAAAATAAAGCAGTCCGCATCTTGAAAAAGATTTCCATATGCAAGAATGTACATATCTGATTAATATGCGTTATTGCTTCTTTATTGCTTTCTTTATATTTTGAACACTAATTTCCCATCCTTTCCCATTCTTCACTAGTTTTAAAATGCTAATTGTGTCATTAGATGAGTTACATCTGAGCAGTAAAACGATGCATTTTTACAGCTGTATTTGCAGATATGTGAAATTAGTACCTAGTAAAATACGACAATGTGTGGCAGACAAGTGCCAATAAAATAAAAATTTACAAGCAAAACATCTGTTTGGATTTCATTTTTCACAATTTAAGAGAACGATAATGGTAACGATAACGACAAGGCATTAAATTGGAAACTTGCATATGATTCACATGCAAAGAACTCTTTGCATTATTTCCTGCCTATAATTACAGTTACACATCTTTAAAATACAAAATCCACGTTCACCACGAACAACCTGTAAACTTATCTTTAGTATCGCATCTATATTCAGTTTTGGGTTCATCTATTTTTAATTTCCATGCACATGCAAAATCACTTGCACTTTTACTGTTGAGTTTATTTACTAGTTAATGGCTTCTGTTACAAACAGTGCAACAAATAAATGAATATAGCGTCAACGAAGAATCAAAACGGCCTACATCCAGTTTAGCTAAAGTCAGAATGCACTATGTAAAAATGCGAACAAACATTCATTACCATGACCATGTATGCATGTAGATAGCACAATTTACACTTTTTTAAAACTGGTAATTATCATTTGCTCAGTAATCTCGTTTATTTAAGTTTGGATGGCATGCTCCTATTGTGGTGGAAATGGTCCATTTTGATTCTTCAATAGCGACAGATGCATGCTTTAAAATTTTTTTGTAGCTACAAAATTGCAGATACAGAAGCAGATTACCACATTAAGTAAGTCATAATGCGGACCAAAGTTAACTAACCTAATTTCTGTATTAAATAACACTGCAAGTGTGAAACAATCGACGAAACACAGTCCATCGCCAGTATCTCTCAAAATTAAAATTCTCTGACTTTCAAATTCCTCATTGCAAACAAAGCGTATAAAACGTGGCGTGCAACGCTCACAAATTATCAATCAACTCTCAGCAGCAGTTCACAACCAAAGTTCCCAAAACTTTCAGTGAAAACAATTCTGCAAATATCAAAATCTGTAAATAAATTCAAAATTCGAAAAGTGCCACTCACCAACATGAAAATCGTAAGTCAGATACATTACTCGTTTTTGCAAAACATTTAGTACTTCATAGAAGCATTTGCCATTGCAGCAGCTGAATTTGGACTGATTTCTAAAAACTGTATCTGTTTCACTCCTTTTTTCAGGCACATTTGATCGTAGTCGCTCTGTTGAGCATCTCCTTCACGCCGATGTGGGTCCAGGCCGAGGCTGCCTCCGCCACTACCCTCAAGTCCACAACAAAGCCAGTTGCCGCGAAAACCACAGCGGTGAAGGACAGCAGCGATGCGGGTTCTTCTCTGAGCGCGGCCTACGGCTCACCATTCGGTGGTCAAAACGGTCTCAATCCTGATGGGACTCTCAATTCCTTTGTCCAAACTCAATACTCTACCAATCCAATCAGCGCTCTTTTCGCCCAACAGTTTTCTGACCCATCTGGATACAGTGGAGTCAACGGAGTCAACGGAGTTAATGGTTACACTGGGGCCGGTGGTTACAATGGGGCCAGCGGAATCAATGGAGTCAATGGTTTCAATGGGGTCAGTAATTTAAATGGCTACAATGGAGTTAGTGGAGTCAATGGGTACAACGGTGTCAATGGGGTCAATGGATTCAATGGTGTCAACAATGTTAATGGCTACAGTGGAGTCAATGGGTACACAGGGGGCAATGGTATCAATGGTGTCAATGCGCTAAGTGGACTTAACGGGATCACCGGTGTCGGTGGCTACAACGGCGCATATGGGGTCAATGGAATTTCCGGGGTCAATGGGGTCAATGGAGTCAATGGATACAATGGGGTAAGTGGAGTTAATGGATACAATGGGGTTAATGGTGTCAATGGTGTCAATGGATACAACGGAGTGAGTGGGGTCAATGGATACAATGGGGTCAGTGGATACAATGGGGTCAATGGGGTCAACAACCAATACGTCCAGCAACAAAACTTAGCCCCAGGCTACGGTGGTAGCTTCCCCGGAAACAATGCCGCTCTGTACCAGAACAACTACGCAGCCCGTGGAAACTCAGGATACAATGGCGGCTACGCCAACAGCAACCTCTACAACTACGCTCGGCCCCAGGTCCACAACACCGTCGGTCTCGTCACTGTCGGCAACTACGTCACTGCACTGGCCAACCGTATCGTGTCCCCAGTCCCAAGTCTCACCCTGCTCAGTAACTACAGACAACCCACTTTGGGATTCGGCACCACCTACAGCAGATTCAACAACGGCAACCTTGGCAACAGCAACTACTACCAGCAGAATGGAGGAGGCTACGCCAACGGGTTTAACTACCCCACAACTAGCAACTACCAATACAACAGACCCGGCTTCTCGACTGGATACACTCGACCCGGGTACTCCACCAATGGCGTCCTCAACGCTGGCAATGCTCTTTCCACCGGCTACGCCAACCAAGCTGCTCTCGCTAATGGTCTTTCCACTACCACCGGTGGCAATCTTGGCAACACCGCCTACACGACTGGCAATGTTGCTGGAGGATATAGTAATTAACCAATTGACTTGAGTTCACAATCGAAATATGCGCGGTGTTTTTTATATGTACCTACTAATCTTTTTTACCTAATTGCAATGATTGTTCCTATTTTACTACGTTTTAAACTTAGCACAGATTTCTTATGTGAGTTTCCTTAAGACAATATTGTAGGCTTAGCAAACTCATTCTTCTCATGTGCCTATTAAAACAGTAATAAACAGTTTTAATAATTACAATTTGCAAAATAAAATACTATTTTTTAGCAGAGCAAAAAGCAGTTTCAGCTGCCACCTTATTGCTTCACGATTACTTTCATTTTTAGTTGCATTATTTTTTATAAATTAGGTAATTATACAAATAATTGTTATTATTATTAATTATTAAACAGCAGCCCGCCAAAATTCAGAAAAACTTTTGTTAACTTTGCTGCATTGTAACCCATACACTTTTAGTCATATTTTAATGATTTTTTTAATTTGTATTTGTGAATCGCATAGGTACTTTTATTTGAAAAACTTTTTCTTTAAATTTTCAAATTCAAATATTTTTTTTCTCCTAAAATACCTGTGATTAAAAAAAAATTATATAGTTTCATTATTTTTTCGAAAATTCTGCCCACTATGTAAATCATTTAATATCAAAAACTCTAAAATGACGTAGATTGGTTAATTTTCAAATACATAGGTTGTTGCAAAGTATTAGATTCTCTGCTTGCATGTTCTTAAAAAGTGCAAAATATTATGTTTGCATATTTTTCAAATGTACAAAATATTCAATTTGCATATTTTAAAAAAGTGCAAAAAATTATGTTTGTACTGCATGTTTTTAAAAAGTTTGAAATATTCTTTTTGAATATTTTTTAAAGTGCAAAATACTATTGTTACAAATTTGAGATAGGTAATATGTTTTGGGAGTTTTGGTGATTTAGCATACTAACCTATCACATAAATCCTAGCCTCAACTCTAGGCGCTCCAGCTCCAAAAACCGCTTTGTATGCATTGATCATACCGTAGCCCATATGATTGTTTGGCCAGGCTTCTACAGAAATATTTTCGCAAGGGTCCGGTTCATTATCAAGGCCAACTTTAGAGCAACTTTGAGCGAGAGCAGACAGAACTTGGTCGTACTTAAACGAAGGGTTTTTCTCCAACATCAGGGCTATGGTGCCGGTCACAAGTGGCGCCGCAATGCTCGTCCCACTCTTTGGAACGTATTTTTGTGGGTCACTGTGAGAGGCTCAGAAAATCCAGTTCCCGGGAGCACTTACGTCAGGTTTAATCACCTGCGGATCACTTGAATGCGGAGGACCTCGACTTGAGGTGTCTGCCGCTCTAAATAGATATTTGTAATGCGGGTCAGATTCCTGCATGATATTTCCAACTGAAATGACGTTATCTGTGAGTGCGGGCCAATACGCAGTTTCGCAAGAGGGAAACAATGAGTTTCCAGCGGTAAATACAGGGATGATTCCAGCTGATCTCCAACACCGAATGATTTCATCAGCCGCATCATTTCAAAAAGCTGCTCCAGCCGCACCTCTGCAATGTCATTGCTGCCCTTTAGCAGCTCCTGCACCTCGCTCAGCGACGCTCCCTTAACGACGATTTCATTCGTGATCCAAAGCGTTTTGATGCTCAGTGCGCTTTTTAAGCTCCTTGATTTCAGGATATTCAAAACGGAGGCTTGTGTTTTTTTTTGCTTGGGATCTTAAGGAGTCAACAACGGAATTAACTTGATACGCGCGCTTGTTCAAACGAGCGGAACAGCCTGTCTCATTGCTACATGGAAGTGGGAGTGCTACACATTTTTGTTGGCTTTTCATTCGTACGATTTCGTTGGACCCATTTCTTGGCCCTGCATTTTTTTCACTAGGTGGCTCTTCTTTTGGCGCCCATGATGCTATTGAATATTTATTATATTGGTCGCAAAAACTATAGTTATAGCGTATTACACACAAAAATGCAAGTTTACGTTTCTCGCTCAGGCCCTTACTTTTCCTGCCCTCAAATTTTCTGTTACAGTCTAAAGATTTAACAGCTGCTACGTCCCACATTTGTAAGCCAAATTAAAAACAAAAAATCTGTTAAACATGAAAACTTTATCAATAGTTTGAATTATTGTACGTTTACCACAATTGGTCCTCGCGACATGTAAGCAAAGTTGCTTTCTTTGTGATTTGTAAGGAGCCAGTTTCTTAAGCGGTTGCTGAATTTTTTTGCTCTTTTGAAATACGCCTGTCTAAACACAAATCGCGGCTGACAAACTCCACACGATCTTCACTCCTTTCCTAACCACAGCATCTGTGGCGGACAAGGACTTTAACATTTATTTTTAGTTATATTTTGACATTTTATCACAAAGTAGCGGAGCTGTGTACTAACTGTGAATTTGCTTGACTGTCTTTTAAACGAGTGTGTATTTTAATCACTAATTATACATGATATGTATCCCGTACAAAAAATATTGTGTCGTGTTGTGCAGAACGCGACATAGCTGCTAATGCACAATGGTTTATGCACAAAATATTGTGCCTTATTCTGCATACTGCCTAAATCAGCATAGTCTGTTATGCACAACATTGTATGCACTAAAATGTGTGCATAATTTGTTTTTTTAAATCTTGCACAACGCTTTCACCATACGTTCATCTGCATAACGTTGTATGCATGATAAGATTATGCATAACGTTGTATGCATAAAAATATTATTCATACGCATTTAGGCAAATATTTTTTATTGACAATTGGAAATGAACTTTGACCTTTGACCTGAAATTTTACAGTATTTTATCAAACTCGTACTTAAAGTTTTACAGGTTTCCAAATTTAAGTAGAAAATCATATATTTAAAAAAAATAGTAAGAAACTTGTTTATTCAGTCATCAAAAGTGCTGACCGATGAGCTGATTGACCTCATAGGACAGTTTAATTTTAAATTAACTTGAAATGTGGATTTAAAGTATAAATATTCAAATAAATGTTTTAAAAAGTAGTTAGTATGGTTATGGAAAATACTCGATTTGTATAGGTACCAATAATATTCCATGCATGTATAACAAGCACAAGTAGTGTAAAGGTTAAGGCTGCAGGTTTAGAGGCATAAGTCAATTGTTCAAAACTGGGTGCGGGCATATTCATTTTGATTTTATCTATTTTTTTGTGCGTAATATATTGTGCACAAAAAATTACGCACAATTGATTGTGCAGAAAAAGGGGCCAAAATAGGCCACGTTTACATCCTGCATACTGCTCCTGCAGAATATAAACTGCAGAGCATGTTATGCAGATAAACGGGTCAATTCTCGCCACGTTTGTTCTGCATAACTCGACACATTATTTGTGCAGTAAAAAACTACGATTTTTCATACAGGATATATAATTATTGTACCTGACCGTAACGTATGCGTTAGTGAAAAAGCTAGTAAGAAAATCCAAGAAACACGAAATAGCTAAAGCATTTTTAAGAATTACTTTGGTTCATCATATTCTGTTGTTTACTGGACTGTACCTAGTCTCATAAAGTAATTATAAGTAACTATCGTTAAAAACAATTAAATTGTTACTAAAATTCGCGAATGACTGACTTGTGCATGCCTAAATGAGCTATGCGAGTTGAGTTTATTATTAATTAGAATAATTAAAATTTCACAATGAATCGTTGAGAGCAGTTTAACAACAAAATCACAATGCTTACTTTTTTAATTTTACGACAAAGATGACAAAAATAGTCAAAATCTGTCCCTTAAACCCAGTTGTCCATTTCATGCGGATTCTTGATATGCGGATTTGTCTTCATATGAACAAATTAAGTTAATAGCGTGGATGTAAAATTGTTAAGATCACCACACGTTTTATATTATGTCCAGTCACTTCAACTGATAATGTAATTAATCAGGGGAAAATCATTATTATGGTTTGAATTAAATCACTGTCAAATTAGGATTTTCATGTAATGATGACTGCGCACATAGTAGGCGAAACGCTTGAGTGGTTTTGTGGCATTGTCGACGAACGGCTGGAGTGGACTTTGGATGCAGTATGATTTGGCTTTATAGCGAGATAGGATTTGGGTAAAGTGGGCCGTGGCTATAGTGGGCTGCGGCTGAAGTGGACTTTGTTTTTAAAGCTTGCTGGGATTTGTGTGGCGTAGGCTAAAAACCTAAACTCGCTATAAAGCCAAACCCCACTGCATCCAAAGTCCACTCTAGCCGTTTGCTGCCGATGCCACAAAACCACTCAAGCGTTTCACCTACAATGTGCGCAGTCATCATTACATGAAAATCTAAATTTGACAGTGATCCAATTTAAACCAACTCAATGATTTGCCCCTGATTACATTACACAGTAGAGAGCTAAAAAGGGCTGCAGGGTAATAGCTTTGATATTTTACACGTTATCAGCACACGTTTAGACTAATATTATAAGATTAAAGTTGCGCTTCAGATTTCTTTATTTATTAACAAACCTTTTAACCTAGCAGCAGACCCGGTTTTTCTACTAGATGACTAGACTCACTCGACCTGGCTACTCCATCAATGGCGTCCTCAACGCTGGCAATGCTCTTTCCACCGGCAACGTAAACCCAGCTGCTCTCGCCTATGGCATTACAACTGCCACAGGTGGCAATCTGCGCAACACTGCCTGTTCAGTAGTAACTGTACAGCATGGTCAGGAATTTCCATGACGTCAGAGGACTCGTGTTTGAGTAGTTGAGCTCTTTATGCAAAGAGTCTCAAACCCAGAGTACTGAACTTTTATTAAGTTGCTCTCAAACCCCCACTTTTGTAGGGCTGAGAAATTGAAATAGAAGGAGCCGATGCCTCAGCATGCCTCAGCATGCCTCAGCATCAGCTCAAACAAAGGAAAGAGAGCAGTAGCATTCATTTCCTTTCGGCACTGCTCCCAGTCGACCAAAAACCACAGACGCAAAAAGACCTGTCCGCTCTGAGCTCTGATCAGCCATCTTTCCTTTTCTCTAAATTAAGTTCAAAGTCAGATATTTCTGACTTCCTTCTTTATTCGGTGTATCAAAACTGAAGTTCCAAACCTTCATTATTTTGTGTAATTGTGCGTAATTAAGTGTGTTTCACATCCTGTTATTTAGTGTAATGTGTGTAATTAAGTGTGTTAATAGTAATTAAACGTCAATTGGTAATTACTACCAAATTCACGCACTTAGGAGATCACATCTATCATCTTATTGCACATCCGACCACTGCTACATGTTAAGTGTCTCACATTGCCCCGCTCACCACATAGTCGCTAAATACATCAAGCTTCAGCTCTTTGTACCCATCTATCATATACCACAGTAAGGGCTGCTAGTGCTGTTTTCATGCATCGCATGTAGTCACGCACTGCACTCTTGATCATCTCAGTTTCGGTCACAGTCCATCTTAAGACTCGCTCTCCAGGTCACGTCCTCCGGTCTGTTCAGTTAACTAGACCTGCTCATCAGCTCTAGTCAGCTCAGTCGGTCGGTCGGTCGGTTGGTCGGTATCAAGCTTCATCATACCAGAGCAACACCAGATCCAAGGAGCAAGCCTCATCGGGTCCCAGGTATCATTCGGCTCTCAGCTTACCTGGTCCCAACCTCATCGGGTCCCAGGTATCATTCAGCTCTCAGATCACCTGATCCCAACCTCATCGGGTCCCAGGTATCATTCAGCTCTCAGCTCACCTGGTCCCAACCTCATCGGGTCCCAGGTATCATTCAGCTCTCAGCTCACCTGGTCCCAACCTCATCTGGTCCCAGGTATCATTCAGCTCTCAGCTCACCTGGTCCCAACCTCATCTGGTCCCAGGTATCATTCAGCTCTCAGCTCACCTGGTCCCAACCTCATCTGGTCCCAGGTATCATTTGGCTCTCAGCTCACCTGGTCCTAACCTCTCGGGTCCCATCTCAAGCTCTGGTCCCAGCTCTTGGGTCCCATCTCAAGCTCTGGTCCCAGCTCTCTGGTCCCATCTCAAGCTCTGGTCCCAGCTCATTGGTCCCATCTCAAGCTCTGGTCCCAGCTCTCTGGTCCCATCTTAAGCTCTGGTCCCAGCTCTCTGGTCCCAGCTCAAGCTCTGGTCCCAGCTCTCGGGTCCCATCTCAAGCTCTGGTCCCAGCTCTTTGGTCCCATCTCAAGCTCTGGTCCCAGCTCTTTGGTCCCATTTCAAGCTCTGGTCCTAGCTCTCTGGTCCCAGCTCAAACTCTGGTCCCATCTTAAGCTCTGGTCCCAGCTCTCTGGTCCCATCTTAAGCTCTGGTTCCAGCTCTCTGGTCCCAGCTCAAGCTCAGGTCCTAGTCCCTGGTTCCTTCTCAAGATCAAGCTCTGGTCGCATCTTAAGATCAAGCTCTGGTCCTATCTCAATATCATCTGGTCCCAGACCCAACTCCTGGTCCCAGCTTTCATCTAGTCCCAGCTGTCATCTGGTCCCAGACCCAACTCCTGGTCTCAGCTCTCATCTGGTCCCAGACCCAACCTCAACTCACCTGGTCCCAGGCCCATCACGGCACCTGGTCCCAAACCCAACTTCAGCTCAACCTGATCTCAAGACCTCACATCTGATCCAAACCTCCTCACATCTCATCCCAACTGCATCATACACGGTTGTCTCCATCATCCAGCCAACTCCAAGTACTCAGATATTAACTATAACACAACCAAGCAACTTATCAGACACGTCTTCATAGCGAATAAGGAAGAGACCAACCCTTCCTCTTATTTACACAGAGAAACGTCAAATAGGGTTGACGTTAAGGTGCACCGGGCCTTACAACCCCATCATAGTGTGCATACCCCTCCATCATGGTCCTTAGATCTCCGAATGTTCCTGTCCTTTTGAAGACGTCCCACAGCATTTGTTTGTTGTCGATATCAAACTTCTACCTCTTACTCTAGCACCCGGAATCCGGCCTGGTTGCTCCAAACCTAGCACGTGAGCATCGCAGTCATTCCTTTCAGATTCCTATCAAGTCTTAGTACTCTAAAGCGCCCTGTCTCTGCTCAGACGCCTCCTGCTTCCTCCCTAGAGCACAGTGCGATGGAAGCCTTACTGGCAAAAAGGAAGAGGTTTGCATCTAATTTCAACGCACAGGATGTCATAGTGAAACTAGCTGTACAGGATGAAGCCAATCGCATAACAGGTGAAAGACTCTCACATGATCTTGAAACTTGGATGAAAGGCTTCAGTAATCTGCAAGATCAAATAAGGTCAAAGGGAGAATCAAACAACGATACCTACGAGCTTAACGAAGCAGAATACACCACGATACTTACCAAGTACCATAGGGTGCAGTCTCAAGTTGAGTCCCTAGCTTCAATGCAACCAATTCATGTTGCAACCCCTGAAGCCCCTAATCCTCCTATTGATCGTGTTGTCAAGCTCCCTCGTATTGACCTTCCAACGTTCAACGGCAACATGAGCAACTGGCTCCACTTCAAAGATGTCTTTAGAAAGGCGGTTCACAGCTCTAAGACCCTTTCAGGCTCCGTCAAACTGCAACATCTTAACAACAGCCTTAAAGGAGACGCTGCATCTCTAACTAAGAACATTATCATCAGTGACAGTAACTATGACGTCGCCTGGACAGCTTTCCTTGAAAGATATGACGATAACCGGATTCTTGTGAAAAACCATCTTCGTCAGCTGTTTAACCAGCCCTCGGTCTCGTCTACATCCCCGTCCTCCCTTCGAAGTCTGCTCGACACCACATCAGCATGTGTAGAATCACTCAAGGTGCTCAAGCAGCCAACCGACCAGTGGAGCACCATCCTTGTTCATCTTGTTGAAGATAGGATGGACCCTGAGTCTCAACAGCAATGAGAGCTGCAAAGGAAGGACACCACTTTTCCCACATTCGATGAAATAAGCACCTTTATCAGCACGAGATCAAAGGCTCTCGTGTTTCTGTCCGGTGCTCCTGCTAAGCCAAAGCAGCAGGTGCAACAGCAAGGTCAGAATCAAGCTCAGAAGCAGCAGACTCAGCAGCAAGGACAAAACCACGGCCAGAAGCATGGATCTTCATTTGCCTCAGGAAAGACAGGGAACAACAGACAGAGCTACCTTGCCACTAAACCTGAGTCTTTGAAGTGCATAGCTTGCTCCTCAACTGAGAGACATGGTCTTTTCTCCTGCGAAAAGTTTCATTCCCTGTCTCCTGCTGACCGGTCAGCCATCCTTAAAAAGAACTGCCGCTGTCTAAACCATTTTCAGCTACTCATGCCACCGCCAAGTGTGACAGCAAGTATCCGTGCCGTATCTGCAAACAAAAGCATCATACACTTCTTTACAATAGTGAGAAGGCTCCTGCAGGGAAGAAGCAAGCCGATCCTCCATCGCATCACGCCTCTTAGAATTAAGATCCTCCAAATAGTACCTCTGCCCATGGAACCACCCGGTCCCATACACATGCTCAAGTGCTCTTGGCCACAGCTCTCGTCACAATACAAGACATCAATGGTGTACCAAGAGACGTTAGAGCGCTCATCGACCCTGGGTCCCAGAACTCGTTCATTACTGCTGAGTGCTCCAAGAAATTGCTCCTGAGAAGGCAGAAGACCAGTCTCAACATCAATGGTCTAGGCTCATCCGCGGTCGGCTCATGCTCCTACTGTTCCTCCTTGACCATCAACTCTCGCATCAACGGGGAGTCGATCCACATGGAGGCCTATATCCTAGATCAAATAACCGGTACTCTTTCATCTCAGTCATTTCAGCATAGCTCATGATCCCATCTCCATGGCTTAGAGCTGGCTGACCCAGCCTACAATGTCTCTTCAAAGATTGATCTCTTGCTTGGAGCTGATGTCTACCAAGAGATCATCGAAGACGACATCAGACGAGGTCCTTCTGGGACCCCGATTGCTCTCTCATCCAAACTTAGGTACTTGCTAATAGGCAAGCTGCCTCACGTTGGACCAACTTCATCGTCGTTTCTATCAACGACAGATGCTATCGTCAAACGCTTTTGGGAAACCGAGGAAGTGCCATCAGTCAGCCCCCATACCTCAGAGCAGCGTGCCTGTGAAGCTCATTTCAGGGATACGCACACGAAGGTTGATGGGAAATACCAGGTCGACCTACCATTCAAGGCATCTGCCAAGCCACTAGGTGCCTCTCTAGAGCAAGCCATCAAGAGATTTCACTCTCTGGAGAAGAAGTTTCTGAAAGACCCTAGCATAAAAGAGAAGTATGTGCAGTTCATGCAAACGTATGAACACCTTCAGCACATGGAGCTCATCCCAGAGACCGAAATTGAGGTCGATGTGGAAAGGTGCTACTACCTGCCTCACCATTGTGTCCTAAAGGAGGATAGCACTACCACAAAACAGCGAACGGTGTTCGATGGCTCAGCTAAGACCTCCTCAGAAGTCTCTCTCAACGACACCCTTATGGTCGGACCGACCATTCAAGATAATCTCCTCATTCATCTCCTGCGGTTTAGAACTCATCCTATAGCTCTGTCTGCAGACATTGAGAAGATGTATAGGCAGGTCCAAGTTGCCCCAGAGCACCGAGACTACCTACGCATAGTGTGAAGGGAAGACCCAAGTCAACCACTGCGGCATTATCGGCTGAAGACCGTCACCTATGGAACAGCCTCAGCCCCGTACCAGGCGACTAAAGCACTACAACAGCTCGCAAAGGACCATGAGATAACTCTTTATCAGGACATGGTGCATCTGCTGGACCGTTGTGGGTTTCCTCTTCGCAAGTGGTGCTCCAACAGTACCATGGTCCTTCAGGTGATCCCAGAAGAGTGGCGAGAGACCAGCGACTCACTGTCATTCGACTGTGACGATCACATCAAGACCCTTGGTATACGTTGGACCCCGGTTAGCGACCAGTTTCTGTTCCTCATCACCCAGGTCGAGCGTGCTGCCAAAGTCACCAAGAGAACAATGCTGTCTGATATTGCCTCTGTCTTCGACCCAATAGGCTTTAACGCTTCCGTCACCATCACTCCCAAGATATGGATGCAAGAACTATGGCGTGAAGCAATAGCCTGGGATGACAAGGTATCTGATCAAATGCTCCTCAAGTGGACAAGGTACCAGAAACAGATTTCCGAGCTGAAGCACATCCGAATACCTCGATGTATAGTTCCTTTTGGCTCATCAGACCATCAGTTACATGGTTTTTCTGACTCGTCAGAAAAAGCGTATGCTGCGGTAGTCCACCTCAAATCAAGATCTACCGAGCACTCGTTTGTGTCGAACTTTGTCATTGCAAAAACTAAGGTGACCCCCATAAAGACAATTTCCTTACCTAACTTGGAGCTGTGTGCCTCTGTCCTGCTCACAAAGCTGCTCAAGGTGGTCCATACCCACATCAACATTCCAATTACAAGCATGTATGGCTGGACTGACTCCAAGATAGTGCTGGACTGGCTCTCAAAAGAAGCTTGTACATGGCCAACCTTCGTAGCCAACAGAGTGGCTTTCATACAAGAAACTCTTCCTGCCAGTCAATGGGGTCATGTTAGATCTGAAGAAAACCCGGCTGACTGCGCTTCTTGTGGTATCAGCCCAACTGAGCTCCGAGAACATCCTTTTTGGTGGCACGGACCGACGTGGCTCGTGAACAAGGATGAAGAGTGGAAGACACAAGTATCAACATCAGGTCTCCTAAAAACTAAAGGTCCTTGTGATGATCCAGAAACCACCGCCCTCCATGCTTCATGGTATGAAGACCACGATCTAAGTCCAAATGCCTGCATTGAAGTGTGCTCCGGCTCACCAGTCTCACCATCGACTGCTTCCACCACTATGGGTTCGGCATCGACCAGCAAAGAAGTGTGCAGCAGGTCTCCACCTAGTATCCGGCCTACCTGCCTTACCCACTGTTCCTACTCTCCAGCTCATAAAATATGGGAAGCCAACATCCAAAAGGAGCAGCCAAACAGTCGCTGCTTTCAGACTACCAGTGATAGCAGTGAAGATGATGATCTACTATACCGGTACTCATCGTTGCGAAGGCTCCAACGCATCTTATCCTTGTGCTTTTGCTTCATCAACCGATGTCAAAAGCGATCACATGCACATAGTGGAGTCGAAATTAGTGCACCAGAGCAACAAAAAGCTCTGTACAGGTGCATCAAAGTCGTTTAGCACAAGGTCTTCTATGATGAGCTACAGCAACTTACCAAAGGATCAACATTGAAGAACAGAGCCGTATTAAAGCTCAATCCATTCATTGATGCAGCTGGGCTTCTCAGGGTGGGCGGCCGGCTCACAAATTCTGATCTCTCTTCAGACAGGAAGCACCCGGTGCTTCTGCCTCAAAAGCATGTGCTCACCACGCTCATCATCGGTCATCATCATGTTATAAACATGCATGCCGGCCCTCTGGCTCTTTTGGCTTCTCTTACAACCCAGTTCTAGATCATCAACGGTCAGGATGTGGTTCGACAATTTGTCAGAACTTGCATCCAATGCTATAGGTCTATAGCACCTACCTCAGGCCAACTGATGGGATCGCTCCCGTCGTCCCGTGTCACCCCAGCCCGGCCTTTCAAACGGTGTGGAATCGACTATGCTGGTCCTATTCTACTAAAGGAGATGACAGGAAGAGGTAGAAAGCAGTACAAGAGCTATATTGCGGTGTTTGTCTGTTTCACTACCAGAGCCATGCACCTTGAAGTGGTCAGCGACCTGAAAACCGATGCATTTCTGGCCGCATTGAAGAGGTTCATAGGCAGAAGAGGAAGACCAGCTGAGCTATTAAGCGACTGTGGTACTAACTTTGTTGGTGCTAACAACGACCTAAATGAGTTGTCCGTATTCATTGCTTCAGAGCATCACAACAATCAAATGTCATCGGTTCTGGCTGATCACTCTATTACTTGGCACTTCAACCCTCCGGGCGCTCCTCATATGGGTGGACTCTGGGAAGCTGGAGTCAAGTCGGTAAAGAAGCACCTTAAGGCTACTATGGGTACATCATTTCTTACTTACGAGGGGATGGTTACTGTTCTGGCCCAAATAGAAGGATGTCTCAATTCTCGTCCTCTGTGTCCTATGTCATCAGAACCCAACGATCTTCAAGTACTCACACTTGGACATTTTCTCATTGGGGAACCTCTAAACGCCATTCAAGACCACAATCTGGTAGATACAGCTGGCAACCTGCTCGACAAGTGGGAAACCCTAGAAAAGCTACATCAGACATTTTTGCGTCACTGGTACTTTGATGTTCTTAACGAGTATCAGCAGCGTCCAAAGTGGATGACACCTCAGGCGGACCTCAAAGTCAACGATTGAGTGCTCTTAAAGGATGAAAACCTTCCACCACTTCATTGGAGAAGAGCAAGAATCGTCGCAGTTCATCCAGGAGCAGACAACCATGTTCGGGTAGTTACTGTGCAGACTGCAGAGAAGACCAACAATCAATACAAACGGTTTCAACGTCCAATACATGAGATAAGTAGGCTACCACTAGGTTAATAAAAGGCTTATATCCGGTCAAAATTATCTTGTGCTCAATAATAATTTTCATTGTACCCGCTTTTTGAGTACCTACTAAGGTTAGTTTTATTAGTATATGCTATAAACTATTCAATATCTTTATAATATACCATAATATGATCAAACCTTAAAATCAATTTACCTGTTTCTCTATGTTAGTTAAGGTAACCTATATTATCTCCTAATCTTAAAATTCCTGCTTAAGGTCTATTTATAAGCTCTAGTGCTTATAAGCCCTCAGAGCTCATGGTAAGCGGAATGTTCAGTAGTAACTGTACAGCATGGTCAGGAATTTCCATGACGTCAGAGGACTCGTGTTTGAGTAGTTGAGCTCTTTATGCAAAGAGTCTCAAACCCAGAGTACTGAACTACTCTTAAGTTACCCCCACTTTTGTAGGGCTGAGAAATTGAAATAGAAGGAGCCGATGCCTCAGCATGCCTCAGCATGCCTCAGCATTAGCTCAAACAAAGGAAAGAGAGCAGTAGCATTCATTTCCTTTCGGCACTGCTCCCAGTCGACCAAAAACCACAGACGCAAAAAGACCTGTCCGCTCTGAGCTCTGATGAGCCATCTTTCCTTTTCTCTAAATTAAGTTCAAAGTCGGATATTTCTGACTTCCTTCTTTATTCGGTGTATCAAAACTGAAGTTCCAAACCTTCATTATTTTGTGTAATTGTGCGTAATTAAGTGTGTTTCACATCCTGTTATTTAGTGTAATGTGTGTAATTAAGTGTGTTAATAGTAATTAAACGTCAATTGGTAATTACTACCAAATTCACGCACTTAGGAGATCACATCTATCATCTTATTGCACATCTGACCACTGCTACATGTTAAGTGTCTCACAGTGCCCCGCTCACCACATAGTCGCTAAATACATCAAGCTTCAGCTCTTTGTACCCATCTATCATATACCACAGTAAGGGCTGCTAGTGCTGTTTTCATGCATCGCATGTAGTCACGCACTGCACTCTTGATCATCTCAGTTTCGGTCACAGTCCATCTCAAGACTCGCTCTCCAGGTCACGTCCTCCGGTCTGTTCAGTTAACTAGACCTGCTCATCAGCTCCAGTCAGCTCAGTCGGTCGGTCGGTCGGTTGGTCGGTATCAAGCTTCATCATACCAGAGCAACACCAGATCCAAGGAGCAAGCCTCATCGGGTCCCAGGTATCATTCGGCTCTCAGCTTACCTGGTCCCAACCTCATCGGGTCCCAGGTATCATTCAGCTCTCAGATCACCTGATCCCAACCTCATCGGGTCCCAGGTATCATTCAGCTCTCAGCTCACCTGGTCCCAACCTCATCGGGTCCCAGGTATCATTCAGCTCTCAGCTCACCTGGTCCCAACCTCATCTAGTCCCAGGTATCATTCAGCTCTCAGCTCACCTGGTCCCAACCTCATCTGGTCCCAGGTATCATTCAGCTCTCAGCTCACCTGGTCCTAACCTCTCGGGTCCCATCTCAAGCTCTGGTCCCAGCTTTTGGGTCCCATCTCAAGCTCTGGTCCCAGCTCTCTGGTCCTATCTCAAGCTCTGGTCCCAGCTCTCTGGTCCCATCTTAAGCTCTGGTCCTAACCTCTCGGGTTTCAGCTCTCGGGTCCCATCTCTTTGGTCCCATCTCAAGCTCTGGTCCCAGCTCTCTGGTCCCATCTTAAGCTCTGGTCCCAGCTCTCTGGTCCCAGCTCATGCTCTGGTCCCATCTCAAGCTCTGGTCCCATCTTAAGCTCTGGTCCCAGCTCTCTGGTCCCATCTTAAGCTCTGGTCTCAGCTCTCTGGTCCCAGCTCAAGCTCAGGTCCCAGTCTCTGGTTACATCTCAAGCTCAGGTCCTAGTCTCTGGTTTCTTTTCAAGATCAAGCTCTGGTCGCATCTCAAGATCAAGCTCTGGTCCCATCTCAAGATCATCTGGTCCCAGACCTAACTCCTGGTCCCAGCTCTCATCTGGTCCCAGCTCTCATCTGGTCCCAGACCCAACCACAACTCACCTGGTCCTAGGCCCATCTTGGCACCTGGTCCCAGACCCAACTTCAGCTCAACCTGATCTCAAGACCTCACATCTGATCCAAACCTCCTCACATCTCATCCCAACCGCATCATACACGGTTGTCTTCATCATTTAGCCAACTCCAAGTACCCAGATATCAACTATAACACAACCAAGCAACTCATCAGACACGTCTTCATAGCGAATAAGGAAGAGACCAACACTTCCTCTTATTTACACAGAGGAACGTCAAATAGGGTTGACGTTAAGGTGCACCGGGCCTTACAACCCCATCATAGTGTGCATAACCCCTGGTTACTGCCTACATGACTGGCAGTGTTGCTGGAAGATACAACCAATCATCTAACTGCCTTGCAAAATCCAAATATGCGCGTAGTTTTCCATTTGTACCTACTTCCCTTTTTTACCTGATTGTAATGATTGTTCTAGATTCGCTATTTTTACTTCGTTTTAAACTTAGTACAGAATCTCCATGTGAGTTTAAGACATCACCGTATGCTTAGCAAACTTGTTTTTGTCATGTGCATTTTAAAACTGATATGAACAGAATTTTAATCGATACAATTTGCGAAATAAAATACTATTTTTAGCAACACGTCACGCTGTTGCAGCCTTTCAGCTCCTAGTTGATAGTTTTACCATTTTATTCTCAATACCTTCTGCATTATTTTATTTACGATACAAAGCATCATGAGGAAATTTAAATTTAAAAAAATAGGTTTCAACTCATTTGTTAGAGTCAATATTTTATACGAGCTCCGCATCTACTTCGGGCCGACGGACCTCAAATTCGGCGCGAATCGCTAGATTTTTCATCGGTGATTGAGTTACAAAAATCTTGTCATTGAAATTGCATTTTGTCTTTACATTATTAAAACAAAATTCAAATAACACAAACATAAATTTGAGATGCAGAATATTCTATTTTCTTCAAAACGTCGCTTAAATGAACGTTTTAAAATTTAAAATAGGAGCCTCGATATTTAATACACACCGGTATACAGATAATTTCTAATGAATGACTAGATTTTTAAAACCAAGCAATACATTTAGTATGATTGTTTTATATTACTTTACAAAATAAAAAGCAAGTTAAGTAAAAATAGTTTATGCTGCAGTTTGGCGGCAATAAATATTTGAACTTACCAAGTAAACATTTCGATATTAAAGAAACTTACATATTTTAGCTTACCATCTGGATGCCAGTTTTTATTCGAATTTAGAAAAGTAAAGCTCAAACGATGCGCTTTCTATTTACTTTTAGAGCCGTAATTAAATCTGACGGCATGGGCTAAGAATTAGTTATAATTATTGCTTTCAACTAACAATTTAATTCATTACAAATTTGTTTTTCATATTCATTATTATTTCTCTGATAAATAGTGGAAAAGCCCGCACAACTAAAATAATGATGCCGATCACTCACTAGTTACAAATTTTAGGTAATTTTAACGATACGTTTCGGAATGTGTGAGGACTAAAAATCCTTATGTGAATTATTAGTAAAATTTGTAAAAAACTGAATTAATCGTAATATCTGTAGACTTAAACACTAGGCTGAATGCGAACCTGACTTTGTTGTAAGCTAAATGGGATAGAAAGAAGAAGCACATATAATTCTAGCACTCAACTTCAGGCGCTCCAGCACCAAAAACCGCTTTGTATGCATTGATCATACCGTAGCCCATATGATTGTTTGGCCAGGCTTCTATAGAAATATTTCCGCAAGGATCGGGGTCATAATCTAGGCCAACTTTGGAGCAACTTTGGGCGAGAGCAGACAAAATCTGGTCGTACTTGAACGAAGGGTTTTTCTCCAACATCAAGGCTATAGTGCCAGTCACAAGTGGCGCCGCCATGCTTGTTCCACTTTTGTGAACGTATTTCTGCGGGTCAGTGTTAAAAGCTGAGAGGATGTAGTTTCCTGGAGCACTCACGTCCGGTTTTATTACTTGCGGATAACTTGGATGCGGAGGACCGCGACTTGAGGTGTCTGCCGCTCTAAATGGATATTTGTATTGCGGATCAGACTCTTGCATGATATTCCCAACCGAAATCACGTTATCTGTCAGTGCAGGCCAATACGCACTTTCGCAAATGGGATACAATGAGTTTCCAGCGGCGAAAACAGGGATGATCCCAGCTGATCTCCAACACCGAATGATTTCATCAAATTCTGATCGAAACGGAAAATTTGTATCATCGTTCCGGATACTTGATCCCCAACTGTTATTGACCACGTGAGGGGCTTTGCTGCAGTCAGGCTCCGTCCCGTCTGCCTTTGTGGGACAAAGCATCCATTGGGCACACGTCTTGATAGCGGCGTCAGTAGTTCCACCTTTGTTTGTCGTCTTGCACGACATCCACGTTGCTCCTGGAGCAGCTCCGATTCGTTTTGTTTGGCCTACGGCGATGCCCAATGTGTGTGTTCCATGTCCACTTTCGTCGTAAGGCTTTAGTTTTTTCAAATACGGATCAAACCACCCGTACTCCCCACTCCAATTATTCCCAATGGCCTCGTGCTCAGCAAAGGCCCCTCCGTCCATGTGTCCCACAATTATTCCCTTGCCAGTGAATCCCTCCGCCCAGACTTTGTCTGCCTCTACTGCAGTCGTGTGCCAATGATCCTCGGCATCATCCCTAGGTTCGAGTCTTGCATCTGGAACCCATTCAGGGATTTCAAACAGTCGCTCCAGCCGCACGTCTGAAACGTCATTGTTGCCCTCCAGCATCTCCTGCACTTCGCCCAGTGACGCTCCCTTAACGACGATTTCATTTGTGATCCAAAGCTGTTCGATGCTCAGTGCGCTTTTCACGCTCCTTGATTTTAGGATATTCAAAACGGAGGCTTGAGTTTTTTTCGCGTGGGATTTTAACAAGTCCACAACAGATGTTATCTGCAGCGCGCGCTTGTTTTTAGGAGTAAAACAACCTGTCTCATTGTTACATGAAATTGTTGGTGCTTTACATTTTTGCTGGCTTTTCATTCGTACGATTACGTTCGACCCAGTTCTTTGCCTATTATTTTGTTCGCTAGGGGGCTCTTCTTTTGGCGACGATAATGCTATTCATAATTTATTAGATTGAGCAAAGAACAAAGCAAGCTGATCTTTCTTATAAATTATGTCAAGTGTGTCTCCACTTGGAGACTTTAGTCATAGCGCATCACACAGAAAAATACAAGTTTTGCTTACGTTTTCCGCTGAGGCCCTCACCTTTCCTGCACTCAAATTTTCTGTTACATTTTAGAGATTCTACAGCTTCTAAGTCCCTTATTTTTAGGCCAAATTAGTAACAAAAGACTCTGTTCCACATGAAAACTTTATAAATAGTTTGAATACGCTTACCGCAATTAATCCTCGCGATATGTGAGCAAAGTTGCTTTCCTTGTGATTTGTAAGAAGCTAGCTTCTTTAGCGGCGTCTGAATTTCCTTGCTCTTCTCAAATATGCCTGTCTGAACACATATCGCGGCCGACAAACTCCACACGATCTTTACTTCTTTCCTAACCTCAGCATCTTTGGCGGACAGGAATTCAATTTTTATTTATATTTAAATTTAAACTGTTTATTACAAAGAAGCGGAGCTGTGTACTAAATGTGTGTACTAATTGTGTGTGTGTCTTTTAAACAATTGTGTAATATTATTAATTTACATCCAATACGTTTTACCTGACCGCGACGTATGCGTTAGAGAAAACGCTAATAAGAAAACCAAAAAAACCCAAAATAACTCAAACATTTTTAAAAGAATTCAAATTACGTTCCTTGGTCATCTGTTGTTTACTCAAATGGTGCAAGTCTCATAAAATTTAAGTCACTATTGTTTGAACGAATTTAATCGGTAATAAAATTTGCAATATATTCCCTTTGGCATGCTTGAATGTACTATGCGAGTTAAGTTTTTTAATAAATAAAAATATTACATTTTTACATTGAATCGATTAAGGCCGTCCGAGAACACAGTCACAATATGTACGTAAATAATTAAGCAACAGAAATGGCAAAGTAGTACAAGTCGGTCCTTAGACCCAGTTATCCCTTTAGAGCGGATTCATTATAGAGTATAATTTGTCTTGATATGCACAAAGTAAGTAATCAGCGTAAATGTAGAAGTTTTGAGATTACTGCAAGTCTTATTAATTGTCCAGTAACTTCTACTGATACACTGTAGCAAGGTCAATGTAGATATTGCTGCAGGATATAATTACGCCTTAAGATCTGGGGATCTATTGTAGCCTTACATTAATCTCGTTGGAATTTTTAGTGAGTTGTATTTAAATATGTATCTGTAACTAAAGAAGGAATACCTGCCAAGGGTAGTTAATCAATTAAATAACACGTTATCAGCACACGTTTAAACTATTACGTTAGACTTACGCACTAGAAATCTTTATATATTTATTAATATATCACTACGCTAACGTAAAACTAACATACACTGGTAAAGTTTTAAAGATCGTTTGCCTTTACTGATTGGAACTTTATTACTTTTTTATGTTAAACGTCACAAAATAAAGAGTTGAAAACGTCACTGTGGTTCAGTTTCATAAAAAATCTACTTTTCAACAAAGTTTTTCCAAGTTCCAGTAAGCCAAATTAGTGTGCCTTTTAGTTTCGTGAAAACGAATTTAAAATCCAAAGTCAGATGAAGTTACGTGGTACAGGAGTGTGCCAATTCAAAGACAACCCAAAAGATAATACATTGCTTATGAATAAAATATTCCAAACATCCTCTAAGTGGGTACTTACGTTTTAAATGAAAGCTGAAGTTTCTAGTTCAATTCAATTCAATTCAATTTATTCAAGTGTAAAGTATTAGCTTTCTGCTCTTTTCAATACCAACACCCTAGGTCAACTACAAAATAAAATCAAATTCATAAAATACTATTATTAATATAGCACACTATTTCTATTAGGTTATTAATACATACTCCATTTCCTACACTAATTTGCACCATAATTTGTTACTAATAAAACTTCTATTATTATTGCAAAAAATCAATTTCCACTCTCCTCTTTACAATATGTTGCCTAGCCTGAAGTACCAACTTTGAAAACACTTTAATTTTCTGAATTTCAGTTATCAGGTTGTTCCATATATTCACATTTTTATAATTGTAGCACTTTTGTCCATACGATGTAAAAGTCTGTAAACTCTCAGTATTTCGTGGCTTCCGAAGTTCCCTCGTCGTTCTCTCTGACCAAAACGCTACGCACTCAGTAAATAAAAATTGAGCCTGCTGGGTTGAACAAAATGCTTGTAAAAGAACTTTAATTGATATAATGTTTGTCTTTCTTGAGTTGTTAGCCAATTCAGTTTCTCTAATATATCGTAATTAGTATTATATCTTGTTGGCACAATATTAAACACATTTTTGACTAGCCTAAATGTTAACTTGTCGATTCGTTGGAGTTTAGTAGCACAAAGATTTTCCCACAAAATGATACCATAATCAATTACAAATATCATTAAGCTATTACAAAATACAATTAAATGGCTATGACTAAAATATTTTTTGTATCTAGTAATAAGTTTAGTTCTGGAACTTACTCTATTACACACATTAATATAATGATCCGTAAACGAAAAGGTTGGATACAATACAATTCCTTAATACGTAAATTGCTTTACAAATTCAAGATTTACACCATTATTATGTACAGTGATTTGACTTTTGTCTTTCTTAGCATAGGGCGAATTAAAGAACATGCACTTAGATTTTTCATAATTAATTTCCATTTTATTGTTGATTGCCCATATTGAAAGATTCTTCAGTTCATCATTAAGCACACGCTCCACCTCCTTCATGGAGGAGGACGAGTAATAAATAATAAGATCATCTGCGTACAAGATACACTGGGCTGACTTAAAACACAAGAATATATTATTAATATACACCGAAAATAGAAGTGGGGACAAACAGCTTCCTTGCGGGGTACCTCTAGTCACTGTAAAGAGGGCTGATAGTTCCAAATTTACTTTAACACGATTCTTTTGTTACTAACGATAAGATAGGATTTGAACCAGCTGAGAACTGAACCATTGACTCCAGCGTTTTTCAGTTTTCGAAGCAGTATTGCGTGGCTTTTCGTATCAAACGCCTTTCTGAAATCAATAAATACAGCCCTAGTGTATTTTCCTCTATTTCCAGCAGCATAGTAGTCATTCGTAAATTGGAAGATGCAGTAACAGTCAAAAAGCAAGCCTAAAATCTGTGTTGACACGGCGATAGATAGTTGATGTTCTCTAAATAATTGTACAACACTTTATGCATAATGAAGTCAAATATTTTAGCCGTGATAGGTAGCACTGAAATTGGACGATAATTATCAGCTTCAGATTTCTTGCCTTTGCCTTTGTATAACGGAATGACAATCGCTTTCTTGCAACCTTGTGGGTATATCCCAAATTCAACAGATAAGTTAAACAGTATAGCGAGTATAACTGATATTTGCTTTCCAACTAATTTAAAATATCTTATACTCAGGCCATCGCTTTCTTCACTTTTACCACTTATCTGTTGCAGTATTGCTCGCTGAACGTCTAACTCGGAGATATTAACATTATCTAGTCTTTCATTGACTCGACTCGCAGCACTTGTTATATGTGTTGTGGATCAGTTTGACTGATGGTTTCTGGCTTTATAGAGGTAAAGTGCTTACCAAAAATGTCACAGATTTGTTTAGTTTCACTAACTAGTTCAAAAGTAATTCCAGGAAGACGCCTGGACGGAACTCACTCAGTGCAGGCCTTCTAGCGCTACGAAAAAAAAGTCTTAAAGTTAGTCATTGGGGTGGTAGGTTACTTACTGTATTGTACTCATGATGTAAACGTAGGGGTCGTCCACAAAAAACGTAATAAAAATCCAATTTTCAGAACATTTTGCACTATTCAAATACACTTTTTAAAAAGTGCAAAATGTTCTATTTCCATTTTTTCGTTTAATGGGCAACTTGTGACATCCTATGTTAGAGGTCATTAGTTACGCAGTCACTAGGCGTATGCAAAGATGCCTACTGCTGGCCATACAAATAGGTATTTTTCAATGACGTTATTTGTAGACGACCCTTAGCAATTAGCAAACATTGGATGGACATACATTTATTGAAAGCTTATTGTAGTTGTTTGTCATAAAACAAAAAAATTGTTCCCATAAAAATGTGTTTGTCATAAATTATGGAGGCAAAGTAAAAAGAATTTTACGGAATTGCTATGGATAACATAACCAACCCTGGAACAGTACGCAGCTGTGATGACGCAATTGGTTAAGCTAAAAAACGCTGGAACATACCTTTATGTTGTTAAAACAATTATTTTTTGAACCCAAACTAAACTGTGGACTATATCCCGTCAATAATTTATAACTTTGCGTTTGAGACCAGTCCTCGAAACCATTCAATACAAATAACACTTGTCCAACGACAAAAATCGATTCCAAAACAATGAGTTTTCCTTTACTTCATTGTGTTTTCAAAAATACCTGGTTCAATTTAAATAATTTATCGCTTTCCTATTTCATTGAACTTTCCTGTACAAGTCGAGCACAACAGCTTATTGTCAGTTGTAACTAATTGCGCTATAGTATCTATGCTCAACTATTCGTATCCTGCAGCTGTGACCTCTGACCTGCCAAGTTGTCCGACCAGTTTATTGTGCGTCGACGCACAATAACATATATAATAGTATTTATTAGTTTGTATATCAAGATATTAACGTTAGGATAAATTAGAAAGAATTTGTAATAAAATTACATATATCCTAAGACCCAGCCTTGCAGTGTATACATGTTAACATAGGCTACTGGAGTCCCCGCCCAAATTTTCTCGTGCGCTATGACCCCCACTAAATGCGGCTGGCCCCCTATGGAGAGAGTCACGCCCCCCCACGAATCCCCGCCGCAAGTTCCTCTCTTCGGGGTGCCAGCATGCCCACAAAATTCCCACCACTTTGGGGCGTTGTAGTTGACGCTGAGCTGAATGCGTCCGCATTCTGCGGTGTCCAGAATTGGAACTGTCGTTGTCCTTAAGATCTCTGAACTCGTGTTGGACTCGTCAAAAATGCCCCAGCCATTGACCGTGAACAGAGTGGTTGCCGTGGGATAGAGTGCAGGGTCGTAGATGGTAAAGGGGATGGCGTGTACCTTCTCGTTGAATTTAGAAGGGGGGTCTACTTTGATGATGCAGAGATCCACTCCAGTGTACGTGTCCCACGTGGGATGCGGGGTGATGTTGTGTATGAATCGGTACTGCTCCGAACCTTCCTCGAGGAATCTGATGTGTTCCCCTGCGGTGACGACCACGTCGCTGTGTATGTTGTTGAAGCAGTGAACTGCTGTTAGGACAGTGACTGTGTCCAGAGTCCAGAATCGCTCCCCCGCACACAAGTTCACAGTCGTCCACTCGCTCTAGAATGACAGCCCATGGAAACTCATTTATGTATGCAAAACGACCGTTAATAACCCTCGAGGTTTTTCTGGTGTCCGCAGTTGCAGTTCTGTTGCTGCTTGGAAGCACATGGGTACTGTTCTTAGGGACATTCGAGTTCGTCAATGTACATTTTTCACATTTCTTGTCGATTGCCCCTGTTAAATTCCACACAGACATGCAAATTTAGATTGGGGGCTAGGAATAAGTCGCGTTTTACCTACGAAAAGTCGGACGTAAGGCACTTTAAGTTTACATCCTATTTTTTTTTACAAAATATTTCATTTTTGAAAAAAATTGTTTTTTGAATTTGCCGCAAATACTTAAGATCCAAATTTTAACATCTTACTGTATGGAATTGCACATAAACGATACACCATTTGAACCGAAACGAATAGGCAAAGCTAATTAACTAAGTGTGACAGCTCAAGTCATGACTACTTTTTAATTGTAATTAAAAAACTGAACTAATTTTTGGTCAAAACTTACCGATGTTAGGCATGGTATACCATTTTGAAGCCCTTTAAAAATTAAGAAAACGGGTATTTTGTTTTGGGCATCCCACGCATTAAAAAAATTTAGGCGGAATTTTCAAAAAAAGTAACGATTTTTTTATTTAAAATGACAACCGTTTGTCGATTAACGCTTCCCTTTTGCGTTATTTAGAATCTACAAGTCATTAGCTTTCGAATCGTAATTATATGAAACGTTGGAATTGGTTAAGTATGTCAAAAGTATGAAAAATCCAGTAAATTATGTAGATAGGTACGAAAAAGTTTTGCACTTTTCAAATAACATGAAAATAGAACATTTTGCACTTTTCAAAAACATGAAAATAGAACATTTTGCACTTTTCAAAAACATGAAAATAGAACATTTTGCACTTTTCAAAAACATGAAAATAGAACATTTTGCACTTTATAAAAACATGAAAATAAAACATTGAGCACTTTTCGAAACCTCACTAAAAACACTTAACGCAGCGATCTCATCTAGCGTTTGATAACATAGTTTATTTTAATTTCAGCTGAAACTTTTAACATACTATATTTCCACTTCTTCACTCACAATATCTATTTATCTATGCAACAAGGTTCTTTCTATCAAAACTAGCTTAGCAATGGCCTTACTACATTTGGTCTACTTGACTGGATCCCTATTTACTTGTGATTACAGGACGGACAATTTTTCTGCATCGCATTTTGGATTTGACCAGTGGCTGTAAAATTGGTATACGCAATACAAATTGAGCTGACGAGGCTGCTACTGAGAAATGATCTTCGGTATCCGGCTGACATTGCAACAAAAACGATGAGTAACAAAAAATTGCAAGAATCAATACTTCCCGGGTCTTGTCATTGTATTAGATTTAAAACAGGAAAAACGGAAATACCAGGAACTGACATGTGAGCCAACGTCGAATGTCCCATAATTCGACGCTGTAATAACTAGACACAAAAAAATATATTGAGTCAGTTGCATGATATCCGGACGTTCTTTTAAAATTCGGCGCCACTATACACGTAGAATTGTAGTCTGTCTGAATTGTGTAGAAATTAGACAAGAAAATACTTATGAAATATCTATGTAGCTGATATAGCAATAGCAGTAATTATAACATTACAAACTGTTTACACTACGGAATGTATCGCACACTACACATACATAAGGAACTAGGCAATAGCGTAATATTCTTTATTCACAGTAAATTTAAAAAATAAAAGTTGATAATACTGACAACAATGGATAAAGCTGTTAACATGGGATGAATATTAAAACTTCAATTGCTTTATAATTTTGTATTTGTTTTTTTTTATTTTTTAATATGTGTAAGTGTACATAATTTGAAAAGCAATTAATTAGTGTACATAAAAACAAAGAAATGATTTTTTCTCGATTATTCCAGGCAATGAAATTGCTTCTATAAAGGAATGTTGCATTAATTTCCCATCAGTCTGCTGATACCGTCACTATGGATGGATGACATGCATATACAACAATTTTGACATTGCAAACATTTTCGGGAACATTCCGGGGAACATTACTGGGAACATTCAATTAAAAAATATGTTTAAGGCTATAATTACTACATAGGTGAGGGATTCAATGGAGACTATAATTATATTTGACGGACTGATTGACTTACACTACTGGTGACAATTTGAAAGCTTTTGAGCCTAAAGAGCATATTAAAAAATAAAATTTAATTCGTGGCGCGCATCTACTATCTAAATCTACAATTTGTTATCATTTCTCTCGTCAGAAACGCCAACGTAATTGACACTAATTGGACAACAACAAATTCTACGCAGGGGTAATTTCCAGTATTTTGCAACCGACTCAATTAATCAATTACACTCCTGAAAACGCAACAGTAATTATATAATTATCTGTCCCAATCAGTTCTAAAGAAAAGCTCAAACTCATACATTTTATTTCCAGCAAAATATTGAATCGGACCATATTTTGTAGTCACTGGTAATTCAGTAATTTGAAGATTTATTTTTAGTTCAAGTGGCCCCGGCGTGGAAATCCACACTTGAGGTAGAGCAGTAACTCTGGATACCTACCTTGTCAAAACAACAGTTGTAATTACTACTACATAACAGCCGCCAAAGGAACAAACAAACAAAATATGCGCAGTGGTAATCCCTCGTTGTTTCAATTTACAATTTAGCTGTCACTTTAATTAACTAATCGTAATTAGGATAACCGAACGACACAGCCTTGCATGTATAATGTATGTAATTGCTATTAGAAGCAATTAGCCGATTACAATTGAACCTCCGTCGTTCACTTGTTATCGTTCAGCACTTAGAAATGAACTTGTATTGCGTAATGTAGGCATGACGGAAAGTACGAGACTAAGTTGAAGTGCTTTGAATTTTGCCGCCTGCACGATAAAATATGAAACGATCATCAACCTGCTGTCAGAGTTGAAGATTAAATTAGGTGAACAATTGAAATTGTAATTAATTGATTCAATCGCCGTTCGTAAACAATGAATAATTTCAAAGTGACGTCTTTGTCTTTGCCGCTATGCGATGTCTATTTCTTTAATAGGATGTAATTATAGCAATTTGGAGTTTTTATTTGACTTAATTTTCAGCACTAATTCCCAAGAATGAAGAGTACGAGCTGTACACGTATTTTGCTGGCATGGGCTGGTTGGCCGCTTACAATTCCAACACTGCGGGGTACAACCTAATCTACACGCTCACCAACGCCACGGAGGGATTCAGCGCTGCTGTGAAGGATGACATTTACAACGAGGCGTCCGCCTATCCCGATGCTACTTACGATATATTTCTTGACATTTTTTACGGAAAAAACCAGGATTTGCCCATGTCACAAATTTCGACCAAGTTCTTCGAAACGATTGCGCACGGAACCAAGACAGTTAAAACTTCGGAGCAAAAGGTCAAGCTTCTTGTGGATGCGGAAAATCCAAAATTGTGGCCACTCGTCTAGCTCATCTTCGCCGGGACTGACGCAACAATGACTGCCGAGTTGGCACCCGCCATTGCCTATTTGAGTCTTTTCCACCTCAGTCAATGATTCTCAATTGTTTAGTAAAATGCGGCACGACTCAGCACGAACGTTTGATTTTATCTTGACCGTTTGAAAAAAAATGTATTGTATTATATTTTTAAATGGCAGCAGTTTAAAAGCTATCGCTACAGGAATAAAAATTGTAAATTTGTCATTGAATAAAAACGGAATTAATTTGCCTCGCAAAATAAATCATGACTTTATTTTTCCATTAGCATGCAAAGTTGTACAACTTTATAAGTTATTTGTATGGGGGGATACAGTCTGCAAAGAAGTTGAGTGTGAGATAATCATGATGGGGTATTTTTGTTTTTTATCAGCATCCAAATTCACTTCCTCTCTAACTAATGACTTGGAGGTCAGACATGAGCCTCGTTGAATAGCATTGAGCAAAAGTTCTTATTATCATTAAGGTTACGATTACGATGCAGAGCAGAGCGCTGCTAAACTGAAGTAGCAAAATCGCTTATCTACAATAATTCTTACTGAATGTGCTTGTGTCTTTAGTGTGAATATAGCCACGGCAATTTTGCTTCTTCAACCGGGATAAGCTTCCGTCCTGTAATTATTTTTTCAGCTGAATGCCAGACAACTAAACCCTAAAAAATAAACGCCCCTCTTTCTGCACCACTTCATTCTGTGCGGAGCCTTGCAATGTGTAATTAGTAATGATCTTGAGCCAGTTTCTAACACAACAATTTTCCACTCAACTAAACTCAACTTTCTGCTCGTTCCTTGCAAATTGCAGAACAATATATTACGTGTTGCTTTATTACAACTCAATGAGTAGGAGTAGTTCTAAAAATTAAGCAGTACACCCGCACTCACAATGAGTTTGAAAATTGGAATTTTCTGTTACCTTCTTTTGTTGAGTCTTGTACCAGTTGCATTTCAAGTGCATGGTTTGTCCTCTGTGGGTTCTGAAGGTGAAAAGCAAGTCAATAGTTTGTCCCCGGTTACAAAACTTCATGTGGCAGATGCACCAGATGCAGAGACCAACCACGTTAAAAATCATGTGCGGCCCCATAGCCGGCTCCCGCGCAGTCAGCGTCCCTCAGTATCCACTGAATTCAAATTTAAAAATGATATAGTAAACTGTCAAGTCTCAAAAACTCAACTTAAAGAATTTCAAAATAGACTAAAATCTGTTATTGGCGCTTTCCACGATTCGAACCCAAACATAAGCGCTATCGCTATCACTGCATCTGCACCTGCGCCAACAAACCCTGCCTCCTTAGAGATGTCAGAATGTGATCTTATTATGCAAACATTAGCTCGCACTGCAAATGAAACTTGGAAACTAGTCAGCGCTCTGGCTCAAATTAAATTGCACGGCGAGCGCTACTTTCAAAGCCTAAAACAGAACCACAGCGCGGAATTCAACAAAACGAATAAAGCCTACAAAATTGAGCTACACGAATTCGAAAACCAGCTTAATTTTAGCAACAGTCAAGTTTTGAAAAGAATTGAAGAAGTGAAGCGGGAAATAGAAAATGCTTTAAATGACAAGCGCGCATTAGATTTGATTTTAAGAAAGCGTTTGGAAATGGTTGCAAAATTCAAATTAATTTGCAGACTGCAACAAGCTAATGTAACGGGGTCTGTTCAAGAGTCTCCAATACCAGCGTCTGAGTCTGAACTGGATACTAGAAGTAAGCTCGTAGTGAACTCGCCTCACTGTTTCGTTCCCGCCCAACAACTACAAGCGATTCAGTATCTTGCGGACGAGTCCACGAGGTTTATCATTCAAATTTCAAAAAATAATTTTGCCGCCACAAATTTTAAAAATAATACAGTGTCAAACACAGGGACAACAGCTGCTTGCAGCACCCTGCTGATTCACACAAACAAAGCACTTCTACAACTGAAAGCAAATCGAAACAACATTCCAGCTGACCTCTTGAAAAATAATCAGCATCGCATTGCGCAAGCGCAAAAGTCCCACGACGAAAAGCTTTCAAACCTAAAAGCACAGTTTTACAAACAAAAGGAAGATCTTGAGAGAAAATACATGGAAATCAGAAGAGACTCGCAGAATCACTTGAATGTTCTAGACAAAAATTTAAGCAAGATTCTAGATGAAAATCTAAACATGGAAGATGCAGAAATTGCTAGAATCCGTCAGTTGGCTCAAGATTTAGTCCAATGTAATCAAACCGCATCTGCTCTTCACATTTTAGAACAGTTTTTTATAGATTGCAAGAATATTAGTTCATTTTTGTCATTTTCCGAACTTACACAAGATATTGATTTGGTCCCAAAGAACAACGATCAGTTTGATAGCATGCTTTTCGGAAATTCTGACGACAAGAATGCTACAGTTACAGCAGAGCAAATTAACCAAAGGTTTGAAGCTATTTTTCGGAATACAGACAAAAATAGGCCATTGTTTGTAGGTTTCCACGAGCGTGTACAAAGCGTTCTGCGCAACTGCAGCACAGCTTCAGATGGATCTGGTACGCGCATGTGCAATGGAAGCATTCCCAAAACCAAACCTAGTAGCGTTGCTACGCCAGCATCTAAACCAGTTATGGTGCCCACCGAGATTTTGAACGACTGGGCGGATGACATTATGGAAAGCAGATTCGAGCCAATTTTAAATTACACGCAGAAAACTACCAAAGGGGCAGAGTCTATGGCCAGCTACCTCCCACAGCTTATAAATGCTACATATGCAAAGAAAGGGGTCATTTCCACTAAAAAACTGCTTGAATTTGTAGCTGCCGTTGCAATGCCCAGCATACAAGTATCTGCGTATTCACAACTTTTCGAATTATTGCGGGAAAACAAGAAAATTGACAATAACCCGCTAATAAGCCAGCTTGCATGGCGAGTCAAACAGGAACTGGCCACAACAAACAGCACAGAAGACCAAGCTAGATTGGAGTCAATTAAATCAGCGCTACCAGAAAGCATGCGCAGACTTGTTTTTGTGCGGACCGGCTACGTCATCATAGAGAGCATGCGCTATGCGGGCTACACTTTGTATGCAAGTAAATTTGGGAACATTTACACGTATCCCTTCTACAACTACGCAGGCGGCAGAAATCAAAAATGGAAGGTGCATTCTTTCGAAAATGGAAGCTACTTCTCCTTTGAAAATGTGGAGAATGGAAAAGTGTTTTTCGAGGCAACGGGGAAATGCGTCAAAGGGGAGGGGCGCTCTTTGACCGCGCACAAACAACAATGGGAAGTTTACTCTGTAAACAATGGGAGCAGCGTCGTTTTTCGAAATCGGGGGACTGGACACTACTTGTCTGGGGGATATTTTGAAAATTGCAGGTCCAGTAGAACTGGGAAGAAGACGACGCCGCAAATGTACGAGAAGAAGTACAGTGCCAATCAGGAATGGAGCATTATTTATTGAACCTAAAATAAAACTGGTGTCATGTGACCTTATGGGGTCATTATGCTCATGCGTATTGGATTTGTATGCGCATGCGTAATTTTACTTGTTACCTTTAAACTTATTATTTTGATTTTAATAAACTTGAGTAAAGCGATACTAAAGTTGCAAATATTTGAATTGCGAATAAATATTGATTTAATTTCTGGTTTTATCTTATCACACATAATACAATTATACTATTTTTTACCTAGATAAAATTAAATATGTCAGCTAGTTAACCAAGCGGGCATAATTTTGCATAAAAGTCATAATTACACATTTCACTAATATTCAAAATTTACTCTTCTACGTAGTTAGTTTAAAAAACTATTGTAGAACATGCAGTGTATAAAATACAATTTTAATTCTGCGCATCTTCATACGCAGTTTCTTTTGTCCCCAGAAAGATTGAGTCCGTTTGGGCATGCGCAAGAAGTGGAGACGAAACCACTGTCAGTGGAACGAACCGAAACTGGAACCGGCACCGGGAAACAAAAGTGGGAACATTTTTGAGTCAGTTTTGTACAGAGATTTTCTCCGTGTGGTTGCCTTGCTGCATCGTACACTTTGATGTCGTACAAAGTAGAGTCCTGTCAGAATAATTACACAAAATATTGTTACAAAACATTTTGCAGGTGCCATTTGAAAAAACGTGAATTTTCTTAAAAAAATTAAAATACTTAAATTCAACTCACATATTTAAAGAGCCCAACAAAATTTCCACCATCGTCTTTGTTCACCTTGTACACGGTTCTGCTGTTGGATTCGATCCAGTAGACAGATTCCTGGAACGTGGCCATGGCTTTAAATCTCTTGGCCGAAGATTGCTGCTGATTTGCTGTGTAAATTATTTTTCTATTTGAGCCATCGAAACCCGAGGAAGAAATGGAAAAGGGTTCATTTTGCGTCCAGTAAATTCGATTCTGCGTGAAGTCAATTGTAAGGGCGGAAGGATATCGAACATCATCTGCGCCCAGAATCACCTCCCGTCCACTGCCGTCCATGGCCGCTCTTTCAATGCGGCTGTACTTTGTATCTGCCCAGTGCATCCACCTGACACGATTTAATTTTAGGTTTTAATAACCTTAATAACCTTAATAACTCAAATTGAATTTTAAAATTAGTGTCATTTACCCGTTGAGGGGGTTCACGACGATAGAAGACGGATGCGAAATTCCGTCGTTAAAAAGAACTTTTTTGAAGGTCCCATTTTTGGTGGAGACAGATATTTCATCCTTGTCGTTGTCTGTCCAGTAGACGTTCCCGTAGATCCAATCGTAGGCGATTCCATAAATATTTGAGTAGGGGTCGTGCACCACAATCGACTTTTTAACTTCTTTCCTAATTTCCCCTCTGAACATCTTTTTGTCTTTGTAGCTGGACCAAAACATTGTGTTGGTCTGGATGTCGTAGTCCACACACGAAGTTCTTGAGCCCTGTAGCAGATGCTGAGTGGTCTGAAATAAGCACATAATACTTATGAAAGCAAATTTAGTGAGTGAAGAGTCAATATGGCCCATTTCGAATTTATGTTAAAGTCAAAATGAGCTTTGTCATAAAATCATCTAACTTGAATGATGCTTTAATGTGTTAAATAATATAATAATTAATTTTAAAAACATGAATTTCCTATTTACTTGTTTTTAGAAATTGCAAAATCTTCTATTTTGATGGTTTTGAAACATGCAGAATGCTTTATTTCCATGGTTTCGAAACGTAAAAAATGTTATATTACCATGTTTATGAAAAGTGCAAAATTTCCTATTTACTTGTTTTTTAAAATTGCAAAATCTTTTATTTCTATGGTTTTGAAACATGCAAAATGCTTTATTTCCATGGTTTCGAAACGTGAAAAATGTCGTATTTACATGTTTTTAAAACGTGCAAAATGCCCAATTTCTATGTTTTTAAAAGATGCAAAATTTTTTATTCAGATGGTTCTGAAACGTAATTACTCAAAGTTATATTTTAACGCTTTTAATTTCATAAAAAATTTCAATTTTTTCGTAGATAGTGAATTTTGTTTTTAACTAAAAATAGATATAGGTTATTTTGGTTTTTCACCGACGAAATAAGGTGAGCGTAACAAGAATAAAAAGATATCATGTGAAAAATAAAATGCGTAAAACTGCTTTGAAACTGAGACTTACATTCTGTCCATCTAAGGAAATTTGTCGGACGCCATGACCCGTAGCAATCAAGAGAGATGCGGTTACTTTTCCAGACTTGAATCTGCCACCATCGCTGGACGTGTGGGGGGAAAATGAAGAAAGTTGAGCTTGAGCGATGGGCAGTGTGAGCGTGAGTGACGTCACTAGTAGTAGCAAACATAAAGTTGCATTAGGTTGATGTTGGTAACGGACGCGGAAATCTCTTGTAGAAACCATTTCTAATTAATTTGATTTAATTTCAGTTAATTTGTAGGTGTACTTCCTTCTTTTGCTCTGGGGCGCACTAAAGCAAATTCTAACTGACGATGAGTAGGTCAGTGTTTCTGTCGCAAGCGTCTATTCAAATTGGGTTAACTAAATAGATATATACTGAATAGATAACTGGGAGTTGAATGGATTCTAATCTCGAGATAATAACTCTACAGTTCAGACAGCACGTTTATTTTTTAAGCGTTATCAGTGCCCCTTCATGCTCTGACTGTGTAGTACAGCGTATTGCATGGGCTGAGATAATACTCGGATATGCGGTGTGGTGTACAGTCTTATCGCAGACTAAATTACCAGTAGAATTTTAATGAGGTCAACTTACGATTAGAAACTGGAGAGTTTAATGAACACCTTTTGTTGACAAATAATTATTTACTCTACAAATTACAAAATTGACCAACTCCGTACATAGGAGAATTCAGGGTTGGTCCAAAAATGTTGTCAGGTAAATTATCAAATGTTTAGATTAGAACCACACCACTCATATCTTGTATGAAGAACCCAAATGGCCCATTTCCAATTTATGCTAGAATTAAAATAAGCTATTTCAAAAACGAAGGACAATAAATAATTAAGTAGGTAAGTAAGTCATTGCTTTATTGTCATAATCCCACAGCAAAATTAGACTGATTTTCAGGAAAGATACATGCTTTTAATTTTAATGCTAATCCTTATTTTCTGAAATGTTGAAATAATGTTCTATTTACATGTTTTTGAAAAGTGCAAAATATTATATTTACATGATTTACGAGTTCAAAATATTGTATTTACATCATTTTTTGAAAGCGCACATAACTCTATTCACATGTTGGAACACATTGAACATGCGAATTCATTAGGCGTCTTTAGATAGTTAATTTTGATTGAAACCCAAAAGGCATATGCATTATTTTCGTTCAAGTTAATGGCGATTCTGTATAAAGTTTAAAAATTTTGTAGAAAGGTACAGGTATAAATCAGCACCCATTTTGTCTGTTTGAATGTTAACATATTATTTTCTTCAAGTAATTAAATTTTTGAATTTTATTCCAGACTAAAACACAAAATTAGGCAGATAATCTGCTTGATACAAATATTGCTGGCACAAGTGTAATCCCTTAAATAAAATAACTTTAAATAACTTAAATGACATCATTTATGCTCTACCCTTAAGCTGTTGTAAACTGGATTTTCCCAATATCTCCCTTTTTCCCACGTATCACGACCGGGACAGGTGGTTGGAACAGGAACGCGACCGGGTCTGTCTCCGCAGTAGGAGTTCTTCCTCTTCCTCGACCGCGATTGGAGTGCGACGCGGTCCTCGGTGGCCGAGATCGTCCTCGGCTCGCTCTAGTATTTACAGAGAGAGCGACCGGGGATAGTCGACCGCGCTTACGAAGTTCCTGCTCACGAAGTCTCGCTACTCCAGACTGACTACGAAGAACCCGGTGACTCGGTTGGGGATCCGTTGTAAGGGATGGGATGCACGACTATAATGATCCGGTGTGTAGGTGCCGGTATGACCGTCGACACTCACACCCGGAGTATGAGAATGGTGACCGTTATACTCCGGTACCCGGTGAACTGGGAGTATCACTATAGTACTACTGTGCCGGCTCCAGTGGGACAAATAATGCCGATGCAATGTTTAATGTTTACAGCACAAGAATTATTGTTTATGGGAGTGTTCTTTTTATTGAACTCTGAAACGGTTCGCTGCTATTATACACAATGTACAAAATATTCACTTCACGAATCACAATTAATGATCTCTAACTTATCACACAATTAAACCCCTTTCGGGTAATTAAACAAGATCTCCAGAGGAGAAGAAAAGGAAGGAGAATAAATAAATAAATGTATTATAAATATACAAACAAGATGGCTGACGGGCTATCTATCTTTCCTCACTTTACTAGCTTTTCCACCTAGTACTGTCTCCTCGAAGAGTAAAATAGGAAGTGAAGTCCTGGCTCTCTTCGCCGGTTGAGGAGGACGAGGATCGTACGATCGAGAGTGCCTACGTCATCCTGCTCAACTCCAACCGTCTTTTCCACTTGCCCTACTTTACTTGCTATACTCCTAGCCCTGCTCCTCTCCTATACCTACATTCCCCTCCTGCTATACGCAGTGGAAAATTACTGCTTGCACTGACGACATTGGTTGGTTTTCCATCCCCAACCTTCCTTGTCCGTTTCCCGCTACTGCTATTAATACTCCGCAGTACCATTTTCCATATTTACCTTCACACTATCCCCCCCCACGTGTTTCAACCGGGTAGTACTTGCTCCAGCATCGTAGATGCCTTCTAAAGCACGTACCCATTGAAACAAAGGTGTATAAAGAGAGTGTTGTACTGCTGTAGCCGGGTCGTCGTCTCCCCTAAGCGCCATTACCTTCACACTACTGTCAACCATTGACCGCGACCGCACTCGTCATCCCGGTCCCGCTATCCTATCTAATCCTGCTCGTCTCGTTACACCCTTCGACGCGGTACACCGCTTACGTCTCACCATAAAAATATCACCTACGAGCTACTGACTGACCGGGCCGGCCGCCCTATCTCATGCCTAACCTATCCCGCCGCCACCTTTACAAAAGCAAACCTCTGACGGCTTCATTTAATCCATATTACCAACATCGTACACCATGTTACGTCACAAAACTTAGTCAAAATTTAATAAAAATAATACTGCTGCACTCATGTGCGAAATCATAATCACTAACATACAAATGTAATAAATATTAATGAAAACATATATATAAAAACTATAATTACGAAGTACAAAAATGCAATCCCGGTTCCTCAACGAACCTGCCAGATCTTTACCATCTTATGCACCTCATAACGTGCTACGCTTAAAAAAAAATTTAAGAAAAACATATAAAAGTACAAAAATACACAATCCCGGTTCCTCCCCGAACCTGCCAGATTCTCACCACCCTATGCACCTCATAACGTGGTAACTCTTAATAACTAACATAAAAAATGTAAAAAAACAAATATAAAAGTACAAAAATACATAATCTCGGTTCCTCGAACCCCATAAACTCGCAACATACACCAATGAACACATGTACACCACTTAATGCCTCTTCATTCCTGCGACTGTCCCGGCTCTTCATCATCCCGGTCTTCATTCATCCCGGTCGCAGCTTTAGTAATCCCGGTCGAGACTTCAGGTGTCCCGGTCGAGGCTTCCTCCTGTCCACTGGTGTTAACTTCGCCAAACCCGGTCGGCATCCCATTCTCATCGAACCGTAAAGGCCTACTTAGCTGGTTATAATCCGATAAGAGCGGCATCCCAGACCCGACCGACGTGCGCACCACTATCTCTTGTAGAACACTTACTTCTGGCGACTCGGTCACCGTCTGACTACCGCCTGGTACAATGACTACCGGGTCTTCAGCACCAGGCTCCTTGACTTCAACACTCCCGATGGACGTGTTCTGACTTCCAAACGCATCTGCTGCCTGTGCCGCTCTCTCTTCTTGCATGGCCAGGACTCGCTCTGCTACCTCCTTATAAAATCTGTCCCGGTCCACCGGGGCCCACACATCAGGATTCGAGTTCCTCGCCCGCAAGTCGGCCACCGACCGCAGCACTCCCGCTACTTGCAGGTAAACGTCTTGGAGACCGCGCTCCATCTCAGAATCTCGAAACATTGGTTCTCGAGGTGCCCGAACCAACATCCAAGACTGCTCCTTCAGAAGAGCCTCTATCGCCCTCATCAACTCATACGCGTCTACTGTCGCTGGCCCCCGCACTAATCCCAACAATTGATTCTGGAGAACTTCTTTCTCCCCGGCCGGCGCGTCCGCTTCATGGGCTCTAACTTTCACCCGGTTCCATGCCGACTGCATAACATCCATCCAAAACATGATGTCTTCTTCGCCCGGCTTCCGTAGATAAGGCTGGGACTAATCGACCCATTCTTCTGGTCGCTCTGACTGATCTTCGTCCGCCGACAAGCACGAAACCACTGTATGACCGACTGCCCGACAGACCCGGCACACTTTTCCTATTTCGTACATCCCCGGTTGTGTGGGAGCATATACCGGGCCCCTGGTCGTGTCCGCCAGCCAACGCCTCTGCCACTTCACTGTCTTCACTTTCTTGGCTGGCGTCCCTTTTGGTGTCGAACGCTTTCGCTTTACGGGCTTTGGTCCCGGTGTGCCTTCACCGTCTGGCACTACTCCGCCCTTACTCCTGGTTCTGGCTGGAGTTGGTTTGTTCGCGGCCTTCCCCGCCTTTCTAGCTGACTTTAAGCTCGACGCATCGGTCTGGCCTGCATGCAACTGTTTGTTGGCTTTTGCAATTGCTTCATCTTGCAACTTCTGATGCTGTGCGGCAATACGCGCTTGCTCTTTTGCCAGTACCGCGGCCGCTTGCCTGTCTTCTTCTTCTTTCCGACGCTGCTCGGCCCGAGTCACACTACGCTGTTCATCCCAATCCTTGATGAATACTTCTGGCCGGCAGTCTTCATCCCTGACCGCGGAGGCATTAGACTCACACGCATCCGGGTCTACCATCTGCACGGTCGAGTCCAACAAACTGATCGCGTCCATGTGCATCAGTGTTTGCACCGGCTTCAGCAACTTCTTAAGCCGGACCCAACCGTCCAGCTTCCTCTTTCCCTGCATCATCCTGCCCGCGTTCTTCTCTTTGACGCCGGTGGTATCCGTTACACCCCACAGATCGATGAACTAAGCAAAGGCACTAAACGCGTCCTTAAAATACCCATGCACTTCACCCTGTTGCGCGCACCGGTACTTGGACGCCCATTTTGACAGGGTATCCTGGGTCTTCAATTTGTTGGACTTGCTTAAGATCAGCGGTACCTGAATTATCCATGCGATGGACCGCATTGATAGCCATTCCCCTGGTCGTAAGTCCAGCCTATACGCGAACTCCTTACAAAGCACTAGCAGAATTGACAGAAGACCCCTCGGGTCGAACTTCTGCCTAAGGTTAAATTGTTTCTTGTCCACCAGCCCGCGCACTTCCTTAAGTAGCATCAGAACATCTTGTCTCAGGAGCGCGTCCGAATACTGAGGCGCGACTGTCGGCATCCGAACACTTAAAATGTCTATCCTGTCCGGCACCGCCTTTAACCACCGCTCGTAGCCCATTCGCGGCATCGAATATGACTCTGCGTACAGCCGCCCCAAGTTTAGCACCCCTAACATCACCTTTGACATAAATTCTACCTGGGTGTCCCGGAGTATCACTCTGTCCTCGTCTCTTGACGGTCTATTGTCCTCTGCCATATCTACCCGGGACCCCTGCACTCCCAGGAACACCGTGCACATCACCACTTCAACTTGCCGCGGTGCGTCCCGCTTGTACTTCGCTAACCACAACTTCTGCCACAAGTACTTGACGTCCACCGCGTGTCTCGGTCGAGTGTCCGCAAAATTCCTCAGCAGCTCAAACTGAGTTCCCAGACCGTAGAACCACTTCGTCGCCTTATGCTTCTCCAACCAATCTAACAAACGCACTCTAGCTGTGTGGGGTTGAGTGGCAAACCCCATTATCACCACGTTATTCCCATCGGTGACCGCGATTACCGATATGTAACCCCTTTTGGTTGTGTGACGGGTAGCCCTCGACACATGCACTCCAACGTGTGTCGCCCCCGCCAACCTGTCCAACGCGGCTTTGACTTCTTCCTCTGTACTGGTGTCCGCGCTCACCACCAACTTCTTTGTCCGGGACAGTTTTGTAATTAACGATTTCTGGTCCCAAGACCCGTCCCGCTCCACAAATGAGTGGATTCGCTTCGCCGGCAGATCTTCCTTTGTACTGTATTTGAAGACGTCCTCCTTTTCTGCCTGCAGCCGGTAGGCCTCCGTCAATACTTTCAAAGACTCGTGGTCTTGTGGCCGCTCCGCGACCCGAGTCGTCCCTTGTTCGAGCGCCTCCGCCCTGACACTCCGCGAAAGCCACCCGAACTCTATCGGGTTGTCAGGTAATCCCGATATGAACGCTTTATCGTTCAATCCATCGCTGCATGATGCAGCCATCCACGACACAGTGCCAAAGGCCTGTGCAACGTCCAGCTCCCATTGCGGTGGGGCTTTCATGCTAAAAAAAATTTAAAACCACAGATTAGACAATGTCGAAGTGAGATTCCCCTCACCTCCGTCTCGCTGTGTTTCCCAAAACTCATGCATGTGGCCGCGCCAAAGCGCGGCCAAAACAATAACAGAACCTATCACCGCGGTACCAGTAGTACCGCAACGAAAACTTTAAAACAATTAAAACTTAACTAATTCAGTGCGGCGATCCCGGTCGCCCGGTCTCGCCACTATACTCCCCGCTACTTCTGGATGGTCCGAAACCATCCCGGTTGTCTCCTCTACACTACGTGTTCTGGTGCGAACTAAGATGCATTGAGCAAATACTTAACGTTTAAGCACGTACCTTTTTTGCTTACCCACAGAAAACTTTAAACTGTGACCGTAAACCACACCACGGTTTCCGGTACTCGGTCACTTGCTCCTGAATAGTACCCTTGTCGAGTTCTTGGTTCCGCAACACTTCACTCCGAGCGGTCCCCATTCAGGTTGAGTTTTAATGTTTATACACGCGGCTCTCTACCAGTGATTCCACTTGATGTACTCGGAGGTCTATTCTATTGCGCGCGCCTACCACTCGCATTCCTGCACTCTACCCTTGCACAATTCCGCTACTTCGGTGCCGTGTCGTACTTCAGCTCATGACACCCCTGCGCCTGATTCTATTCTAACCTCAGTAATAACTCGATGCGAGCCTCTACGAGTTTATTCATGCTCCATTAATGATAACTGCGGAATACGACGGAGAATCCACAAATGTCCCATAAAAGTGTTTTAGCCACATCATCCGCGGTCAGAATGACCGCGACTCCGCTCGTCCCGCTGACTTTTACATTTACTAATCTAATTTTCACCAGCGTCCTCCAGACTAAGTCTGGGTTAGGCTTAGTTTATCCTCCCAAAGCTTTGAGTACCGCGCTCACACCGGGTTTGACTACCCTATTCCCGGTGCCTACTTCTGCAAGAACTGAGACCAGACTTGATTGGAAAAGAGATTAAAACTAAGTCCCCTAGTTTTGTTTTGGCCTTGACCCTACCGCGGTCAGTACAACTGCGTCTCTACTCTCCCCACTCTCAACTATGCCTAACTAACCTAGCATATAACCGTGTCCTCCGGACCGCAGTCTGGGTTTGGCTTGGTTCATTCTCACAAAGCTTTGAGCATCGCGCTGCTACGGGATTTCATATCTTGACTAGCATCCCTGATGGTCTACGACCTGGACATCCCCCCGACTCTCTAACCGCCGCCGCCCGACTCACCTCTTGACTAGCACCCCCGGTGGTCTACGAGACAAGCCCGCTCTCTGCACTACTATCGCGTACCAGGACTCGCTCCTGACTAGCATCCTGAGATGGTCTACGGAACGGGTACACACCATACTTCGCTCTGAACCCCTGGCTAGCAACTCTATAGGAAGGCCTACGGGATTTTTTGGTCCTACGACCGCGCACCGGGTCTCGCTCCTGACTAGCATTTGAAATGGTCTTCGGAACGGGCGCACACCATATTTCCGACGAAACCTCTGGCTAGCATCTTTACGAAGGCCTACGGGATTGACAACTTACTACCGCGTACCAGGACTCGCTCCTGACTAGCATCTTACGATGGTCTTTGGAACGGGTACACACCCTCTTTCACTCTATCTCGCTCTGTCCTGACCTAGCGCGATTAATGCGGGCCTACGGACTCACCCCTGGCTAGCATCTATATCGAAGGCCTACGGCATGTTGGTTTTGCTGATATTTAGATCGCTCACAGCTTAGAGCTAGACCGACTTTCACGGCATCCCCTGACTAGCATCGTTGGCGATGGTCTTTGGGGTATGGAGCTCCACTTCGGCTGGTTTACCTGCTCCCGCAGCTTTAAGCCCGAGCCTCTTGCTCACTCTGACTTCCTACCAGCGAAGGTACGAGACCTTCACTTAAGTTCAGATCTTACTTTCTATGCCTGCCCCTAAGGTGGAGATCGGGACAGGCGTGAGGCGCAGTTTAACGTTGTACACACCATAGGACGTGAGGAAGAATAGGTTTGTGCCCGCCAAGACATCCCTATCCTTCCCACCCTAACCTAAAACACACTTTTTTTCAGTTTTATAAAATTTTAAAAGATTTTTTTCGGTTTTTATAACGTTTTTATAGTATCACGCCATGCAAAAAGACGAAAGATAAAAGATAGAGTAAAAACAAATGATTAAAAGTTTAAATTAAACTGGGTATCTCAATCATTAGCATCGAGAACTCATGGACACTGCCAGTGTCTTCCTCGGTCATCGCGTAGTTGATGCTCAAGCGCACAGGTGGTCTGTGATCCCGACCGAGATAGCGCCTTGGTGGTGGTGGGTCATCAATATCTACTTCGTAGTCGTCCGACAGGTCGATAGGTCCAAAACCTCCTCTCCAACCTGTGCTCTGGTTTGTACCTCCGGTCGCGGTAACCGCGCTACCGTGATTCCCTCCGGAATCTGGTACAGTTTCGGTATCTGGTGATGGTACAGACTCGGTGACTACCGAGTCTGGCTGTGGTCTTTCATTGGTATTCGGTCCCGACTCTCCGTCTGCACTTATTACCGACTCCTCTACCGGGACAGGATCCTCGCTCTCTTTCTTGTGGTAAGGTAACATAAGCGACGTGTGGAACCTCATTGGATTGCTATTAGGTTTGTCCGGGTCCTGGATACTGTAGGACAAATCTGAGTGCACTTTTACTACCTTCCACGGCCCGGTGTACCGCGGTCCAAGGGATTTCGCGTACTTCTCCTCCTTTGAGGACAGTTTCTTATTACGTATCTTAACTAAATCGCCAACCGCGTACACAACATCTCTGCTGTTTCGGTCGAAGTACTTTTTCTGCTGCAACTGTGCCTCCCTTAAATTATACCGAGCCTGGTCTCTGATGAAAGTCACATCATTAATCAGTTGCTGCCCGTACTCCTCCTCTGTTACTTTTATTGTCTCAAGCAGTTGCATTTTGCGGTCTATTGGCAATAGTATGTCCCTACCCAGGTTCAATTGACATGGCGAATACCGAGACGACTTGGATTTCGCGGTATTGAGTGCCACCATGTAGTCGCCTAACTGCTTCGCCCACATAGTTTGGGTTGCCATGCAAAACGCGCGTACGATACTCTTAATATCCCGGTTTGCCCGCTCCGACTGGTTCGGGTTGGGATGGTAGGGTGCCACATGGACGCATGTAGCTCCCCACTGACGTAGCTGGTCATTCCAGTCGTCACCCGAGAAATATGACGCATTGTCGAAGACTTTGCGCTTCGGTGTTCCAAACTGGTTGAACACCTTCTGCAGGAACTTCAAGATTTTTATTGACGATACTGATGTTAAGGGTTCCATGCTCACCCATTTGGAAAACTCGTCTACACAAACGACGATATACTTGAAGCCCGCGCTCGCGGTCAACTCTCCGACAATGTACACATGGACACACTCGAACACGTTGTTCCAGTATGAGTGAATGCCCATTTTTCCCGGTTGCGCCTGGTTTGAAGCTTTTACTAGCTGGCATACCGCGCAAGTCTTTCATATGCCTCTATGATCTTATGCATGTTGTAGAACCAGAACCTTTTCCTAATCCGGTCATACGTGCGCTCTACTCCTTGGTGCCCGGCCATCGTGCTATGATGAAAGCGTGCTATAATATCCTGCTCTATGGACTGCGGTATGACCGGGACTATGCGTTTTCTGGCTGTTACTGACTCCGGATCTAGAAAACTCGCTTGGATTAACGGATGCTGCCATTTAATATGCTTGCCTTTCTTCAACATAGACAGTCGCACCCTTACCGGCGGCACTGGTTGCCCGGTCCGCCCGTCCTCCTCCAGTCTCTGTTCCCACAACTTATTCACCTGGTTGCTATAAAAGCCCCCTTCCGGTGTTCCCTCCTTCAGGATCGACCGCGACGCGGTTTGTTCTTTGCACAGGACGTACCTACAGAGGATTCCTTCGACGATCACGTAGTCGTAGCGGTACCTAGACCGCTCCTTGACTTGGCTGAGGCTTTTGGTAATAGTAGATAGTGCCTCGCACTCTCTCTGCACACCCCGTAGCATGTCCTTGTTCAGCATGTCCATATCCACTTCCACTCTCTCCCTGGTGTTTGTGAACGTTGCCAGGCATACGCAAGCACTTTCCACACACATGTCTAGCTCATCTGGATTATCGTCATATTTCGGGGCCGGTAGCGCGCCGCGAGAGAGTAAGTCTGCCAGTTTGTTATCTTTTCCCTTCACGAAGTCTATGTCATTGACAACATGCCCCATCTATATTGCCCACCTGACAATATGCCGGTTGTAGAGGTGATCGTTGATGGCCGCATGTTTCAGATGTGTCAACGCCTGGTTGTCACATCTGAAAATCACGTCCTTTTGATACCTAATGAAGGGGTCGAACACTCGGTTTGCGAACCTGATAGCCAAACATTCTTTCTCTCTCGCGTCATACTTACGCTCCGCTGCATTTAGCAGTTTGCTGCGGCATTCGATCACTCGGAATCTGTCTTCCTCGGTCAACTCACAGTAATAGTTTTGAGCCAAGATTGCCCCCAGCCTGACATCACTTGCATCGGTATACACGTATAACGGCTGATCATAATTTATCGTGTTTAACGTGATTTCCTTGGCCACTTCTGCCTTAATTGTCTCAAACGCGGTCTGCTGGCTCCTTCCCCACCGGAACGGTAAATTCGGATCTGCCTCCGACTTCAGCTTTAGGAATATTGGCTCTAATTGTGTGGCGTAATGTGGTATAAACCGCATGTACCATCCAATTGCCCCTAGGAACCGCTGAACCTCTTTCTTCGTTCTCGGTGACGGGAAATCCTGGATCGCCGCTACCTTTTTCGGACATTTCTTGATGCTGAAGCGCGTGACAATGTGGCCCAGGAACTCGACCTCCGGTAGATCGAACTCGCACTTAGCCCAGTTTAACGTAAGGTTAAAGTTATGAAGTGTCTTAAACACAAAGTCTAAGTGCTCCTTGTGCAGTTGCTTGGTCTCGCTAAAGATAAAAATATCATCCAGGTACACATGCAAGAAGTCACCCACAAACTTACCAAACAACCTGTTCATGAGATCCTGGAAAATCATTGGAGCATTTTTCAACCCCATTGGCATCACGTTCCACTCATAACATGCATTCTGCGTGTGAAACGCGGTGAACTTTTTGGAGTTCTCAGTTATGGGGATTTGCCAAAAGCCCGACTTTAAGTCCAGCTTGGACATGACTCGGTTAGGCGGAAGATGCTCCAAGATTTGGTGTATGATAGGCATCGGGTTCTGTATCTTCGGTGTGTAGCTATTCAACTCTTTATAATTTGCCACCATTCGCTTATCGCCGTTTGGTTTCGGTATAATTAGTACTGGCGAGGAATATGCCTTAGTTGACCGCCGTATCTTACCCCGCAGCTCCAACTCATGCAATGTCTCGTCTCACCACTTTTCTATTGCCGGTGGTCTTCGAGCGGGTTTACATTGTATCACCGGGCAGTCCTCCGGGATGCGCAGATCGTGGATGATCGCGTTTGTAATCCCAGACCTACCATCACTCCGTACTACCCCGGGATACTTTTTGACTAGAGTTTCGACGAACACTTGGACGGACGATGTCCCCAGCTTTGCCCGGTCGTACCTGTCCGGGGTCGACGCTAGTGACAAGTCACAGACGTCTTTTGCGGTTTTTACTGACAAACCACGGACAAAGTACCCGGCATCTCGCTCCTTCTTTTCCTCGGTCGGGACATCCCATCGCATCCCGCCCTTCACGTCGTCAAAACTCAAGCCATGCTTCCTTTGGAACTTGTTCCCGATGAAAATAGAGCACATTAGTCCCTCTTGGACCAGGAAATCCTCTCTAAACCACCGACCCGCAATCTTCATGTCTAATGTTACTACACCTCCTGCTGTCACTACCTTACCATCAAAACCCGACATCTTTACCGACGACTACCTTATCTGTAGCCCTAGTCTATCGCACTCTTTCTTTGACATAGCGAGCGCGGTGCAGCCCGAGTCTAATAACGCGAAATGCGAAAATAGCTTCTGTTTATGCTTTATATTTACTAGGGCATAAGGGGCTTTGTTTATCCGGTGTAAAAGACACGGGTCCCCTTGTCTGTCCGTGTCTGAACCCAGTTTAAAGTCAGTGGTAGTACTGAAGGCTCAAATTTGGCTTCTAACTTGTTGATCGCCTTCTGGACCTGGTCTTCACCGGGACTTGGTTGTCGGTCCCGGTCTCGCCTCAGCACACTTCCTTCTTCCCTGTTCTTCGCGGTCCGCAACGCATTAAACAATTGCCTCTCGTCCGGGTCCTCTTCGTCTTCTGCTGAGGCCTGTAAGCCTTGCATGCCTTCCGGTGTCCCGGTCGGTGGTGTCTTGGTCTGGTGTTCTGCGGCTTCCTCTTCGGCGCACGCCTGAGCCAGTATCTTCAAAGCCATGACATCAGCCTTTGCTGATCTGCAATCTTCCGTGTTGTGCGTGTTTCTACTACATACGTGACACCACTTCCTGGTCCTCCGCTCTGGTTGCCTATCCCGACGCGGTGATTCTCGTCTCCCCTGTGGGCTGGCCGATCTGTCTCGTACAGGACCTGACCGACCCGGTGAGCTCTGCGCTTGTGGACTTCTACTTTGTTCTCGCCTGCGCTCACCCGGACCGGGATTTCGCTCATTACTACGTTGACGGTCCCTCGTGTTCCATTGCTGATTCCGCTGGCCCTGGGACGACTGTCGGTCCCGGCCTCTGCTTCGGTCTTGTTGACTCCACGGCCAATATATTTTTTTTTATTTCTCGGCTCGGACCCGGTTTCTATGAAACTCCTCTGCTTGTTTGATGAAATCATTCAGTTTCTGCGGAACCACTGTCCCCGGTGGGAATGCTCCATATAGCGAGCTATGCATGTTCTGCTTAATGCGACTGATGATTTCCCGTTGCTCCCATGCGTGAGGCTCCCTGATGCTTTTCAGCAAGGTGTAAAAATCGTATGCCCACTGCTGTATTGGTTCGTGAGCTTGCTGCTTCCAGTTTACCACCCTGTTTAAGACAGACTGCGCGCTCAACCGGTCGTACGCCTTCAGAAATTCTGCTCTTACCGCTGCCCAAGTATGGTCCACGTCCAGAAGCGTCGCCTTTAGCCAGGATGCTTCTGCCGGTGTTGTCAAGCACTTCTGGAATATCTGAATGTATCTCGGCTGGGCTCCGTGGATCTCTAGGTGTGCTTCGAATGCGTCTATGTAATTTGGTGCAATGTCCACTCTGGGATCAAAGTGCTGCGGTATAATATGTAACCCGGTCGGCGCCATCATTCCTGCTAACAGCTGTGTCTGCTCCCGCTGTAACTCCTGGGCATGCCAGGTGTTCTGGTTTTGTTGGTCCAGGACCTGTAGCAAGTGGTCTGCCATGTCCGTAATGTCCGGTGCTGACGTGGTACTACCCGAACGGTTATAAGACTGCTGGCTGGACTGTTGTGAGGGTATCGCGCTGAAGGTGACACCCGGTGTTGATGGCTGCTTCGTCCTGGTACACATTGACCTTTGCTGTTGCTGTTGGTGACCAGTATTTGCCGTGGCCTGTTGCAGCAAGTTTCCCTGCTGAGTTGCTGGACCCCCCGGGCTCCTGCCCACTGCCAACTGGGCTTTAAGGCGTCCCTGGTCCGCCTGTATGGACTGGACGACTAATTGCATGGACCGCATATCCTTCGACATCTGCAAGACATAGTCCAGCATTGTCTTCCCTGAGGCTTCCGCCTTCTTCGGTGCCACCGGGCCACTCGTTGACGCGGTCGCGATTTGCTTCACCGAGTCTTCCAACTTCTTCGTCTCCGCTTGACTCAGCTCGGTGATACCGTCGAAGTCGGTTGCCCCGTCGAACTCCGCCGTCATCATTTGCTGCTGGTATCCTGCAAATGCGAGCGCCACTTCCGATGGTGTCATAGGCTTGGGTGTTTCTTTGACTTCCAACTGGTACTTATAGACGTACCACCTCTTCTTCACATTCAACAGGTCGCATGCTCCCGGTGTCTGCGGGTCCTCTAGCAGGAGCTGCTTTGAGATCAGCTCGCCTTCCTGGGCCGTCCACGTTACCCCCTCCGTCTTGATGTCGCATATTGGCTTCATCTCGGTCCTGGTCCCTAGTCTTAAGGCTTGGCCCTTGCTTATGCACTACCCCCTCTTTAAACTGGGCCGGACCTATACGGAACTTTTTTTTTCTCTAATTCTTATGGGGTATATCGTGGTTGCCTACGTTACTTATAACTACCGAGACCCAGTCTGCCCTCGCGACCGAGTCGCGGTCTGCACTATGCGGCACGTTCCCTGTGGACAGGCTGAACTGGCCTGCCTCGGGGCTCCGGTGTGCTCAACTACTCCTACCCAACCAGAACCGTCGACCAAGGTGCTCGCGTCTATGCCCAACTCGGTACTATGCGTCCCTATAGTATGACTATATGCTCGTAGCTGCCCTTTCGACCGAGACAAGATTGAAGCTGTGTGTCGCAGTCGACGAACGACTATTCTAGACGTGCAAGTAAGTTTTAAGAAAAACAACAATGTGGAACTAGTGGTTCTCACCTAATTGTGCTGTCGTTGGAACTTGAACAAAACGGAAGTTTTGTGTTTTTTAGGGTCGCCAGTGTAAACTAGATTTTCCCAATATCTCCCTTTTTCCCACGTATCACGACCGGGACAGGTGGTTGGAACAGGAACGCGACCGGGTCTGTCTCCGCAGTAGGAGTTTTTCCTCTTCCTCGTCCGCGATTGGAGTGCGACGCGGTCCTCGGTGGCCGAGATCGTCCTCGGCTCGCTCTAGTATTTACAGAGAGAGCGACCGGGGATAGTCGACCGCGCTTACGAAGTTCCTGCTCACGAAGTCTTGCTACTCCAGACTGACTACAAAGAACCCGGTGACTCGGTTGGGGATCCGTTGTTAGGGATGGGATGCACGACTATAATGATCCGGTGTGTAGGTGCCAGTATGACCGTCGACACTCACACCCGGAGTATGAGAATGGTGACCGTTATACTCCGGTACCCGGTAAACTGGGAGTATCACTATAGTACTACTGTGCCGGCTCCAGTGGGCCAAATAATGCCGATGCAATGTTTAATGTTTACAGCACAAGAATTATTGTTTATGGGAGTGTTCTTTTTATTGAACTCTGAAACGGTTCGCTGCTATTATACACAATGTACAAAATATTCACTTCACGAATCACAATTAATGATCTCTAACTAATCACACAATTAAACCCCTTTCGGGTAATTAAACAAGATCTCCAGAGGAGAAGAAAAGGAAGGAGAATAAATAAATAAATGTATTATAAATATACAAACAAGATGGCTGACGGGCTATCTATCTTTCCTCACTTTACTAGCTTTTCCACCTAGTACTGTCTCCTCGAAGAGTAAAATAGGAAGTGAAGTCCTGGCTCTCTTCGCCGGTTGAGGAGGACGAGGACCGTACGATCGAGAGTGCCTACGTCATCCTGCTCAACTCCAACCGTCTTTTCCACTTGCCCTACTTTACTTGCTATACTCCTAGCCCCGCTCCTCTCCTATACCTACATTCCCCTCCTGCTATACGCAGTAGAAAATTACTGCTTGCACTGACGACGTTGGTTGGTTTTCCATCCCCAACCTTCCTTGTCCGTTTCCCGCTACTGCTATTAATACTCCGCAGTACCATTTTCCATATTTACCTTCACACTGTTTACTTCAGGTTATTGTATTGACAGGTAAGAGGGCAGGTCTTGTGGACACTTTACATGCCATCATGCATGCCCAACTCCTAATCCCTTATTATTTATTTTATAACAGGCGATTAGGTATTTTTTAGGGTAAAAGTTTTTAATTTAAATAATAAAGTCGTAAAAGATAATGGCATGGAATGACAAAGTTAGTGCCTAAAAAACCTAAATGTATTCGCATGACAGAACGAATGCACGCTCCTCAGGTTTTTTATCGAACGAAAATTCAATCTAATCGTAAGTGTAACTATTTAAAGGAAAAATTAGTTAATAGAAATCGGCTGTAGGAAGTGTGACTTCCGGTGTACGCCACAATAACTGTAATTTATTCATAGGTATTCAGTTTATTTGATTTTTAACATTTCACTACGACGCAAATCGCCTCAATTATAGTGAATTGCTGGTCCCAAAGTGGACGCCAAGAAGACTGGACTGGACTGCATCTGACCAGGTTACACTAGACGAGACCACACCATATTACGTGACATAGCAAAATACTCAGTTGCGTTAAGTAGGCTCTACTGTTTTGTTAAACCTCATGCTCACTGAAATATCAGCATATACTTCGGGTTCACAATGGACAAATCGAGCGCTAAGCGCTAAAACGTTTTGGTTTAAGAGCTTCGAGGTTGGTTTAAAGAGGAAAACAAAAATAATTAAACCAGCAGGAAACAGCTTCCGTTTTAACTTGTGGTTTTTTTATTAATAACTGAAATCGAAAACTTAAACCAGAGTGCTAAATGCGTCAGGCTTTAAATGTTGGAGGCAGCGAGAGCTGCAGTTAGTGATCGACTGAGCCTGATCAAAAATATTTCAATGTTCATACTAAATCCTTCCGTATCACGAAATAGTTTCAACAAGTGAGCACAGGTAAGTTCTTTCGTACATATTTTCATAGCTCATTCTTTTCGTATTATATAATCGTCGCTTACTTGGTTAACCGATTTAAAAACAAAATAACACTGTTATCATAGTAGTTTTTAAAAAATTTGTATAGTAACAGGTTTGGGAGTTAGATTAAAAATTCAAAATGTTCAATACTATGATGTAACACGAGTTAGAAAATTTAAAAAAAAAGCTAAAACTCATTTCATTAAAATCTGCATTAAATTTCTTCGTAAGCAAAGAAGCAGTTTCTTGCTACAACCCTGCTCCTAGATTTCGCATTAAAATGACTAAGAACTACGTGTGTTGGGTTGAAAATGTTGGTAAAGTTGTGGAGGTAAAAGATGTAGGACTTGTACTAAGCGAGAGTACGAACACAGCCACAGCAGGACAGGACTGCACAAAGGGGTATTTTTTGAAAATTTCTGCCATATGACCTTGGTGATGGGAAATATGAAAAAATTTCAAAATTTTTCAAACTAATTTTTTTATGCACCAGAATGATGAGGCAGATATAGTCATGAAGTGTTTTTCAATTTTGCCAAGGATGTCTAGAGCAAGAATATTTTAATTGTTTTGCTTACTATTGCTGATATAGGGAAACATGGTAAATGTCACCAAATACTTCTACGCTGTTTTATACAATTTAGAGCACTGCAACACGGTTTTGTATGTAGAATTGTATGGCGGTTTTTCCTATCATGCGCATTTTTTATTAGATTATTGTCAAACGTGTTATTACGGCTCAAATTCATATATGTATTAAAGCTTTACAAACGGATTTACTATTCTCAACCATTAAAATTGCATATATTACCTGCTCAATTTTTAACGCAAAAACAATAATCTAATAAAAAATGCGCATGATAGGAAAAACCGCCATACAATTCTACATACAAAACCGTGTTGCAGTGCTCTAAATTGTATAAAACAGCGTAGAAGTATTTGGTGACATTTACCATGTTTCCCTATATCAGCAATGGTAAGCAAAACAATTAAAATATTCTTGCTCTAGACATCCTTGGCAAAATTGAAAAACACTTCATGACTATATCTGCCCCATCATTCTGGTGCATAAAAAAATTAGTTTGAAAAATTTTGAAATTTTTTCATATTTCCTATCACCAAGGTCATATGGCAGAAATTTTCAAAAAATACCCCTTTGTGGACTGTAACATGGGCCTGTTATGGGATATGAGACGGAAGTAGTGAATTCCCTTGCCAGGCATATCGTCCGCGAAGAATCAAATCTAACTATCTCTATTGTTTTCAAAATACCATTAAAAGGAGCCAAAAATCCATATATGCCAATTCAGCATGCTATGAAGTAAACGTTTTTGTTCAAGGGTCGTCCATCCATGATGTCACACAAATTATTGCTCTCTCAGAAAACACCTCCCACGCAAAACTGTCCGACTGCTTTCGATCGTTTTCAGCTATCGAATTATGGCGTCTGATTTTGGAACGTTTTCCGACTCTTTCTTCCGATAGGCGACTATCGGATCCGACAGCTACGAAAAAGTCAGAAAAAAATATCGAAATTTCCAACATTGTCAGAATTCCATCTCTAGACTTCAGTTGTTGACACTGTACCTTAACCATTCCGCCACATAGTCCTTAATTGATGAGATCGAAATTGAGCTCCTACGTATAGCGCCTTCGCGTATTTTCATGCTTTACGTCATTATTACTTGGTTTTATAAAAAAAATGAAAGCAACATTAATAATTTGGTAATTAACTACCTAATTAAGCGTAATCAGGGATTCATTTTTTGACATGTCAAAAAAGGTCAGGTCAGAGGTGACCAAATTAAATATTACCTAATAATGTAAATTGCAAAAAAGGTTGTATTTTATTAATATATTACCATATAATTATTTCATCGCGTGACCATTTCAACAAGGTCAAAGGTCATAGGTCAGTTATTTTGTAGCCTAAATAGCGTATGTCAATAAGGTAGTGATTAAGTTTTTTTGGCATTTTAAAACATTATTTGGAAGTTTTTGAAAATTTTGTAAAATATTGTGAAAATTATTTAAAAATTACGAAAACTAGTAAACAATTAAACATCTTGTAGGACAGATGATGAAGTATGTCAAAGGTCAAATTTTTAAAGTTTTTAAACGATCGGAAAATATAATATTTCCTCCGATCGTCTATCAAACGATCGTCTGACTATCGTTTCTGATAGTTAACTATATTATTCCATCGGACACAATATTTTTCGCCGACAGAACCATTTCCGATCGATTCCGAAGCTATATTTTTGCGTGGGCTACTTCCTTTGTCAATGCTAAGCTATCTCAAGGTTGTAATATTTTTATGAGTTGTCCATAAATGATGTCACATTTAGCGTGTGTGTATCTTGTCCAGTATTTATGACACGTCTTGGGAGAGCAAAGAAAGTAGGTGTTTACTGAGGGAGCAATAATTTGTGTGACTTCATTTATAGACCACTCCTAAAAAAACCTTAAACTTCATAAATGCTGCATTGAACATATAGTTTTTAGATGCTGAGGTTAAGCATTTATTGAAATGGTCATGTCCGTCTGTCCGTGTGTCTGTATGTCTGTCTGTCTGTTTATTACACGCTACAGGTCGCAGTTTTTAACATATTTTCTTAAACACAACTTTAAAACGACTACAAAAGCGCGCGAATAAAGCCCATTTACGACGTCCTTTAAATATTTATATTTAGAAAACCCCCTTTGAAACTTTAAAATTCTGTGCAGCGTATTTTAACTACATGCCCAACACATACATATATGGGTTACAGTCTACAGTTGGGGAGCGACCGCGCAAAAAAGATCATCTCGGCCTTTGTACCCTTGTACAATGCAATGTACAAGTCTTCTTCAATAATACAACTTACCTAGTGTTTACTCATCTTTTAACTTACTTTCGGCACAGTAGCTCCATCTGAAAGAAGTGGCTTATGGAATGCTTCAAAATGATCCACATTCCTAGAAACCAATTTGTATCTGTCCTTGTCATTCTTTTGCATATAAGATTGACCTACGGGAGTGAAGGGAGAACCGTGACTAGATCAACTATACCTGTCATGCGCACAACCAGAGACCAACTGGCAATGACAGCTGCTCCTAAATTGGGAATTATTTTTGAAAGTGGTGAGTAGTGGTAATTGTGCTTCCAAGCTCAAGTTTTATAATTTAAAAAAAAAATCCTTTGGTTAGCATTTCGGTGGAAACTAAAATGTGCACATTCATGTAGAGGGCCCAGGGTGTGAACGGATATTTCATCCTTGTCGTTGTCTGTCCAGTAGACGTTGTCGTAGATCCAATCGTAGGCGATTCCATAAATATTCGAGTAGAGGTCGTGCACCACAATCGACTTCTCAACTTCTTTCCCAATTTCCGCTCTGTACATCTTTCTGTCTTTGTAGCTGGACTAGAACATTGTTTTGGTCTGGATGTCGTAGTCCACACAAGAAGTTCTTGAGCCCTGAAGCAGATGCTGAGTTGTCTGAAGTAGTCAGGTAATAATTATTAAAAAAGCAAATCAAGTGAGTAAAGAGTCAAAATATAACAGTTCAAATTCAGGCTAAAGTCAAAATGAGCTTTGTCATAAGAACACAAAACTCAAATGATGCTTTATTGCGCTGGAAAACGAAATGAGATTTAAAACGTGCCAAATTTTCTATTTCTATTGTTTTGTAATGTGGAAAATGGCGTATTTGTAATTACATGTTTTTGAAACGTGCAAACTTTGGTATTTACATGTTTTCTGAACGTCCAAAATGTTTCCTTTTCATGTTTTTAAAACGTGAGAGATGTTTTTTCCCCATGTTTTTGAAACTTGCAAAATGTTTTATTTTTATGTTTTTTAAAAGCTCAAACTGGACTATTTGGATGTTTTTGATACATGCAAAATGTCGTATTGACTTGTTTTTAAAAATTACAAAATGTTCTATTTCTATGATTTTCAAACGTACTTAATGTTCTCTTTAAACGCTTTCAATTTCGTAGAACAATTCAAAATTTTCGTAGACAGTGGACTTTGTTTTTTACTAAAAATGAATATGGGTCCTTTTGGTTTTTTACCGACAAAATTAGGTAAATGTACAAAGGAGATATCGTGTCAACAATAGCATGTGGTAAACGGTTTTAAAACTGATTGTGTCCATCTAACGAAATTTGGCGGATGCCATGACCTGTTGCAATCAAAAGAGATGCATTTACTTTTCTAGACTTGAATCTATCACTATCGTTGGACGTGTGGAGGGAAAATGAAGAAAGTTGAGCTTGAGTGACGGCCAGTGTGAGTGCCAAAGACGTCATTAGTACAAGCAACAATAAAGTTGCATTATGTTGGTAACGGACGCCGAAATCTCTTGTAGAAACCATTTCTAAATACTTTGATTTTTAATTCAGTTAATTTTTAGATATTTTTCTTCCTGTTGCTCTTAGGCGAACTGAAGCAAATTCTAACTGACGATGAGTAGGTCAGTGTTTTTCTGGCTCGCGTCTATTCAAATTGGGTTAACTAAATAGATATTCACTGAATAGATAACCAGGAATTGAATGAATTCTAATCTCCACGTAATTCCACAACAAAAAGATACTAAATTAAATCGGTTACAAAATTTGTGGGTCAGTGATTAGAAACCTACATACGTGACAATTAAAATTGGTGAATCTTAAAGTTTTACCCCTTTTATTTCCTTACCAAAAATCCACTAAATTAAATTACTTTAACCGCACTACTACAAAGCTGATTAACAGGAAAGAGATTGTCGCTTAGTATTTAATTACTTGTTTCCTTATGAGCGCTTAGCGGTTGGGTCAACGAGGAAACCCAGTTAATTAAACTAGCAGATAAGAGCCTTTGCTTCAAATCTAATTAAATTGTTAGTAATACCTTGAAATCCGAAACTTAAACGACAGTTTTAAGTACTTGAGGCCTAAAAATTTTGTAGTAGTATCAGACTGGGAGCTTCAGTGAGTAGTGGGTGAAGCCCGTTGAAAAACATACAAATTTTACAATAAATTTTGTCCGTATATAGCGAGATTGTTTCTACAAGTGGGTACAGTAAGTTCTTTCGCACATATTTTCATAGCTTATCCTTTGTGTAACTAACACTAGTCGTTTGACTCCGTTAACTACATAATTTGAAAACGAGATTGCACTGTTCTGTTGTCAGAGTAATTTTTGAAAAATAATTTTTGTAGCATCTTTAGAATTACGACTTAAAATTAAACATGTACGTGAAAATTACGTAGACAAGTTGGTAAATTGGCAAGACAAAAGAGTCGTTTCAATAATATCAAAATTAAATACTTTTGTTAGCAATGAAGCAGTTTTTAGCTGCACCCTGTTCCTGTTTCAAGTTTAGACTTTGAGTTGGCTAGTAACCTTTAAATAGCAGTTTTTATCCGCAAATACCAAACAACTTTCCTGTTCCCAAAAATTTGAGTAAATGTGGTTTTGTCAATATGTGGTTTCCGGTTTCTAACCTCTTTCAACAATTTAAATCTTTTTTATTTTCTTTTGGATTTTAGCAAAGTCCGAAATTCTGCTTTACCAACTCAAATTGTGGTAGACCGCCCAACAATTAGAAAAAAGAGTCTGAAACCAGCTACACCTCATTATTTTTCAACCCAATTTTAGCCCCGTAGCTCTAACTAAAGGGAGTGGCTTGTGGAATGCTTCATAATGATTATCAATCCCAGGAACCAATTTGTATTCGTCTTTGTCGTTCTTTCGCATATGAGTTTGGGTGAGTGGGACTACGATTACCTGATAGGGGACAGTTCTCAAGATCCAGGTTCTGGCTACTCAAACACCTCCCTGGGATTTAATCGAACAAACCAGTTTTCTGATTCAACATCAAGTAGCAGCCTTGAAACTACGACAAAGGCGAGAGCTAAATATAGCGACGACGAAGATGACGAAGATGTAGTGGACGGGTCTGGGGCAGGTGCAGGGGCGGACTTATCAGGAATTAATCTCGAAAGTGGTGAGTCGTGTTTATTACGTTCCTAAGCCCCTGTTTTCTAGTAAGTTTTCTGGTGAAGACTTAATAGTGCACTTTCATGTAGAGGGCCCATGCAGCAAAAACAGGTTTGGGTGTGACAATGGGAAATGTATCCACAAGATGTTCCAGTGCTCGGCTGAGCACCTTCGGCAATGCGCGAACGACAGTGGCCTCAACAACTGTCCAGCTCCAGGTAAAATGAAATACAATTTTTGATTACACATCCAATCGACAGTGTGATGCGTGGCTGTAAATGGTGGTTGCTTGCAGAGGCGGGAAACTGCAGGCGAAACGAGTTCAAATGTCGCAACGGAGAGTGCATTCACAGGAGCCACGTGTGCGACGGACAGACTGATTGCAAAGATGGATATGCAAGTGACGAAGACAATTGCAAAGGTGGACACCGCCCGAGATGTTTTGTTGTCGTTCAAGCTGCATCTTGTGTTTGATGTCGGTGACTAACAAGGGAACCACGCCAAGTGAAACATTACAATTTTAAAATTACCCATTTCAAAGAATCCTCCTACTTTTGAGTAGCACAGATCCAAAGTAACTCGGGTGTGGGTGTTGAACTTAGCGTGGTTTCCTTGTGAGCTCGTTTATAATCATTTTTAATTTTTTGTAATGTCCCCCGTCCCATATTGCAGATGTCCGCTGCCTGGATCACGAGTTTCAGTGCAGAGGCGGAGCCTGCATCCCTGACAGCGGGAGGTGCAACGGGGATCCTTTCGATTGCTTTGATAGCGACGACGAAGAAAACTGTGAGTTGGCGGTGTTCTTACTTTCCATACAACAATTAATTTCGATTTTGAGTTTCCTCGATTAATACGTGTCAGGCAATTCAATATAAAAACGGAATTTCAATGCTTGTCTTTAAATGATCCTCTCATGTGCATTGTTTGATCCACAGGCACCTCCTGCACTTACGGGGCATTCAAGTGCACCACAGAGAACGTCTGCATTTTGGAATCCCGCCGCTGCGACTCTGTGTTCGACTGTCCGGACGGAAGCGATGAGAGTCAAGTGCATTGCCCAAGTAAGTTCATTGCGTCACACTCCACAGTTCCCATACGCCACACACAGTCCGCACCTTTTTACAGTTTTAACCATTGTCCACACACTATTTCTGTAGACGGCACAACTCCTTCAGAATGGACTGAATTTTGGCACGACGACCCGAAAAAGGCGCGAAATATTTCCCTTGCCTATTCAGATGAGCACGTGGTGGTGTACTTTGGGCAGAAAATGAAAGCATCCTCCACCACGTGGCCTTTTCCGCTCCTGTCTCAAGCGTGGGAGCACATGACAACAACCTATGCAGATATTTCTCGCCAATCTCGACTCTTCTTCGTCCTGCATGAGGATGGAAGCAGTGGCTGCGAAAATCGGACGTTTAGAGGTTTTCCAAGCCGAAACCTAATTTCGTGCGGCACAAACGCCACTCGTGGCTGGGCAGCGCAAACGGCGCTCAAGTTTGACACGTTGTTTCGGAATTTTGGAGAGATTCGTCTAAATAGTGACAAGGTATTAAGTTTTAATGAGGAAGGCAACCAGAGTGGGCGATGCAGCGATGTGCGTAATTTAATTTTCTATGACATTTACCGGCACCTGGGAAATACGTCCACTCACCTCCCACCATGGAACCTTACGATGCTCAAGGAGCACGCTGGGGGAAACCCGAACGACACGACCTGCTTTCTAAACTGGCTCTTCCGGATTTATGAATCCTACGGTAGATCCACTCTGATTCAAAGGTATTTAAAGTATTTTACAGATGCGTTGAAATGGAACCCGTCCGGAAAGGCGTTGAGCACTGGTCAATATGTTCACTTGTGGAGTGAGGCAGCAGGGATAGATCTGCAGCCAATAGCTGCCCGGGTATTTTCCTGGAGCGCCAATGACTATCGAGAGTTGCTTTCAGCCAGACAAAGGCACCCATTGGATTTGAACTACATCCGTAAGTGCGATTACAGCATTACGAGTATGTATGTATGTATGAGTTTATGTATGTATGAGTTTAGAGTTTTCAACCTTAAGGTTATATTCCACTCAATTTAATATGTGATTTGAAGGATCCCGCGAAGTAGTATTAAACTAAATCGCATTGGGCTTCGCATCGTATTTACCTAATTACCTACACTTGTAGTGTTTGGTTTTCGTCGCTTATCTTATACGCGGACTAGTTTGCGATTCATTAGATTTTCAATGCTAATTAAACATTACTACTTGTTGCTTTCCGATAAGATTACCCTTAGTCGAGGAAAGGCAGTTGGGTAGAATCAAGTAGGCAGAGGTCATCACTCTCTGACTAAATGAAAACGCCCTCTCGCCCACTCCGCCAGTTAGCCCTCCACTTCCACGAGCGAAAGTCGCAGCAGCTACTTTGCAGAATGGATTGGAAAGATATGTTGAGTTGGCTTATTATGTTCCTGCTCACGCTCGGCATTGAGCAGACACATGCCGTCTATTATTGCTATCGCCTCTGTCGCCATCAGTATTAAACTGATACGAGTATTGTGGATTGATAAAGCATTACGAGTATTGTGGACCTACAGCTGGTGTACATAAGTCTTCACAATTTCGCGTGTTATGACCAATTAGCCGAATCACGAAGACTTATGTACACCAGCTGTCAACCGCGGATCCAGAGGGGGGGGGGGGCTAGGGGGCTTTAGCCCCCTCCAGAAGGAGATTTTTTAACATTGCAGGGATACAAAGCGGCCATTTTCAATATGGCGGCTAAACATTGTTAGCCCCCTCCCAGGCGGTCATTAGCCCCCCCCCCCAGAAAAAAATCCTGGATCCGCCGCTGCCAGCTGTATGTCACCAGTGTCAGTGAATCTAAATTATAAAACTTGAGAAAGTATCATTGTGTGATGTTTAAAACATTTGGATTTCTAGGGAACGCGTACGTTGTGACCTACGCGGACGAGCACGTTGAATTCTACGTGAAAAACTATTTGAACGATTTTGTGGTGTCACCGCTGTACGAAGCACTGTCCAAGAGTTGGAAGTACCTCAAGTCTATCTACGGTCCCTTCCCTCGCATCTCCAATTCCATCTTTTTCGTTTGGCAGGACGGGTACTTCGAGGAGAGGAACAGGAGCTGCATTGATTTCGAATCCAGCCAAACCTTTAGAAATTCCTCTGATCCTCCTCCCCTCCGCTTCCTCCATTGCAACTCTTCCACCGCCATTCCCAATTCCTCACTAAGACCTTATTCCACTTTCTACAGAGTCCTCGAAATAATGGGTGCGATGGCGGTGAATTTAAATTACAAGTCACGCAGCCCTCCCCCTCACCTCCACACATCCCCCCTTTTAGATAACCCTCAGTGGCGTATCATTCAAATTGTTGTGCAAGACATTCATTTTCATTTATATGAGGCACGATGGAAAAGTCCCCTGTCGGATTTAAGTATGGAGATAGTAAGTGAATTCAATGGAAGACTGGTTTGGGAGAGTGACGTCTCATTTTTTGGTGAAAACCAACATTATTGGCGTATTAAAATAGGGCCGTTGGTGAGGGTCTCACATGAGATTACAATTGCACTAAGAGTGGCGAATGCGAGTGAATTTCATGTGGGCGACTTTATTCACTTGTTCGATGAGAGCAGTAGGAGGTCAGACCGCATTTGGTGGAAGCTTGTGGATGAATTGGGTTGGAACAAGTTGAATGAGTCCCTCTTTCTGGAAGAGCGGAGGCTTCTTCAAGGTCACTCCTATTCAGGTAACACACGTTATTCGCAGAGCAGAGTTGCATTTAAAAGGTGTAGGAAAGACGCATTCAAATCTGAGATGAGAGCCGAGCCACGTCATGTCCTACTTTCCTACGTGAAGGGCCTACGTTAAAGCCAAGTATATTTCCCGCCTTGTAGATTTCCGCTGTCCTGAGGGCAAGTTCACGTGCATGAACCTTCGCTGTGTTCCCGCTCCTGCCAGATGCAATGGATTCCCCGACTGTGGGGATCGATCTGATGAGGAGGACTGTGAGTTGTAGTTAGCTCCATTTGAATCTTGTGATTAGGTGTGTGACGGTTGAGACAGGGAACTTGCTTCAATTTTATCTGTTTGTTCGTAGGTACGAATTGCACATCCACTGCCTTCAAATGTCCTGCGAGCGACATCTGCATCAGAGGGACGTCTCGACTCTGCAACTTCCACGTGGACTGTCCTGATGGGAGCGACGAGAGCAAGGACACGTGTCCAGGTATCACAACAAACCCGCTATTTTTTATTCACCAAAACACCTGTATTTGATTTTCCTCCCTTACTCCTGTGTTTTCACTCACAGGTGGAAGCACTCCATTAATGCTGACACTAGATAACGTGGCTGGACCCGCAGAGCGTAAATTCCTATCGTCCAACTTAGCAGTGTATTTGGGGGAGGGAACAAATTCCTCCCTCGCCCCCCACTTCCCCCACCTCTCTCAAGCGTGGGGAATGGTGAAGGAGACGCTCATCCGGGAGGGTGACCCACACTTGATCATCCTCCTCCAGCACAGCAGCTTCTCCAGTTGCTCTGCATTCACACACTTCAATCAACAGTTCGGATACCGCAATTTAATTAAATGTGAAAAGAGGCCTGGAAATTCCACGGATCAGTATTCGCTCGTCCTGGGAACATTCTTGAAGCTAGTGAGTACGGCAGTTTTCTCAAAAAGGGACGCGACACAGAGCGAACTTTGCGAGTCGGAGATTGGAATCCTCTGCTTTGACCGACTCTACACAAGACAACATGGGAAGGAAACAGATGCGGGAGACTCGTCCTTCTCGTCCTGGTGGAATCAAGTAATGCATCACGCATTAAACAGCTCAGACTGCTACCAGCACTGGCTCCAACCCATTTACCGCAACTACGGAGGTTCCGCGGTGCTGGACCGATTTTGCGGTTTAATGAGACTCCACTGGCCCCCGCAGTTTTATTCCACGTCAACTGCCATCACATCCAATGCTGCAAGACTTGTTCATTTTTGGAGCGAAGCGGCAGGAACAGATTTAGAGGAATTTGCAAACACCGCATTTTCTTCCAGCATTTTTAATCGCTTCAAAGATGCTGGAGGTTTTCCAGAACTGTTGGATGCCCGTCAGGATTTTCATTACTTTAACTACACAGGTAACACATCACAAGGCTTGAGAGCCATTGTACTTCACGAAACCATTGTGCTATTCCCAAATAATTTGAACCAATTCGCTTGCTCAAAATTTTGCAGTGACGAACTACACACTTGCGTACAGCAACAGCAGGATGTCGTTCTACTACCGAGTCAACTTTCCATCACCCCCAATTCCCTTTTGGGACGTCCCTCTCGCCTGGAACAGTGTTTACAGCGTTCTGAGCGGATCCGAGGAACTCAGTGCACCCGGAATATTATTATTCTTAGAGAACAGACGGACAGAGGCGGGAAATGGAAGCTCCCTACGAATGTGCGTTCCTTTGCAGAGCTCCAGACACATTCCCCGTTCGGATCGCGGAGGTTCTCCCCATCCCGAAACCGACTGTGGAGAACCCAATATAGGCGGCGCATTTCCTAGTGATGGAAGTGGAGATGCTCAGCTGGACGCGTTTCTTACAACGATGGCTCTGCTGGGACTGGAACTGTACCGCGAGGAAAAGGATAGTTCTCGTGCCACCAACTACGCTTCACACCAACTGCTCACTTCCATCCTGGTCTACGACATGTACATGAGTACTTTCTGGGGAACTAATCATGCGCAACGATGGGTCTCCGTCCAAGAATCAAAGGAGGAGCCATTTGGGGCGGGAGGTTCCACGCTTGGCTTCCGCAACTGGTTTGTCCCCATTTATCGATACCACGACGAGACAAATGTCCTTACAAGTTTCTTCCGTCACTGGAACTCAATCAAGCGCTGGCCTAAACAAGGTTTGAGGGGAAACGCTCCTAGTGACCTCAATCTGGGCGAGTTCGTTCACTTGTGGAGTTTAGCAGTCAATTTCAATCTGGAGCGTTTTGCAAATGTATCTCTGGGAGGCTCTTTAAACGAATCTTTTCAAACTCAATTTGCGACTGCGCGTAGAACCCGAAATAGCAAACGCGACTACGACAGTAAGTTTAATCAGTCCAAAACTTTTCTGCTCTTCTATTTAGGAAACTTGTTGTTCCAACCTGTTTAGCTACAAAACATTGTTTCTGCTTTTAACTTAGGCAACTGTATGGCAGATAGATTTCTGTGCGATCTTCATCGCTGCATGAAAATGCTGAATCGATGTGACGGAAGCTTGGACTGCGAAGATGGGAGTGACGAGGACGACTGCGCACAAACTGGTAGGCACACACTCGAAAAACAAACTTACTCAGTATTTAATTTTCAGCATGCTCACATGGAACACTGCGTAACCAGTTGAAACTCCATGCTCTTTTGTCACAGTCTTGTTTTCAACGTTGCCACTTACACATTCTGTGTGTACTAAGGAATTTAAAATGGACATAACATTGTTTTACAGGTTGCACAAATCGCGCGTTTCTTTGTCAAAACGGTCAGTGCGTTGAGAGTTCCAAGGAGTGTGACGGGAAACGGAATTGCAGAGACAATTCCGACGAAGTCAATTGTAAGTTCCTTTGCTTTTGTCTTACTAATTACTTGATGTCTAAATTTTGGGATTTCGGCACACGGAAGTTTGGGAACGAGCACTAAAAAAGTTGCTTTGAAACTTGTTGTAGGTAAGCAGTGCTCTTCTGCCGCGTTTAAATGCCACACGGCTACTCAGTGTATTGAGTCGAGTAGAGTTTGCGATTTAACTCCTGATTGTTCAGATGGGAGCGATGAAAATCAACTGCAATGCCCGGGTAATTAAACACCTACAGTTTAACAGTCCATTTAAATCAATTCCTAACTTTCGTTTCCCTTTAACTTCTTTTGAAACTTTATCTTTCAGCGACCGCAACCTTTGCCAGCATCACCCCAAGCGCCACTTCCTCTTCCACAGAAGATACAGGAACAGAGAGATTCCCGGATTATTCCGGCAATAAACACGAGCCCAATTACCAAAACGTCCGATTCGAATTGCGAGGCGCTGAACCCACTGCCATGATTTTACGGTATTACGAAGAAACTTCGAAGGCTTGGCAGTACGCACGTGACAACTTCGGCTCCTTTACTAACCAAACAAACGATAGTTTACTCGTCATGTTGGAAAACACACTAAATAAAAGTAAAAGTACTCAAGCGCCTCACTGCTTTTCGAGCGTCGGAAACAGGGAATCCACCGAAATAAACATCAATTGCAGGTTCAGCTCAACGCTTCACCCCCAATTGGAAGCGTCCCTCCTTCTTCAGGAAACAGTCAAACAAATGGGCGTGGCTCTACTGCCAGGCAACGGGGCGGAATGGTTCTTTAGCAACGCCCCTGGGTTGGCGATATCCTCCATTATTGCCTACGATATTCAGCTAGCCGGTTTGGGCGAAACAGAAGAAATCTTGCAGAGATTCGCTATCTCATTAAAAAATAAAGAGGCGCCATCTGGTGACGGAATCGACTGGTTTCGTGACTGGTACTTCCCTCTCTACGTCCTTCATGGCAATTCAACGGTTCTGCTAAAGGCTATGCGCATTTTAAACAGCCAATTTAATTGGGGTACGCCAGCTCAAGTCAGTGTTGAGGCGCGCGCTCCCATCAACAAAGGCGAACTGGTTCACATTTGGAGTGGCGCTGTCGGTTTGAGTCTGCGCGAGATTGCGCAAGTCACACTGAATTGGACTCCAGAGAACGATCAGGAATTTTATAAAGCAAGAGAAGATTACGTCAACATTACGTACGGTATGTACTTATTCAGGTCGTTTTAATTCATTTTGCGTATAAGTTTGAAAATAGCAACTTAAAAATTGTGCAAACTAAATTTTCGCACTGCGCAAGCCTTTAGCGCTTAAAGAAATGTGACTTTTTTTAGAACAAACACTGATTTTGTTTATGTGTGTAGAATTCGTAAACCCAGACATAGAGGTGACAAACATTACGCATGCGCAGTCTAATGCGCAGATCCTTGCGATTGTAGAAGAATCGCTCGGACGCGCACAGCTCCTCAAATGTGTGTATGCGGATGAGCACGTCTCAATATTTTTCGACTCGAGTATCCCAATAACAGTTGATTGGCCCTTTAGCCTTCTCTCAACCTACTGGCGCTACATGAAACTGTTCCCAAACAAACTCCAGAGCTCCAAGCCGCACCTTAATGTCATTTTCCACGACAAACTCGAGAAGAACTGCACCTACTCAGAGTCCTTCGAGATGTCGGGCCAACTCTTCAGTAACACGATTGACTGCGGCCACAAGGAAGGATCTGGGGACACGTGGGCGCAGGAGACTTTGCAAAATCTGGAAATCGTGACCACTACTAGCACTGTAAGGGAACCCGGTCACGTAAACCGCAGTGTAGTCCTTCATTCAAATGCATCTCATGAAAACAATAAGGCAGAAGACATTCCGTTCTCCCTCGCAGGCCACTCCCTCTTTCACATGTTTGTGTTTGACAGATATCTGCAGGACATGCGCCTCAAGGATGCTCACAGCTGGCTTCTTGATAAAGGGGAACGGATCCGTGTGGCGGAATTCAATTCACATTTCTGGTTCCAGGACTGGCTCCTCCCCATTTATTCAAAATATGGCGGGGTCCTCGTTCTGGACAGGTTCGTCCTTTTGTCAGAGACGCGCAAGCGCATGCTCCGTGCAACTCCCAACTCAAGTTTGGCGCCAACAGACGTACGAATGAATTTGGGGGAGCTTGTTCATGTGTGGGAGTCGGCTGCAGGGGCGAGTCTACGAGATATGGCCATTAAAATTCACGGATGGAACGACGACACTCAGAAGCAGTTTTGCAATGCAAGAGCCGCCCTTCCATTCAACTCGTCGACCAGTAAGGCAGCTTTTAATAAATCATTTCCAACTTATTGTTGCCTTTCAGCGAACATAATGATTATGCGCTTGTTATTGTTTTTTTAAGATGAGGAAGTTGAAGGTGATGGCGCATGCAAAGACAAGACTCCGCCAGGTAAATCTTGTTTTCCTTACATTTCGGATTCCCAGGTAAGACATAATTCTAAATGTTGTGTATTTGCAGACTTTTTTCAGGACAACCTGTTCACGATAATTCTACCAAGTCTCGCTGCACTCTGTGTTCTCGGATGTGTTGGATGTGCCCTCAAGATGTTCATCTACGAACGGCGGATACAGATGCTGAGTCAGCAAATTCGAGATCTGACAAAGGAGGAAGTTTACCAGTTTTTTAATGGTGGTGCAAGCGGGGACGGGGCGGGTAATGGGCCTATTCACGCCATGCCTTTTGACAGCCAATACGAGCTGCCGCGGGAGGACTTCGTCATCGGTAGGTCGGTTTCCTTTGTTTTGTCCATTTTGGAACTTTCGCATCGAACGTAAGTAACTGTGCACTTGAAACAATAGACAAGGACCGAGTTCTGGGCTCTGGAGAATTCGGCGTCGTCCATTTTGGAACTCTCAAGCGCCCCTTAAAGCCAGAAACTAGGACTGTGAGTCTTGGAGGAAATGACGCGGAAATTAGAACAGAGGTGGCAGTAGCGATAAAAACAGTGAAGCCAAATGTAGAAGTGTCGCTGTTCAAAGCACTGCTTATGGAGATCAAAATTATGGGGCATCTAGGATCACATCCCAATGTGACGTCCCTTCTTGGGACTTTTACGCAAAACATTAAAAACCGTTCGGATATTTTAAACTTACTTTTCTGCTCAGTTATTCTAAAACGATTTAAGAAAATGAATAAAGTACCTTGATTTTGTGTTTAAAAAAAATTTGTTGACGTAGGAGAGCTGTACGTTATTTTGGAATTTTGCGCTAAAGGGGATTTGCTCCACGAACTAAAAAACAGACGATCACAATTTTGCAATTTATTCAAGTTAAGTGACGAAGCAAGCACAACTTCCGCAATCACTGCCGCCAGCAACCAAGTGCCCCGTGTTAAAGTTGTTACCAATAATTCAGAAGCCGCGGTTGAGGTTGCAGTAACGGAGGAAACAACACCCGCCCCAGATGCGTCTGTCCCGTCCTACGAAAACGAGACAGATCCACCATCTTCTCCCGCATCGGCAATTTCAACAATAAATTTAATTGACTGGTCAATTCAGATTGCGCAAGGAATGTCATACCTCGTTTCGAAGCAGGTAACAGAAACAAAAACTACAGCAATTTTCCAAAGTGACTAATTATCTGACAATTCTATATTTTGCGTAGGTGATCCACGGAGACTTGGCTGCCCGAAACGTTCTTCTCACTGTGGACAACGTTGCTAAGATCAGCGACTTTGGACTTTCGCGCCAACTTGTTAACTATTCAAACTACATGAAGACTTCTAAGGCAAGCGCCTAGTAACAAATCGTAATGCATTACCGATATAAGACACACTAATTAAATGCGGTATTTAACTGTGCGCAGACGCCGTTGCCTTGGAGGTGGCTTGCAGTAGAGTCCCTCACAGACATGGAATTCTCGCTCCAATCGGACATCTGGGCATTTGGCGTTACACTCTGGGAAATCTTTACACTTGGGAAACTCCCGTACCCAGGTAGAACCTGGGACCACGAATTCGTAAACGAGTTGGTCGCGGGTCAGCGTTTAAATGCTCCGGAGTTTGGGGATGAAGAAATGTAATTTTATTGATTAGCGATGCAGATATTTTTACCTTGCATTTTTAACAGCCGCGCAATTAGTATTTAGTACGTGTCTAAATGTGTAACGTTTCTTGTAGCTTCAACTGCATCCTGGACTGCATGAAGACGGATCCTGCGCAAAGAGCATCTCCCAATCAGATTGCCGCCCGACTCCAGCGCATTGCAGTCTACGCAAGAGCGCATGCGCCGATCCCTACAACTGGTGACCAAAGTGGAAACTACTTGACACTTGTCGCACCCAACGAACCCCAATGATTAACTTGGACTAGTTTTGAGTGTAGCAAAAACTAGCAAAATTGGAATTTTTAAATTTCGTTCCTAATTTAGAAAATAAAATGTAGATTGAGCCTTTGATGATCTTTATATTAATAAATATATATAATTCGAATGTTTATTTATAACTTGTTAAAACTAATTAGGTTTCAATTCTTTGGATGAGCTTAAAATTTAAAATTGAACAGCCAAAATTGAGTTATTAAAAAAAATTAGCAGTTGAATGTAGTTACAATCTAAATTACAATATCTATTATTTATGTAAATTGCAAATACAAAGCTACTGTAACGCAGGTGTATTTTCAGACACAGGTAAAATCAGACAGGACATTTTTTCGAGTTTGATTTAAATTTACTTTGTTGCCATTGGGTCTCAAGCTGGAACTCGGAATTTTCTGTATTGGTGACGGAATCAAAATTGTTCAGCTAAATATTTTGCGATAAGGGAAGTAACCCAAATGGCATTTATTTTTGTATTCATGCTGATTTTAAAACGGGTGAATCTTTTTCGTTCAATGAGGTTACTCTATTTGGTTTTGATTTTACTATCCCATCGCATACATTCATCATTGAATAGTTAAGCATACATCTTTTGACTAAACGAATTGGAATGCAAACGACATAGTTGACGACTACGTCACTAATGGTATGCAGTTAATTATGCACGCGAAAAAAAGTACGATAAAAATTTGTTTGCTCGGAAGTCAAAACTTGACGATATAATAATTTCCACCACAATAACATAGACGTAATTTTAAACTACTCCCATTATTTAGCACGAACCTTCTTTAATTACTCCAGTACTGAGACAATGCATCATTACCATTTATTTCCACACACTCCCAAATTAAGACTTCAAATGGTTCTGTTGTAATTCATGAAAATTTTTAAGCAAATAATTTTAATGTGTTTTCTTACACGTGTCTGCTTAGTTATATCAGCGTATATACATCAGTGGAAATACTTAAGCAATGAATCAAGTTGCCTTTCGTCACAAAACAACTTTTGGCCTTTTGGTTTCCAATAAAAACAAAATTCTACTTTGTAGCTCCACCCAAAGCCTACAATTTGTTTTAGGTAAACCCTTCGAAAAGACGCACTAGCATCTTACGCAACAATAAAAAGGTTATAAAACAACAGCTGGAAATAGCCATGGCTCAGGCTCACTTACTTTGTTGCCTATCTGTCTTACTACTCGCATCCTTCATAATGATGTCAACAACTTGGGCCTACCTCGACGTACTTGGGCAGCCCTGTGACCCTAAGAAGAAAGACAGCTGTTCCTTTCCGAGAAACATTCGTGGAAGTATTGCCTGCAATGAGCAGACGAAGCGGTGTGACTGTCAAGACGACGACAAAAATCAATTCAAAAGAACTTTTCAAAATAACGACTGCCGTTGTTTGCCTGGGAGTCAGTGTTTTAATAATGCTACTGATTCCGACATTTGGGATACTCGATGTGTGGATTACGCAGACTGCAAGTCGGCCCTTAAAAAGGGAGCTGATTACCACGAATGTGTTTGCAGAACAGGATATGAATGTGTAACCAAAAACGTCCCGGTGCCTCCTGCCCCCGCCAAGAAGACGGCCAAGGCGGCCGCATCCAAGGCCCAGAAAGGGTAGATACATATTCCAAATTTTCTGGCTATTACAAAAGATAATGTAAATTATTTGTATGAAATAAATTCTAACGTGATCAAATTATAGCATACCCAAAAAAAAACTTAAAAATTGCAACTTTTCTATTCATTATTTATTTATTTATATCCTAAGAATATTGTTACCAGCTTCACCAAACCAGTATGCGTGAGAGTGGGGGGGGGGGGGCAAGAGGAAGCGGAATGGCCCACAACTGACGTCACAAAAAATAACACTAGTTTAATATTAGTATCGTATGTAAATGACGTCACAAAAAATATTGTTAGTTTATTGGAGTGTTCCGTAAATAACGTCACAAAAATACGACTCGTTCATAAGGATCAACTGTAAATGACGTCACTAAAAAATATCACTGTTTATTATGATTCTCCTTAAATGACGTCACAAAAATACAACTCGTTTATTAGAATCACCTGTAAATGACGTCAAAAAAAATTATTACCGTTTATTGGGATCAACTGTAAATGACGTCACACAAAATACTACTGTTAATTAGGATCGCCTGTAAATGAAGTCAACAAATATCACTCGTTTATAGGGGCGATCTATAAATGACGTCACCCTAATTATGTATTAGGTAAACGTATATCTTTAAGCCTTTATTACCCAACTCAACCTATTCACCAGAAATGACAGAATTTTTACAAACGCAGCCGTACTACTTGTATCTGGTCCACCAGATTCATCAAATCTTGTTCCTTACTCACTCTTGCTGGTGCTTTTCGCACCACTTCATTTTTGCGATGCGTCGGATATTCAGTTTTCATTATGCCTATTTGCAAGTAATAATTACTCATGAAAATATTTTCAAATTGTATACATTCCATACATGACGCAAATAAAGATACAAAATTGTACATTTATTTACAACTATTCTAGCCATTCATTATCATTGTATTTAACAGAACAAGCCAACTAGCCTATTTCATTTAAACCTGCCCAAAAGCGTGGTAAATTATCTTGTTTTACTTCTCGAAGTTTGCTGGAAAGTAGGCGCAAATAAAAAACCAAATATGTTATCTAGTTTACCTAAAATGTACGTGATGTCAGTGATTTTAATCTCCCTCTAATGTGTCAGCAAACCTTGGCGTATCTGTTGAACTGACGTAGGACAATAAGCCATAACAATTTAATTGTTTGCAATCACATTTTATTTCTTTTACGTGTATATTAAAATTTATTAGCGTGTATAACTACATGGGAAACTTAGACACACATCAATTTTTGTCTATCAGCAAGGCAAATTTTTAATTCCTCAAAATAAAACTCTGCTGCTCCCTACTGTGGGCAACTGACTCGACAAATAGTGAGCAAAAGACCCGGTAAGCATTAACATACACTTTTTTTATCAAATTTGGTTTACCTGTACTACAGGTTTATAAAGCAAATATTTAAAACTCAAAATTCCTTTATTGGGACATGTTATTCTATAAGAAATATTAATGAGTAATCAACACCCTACGCAACACGTAGCAGCTAGATTAAAACATTGAAATTACGAGTCTAAATTGGGTGATTTAAAACTTGGAACAATTTCTAGAAAAAACGATGGCTCAACTACCATGTTGCCTCTCTGTCTCACTTCTGGCCGTAATCATGTTAACTACTTGGACTGAGTATGCTGTTGACGCGGCGCACGAGCACTACCTGTCCATACTTGGGCAGCCCTGTGACCCCAAAAACAAAGTCGGCTGTCCTTTTGAGAAGGATACTATCCAAAGGATAGCCTGCAATAATCAGTCAAAACTGTGTGACTGTGACGACAGCCCTTTCCATGATATGTACAGAACTTTTCAAAACAACGACTGCCGTATGTTACCAGGAGGCTGGTGTTGGCCTTGGGGTTTGCACGAACATCATTGGGAATATCGATGCGTGGATAACGCAGACTGCGTCCAACAATCACCAACTGTGAAAGGAGTGTATAGATGTCTTTGCCAAAAAGGAAAAGAATTTTTAACTAAAAAAATCTCACCCCCTCCTGCTCCCGCCAAGAAGACGGCCAAGGCGACTCCATCCAACGCCAAAAAAGGGTAGATTTGTAATTATTGGAACTGTTTAGATTGTACCAATGGTGAATGCATTGACAAGAACATTGAAAACTATGTATGAAGCAACTGTAATTATTATTAGATTTAAATTCAAATGCAAAACGTTCTAACTACAATAAAGCTTTAAAAAACTTTAAATAGTTCTAACTACAAGATTTATTTACAAGTAAGATAGTTTAACCTGCAGCTGTTTTACAATTACGGACTCATAGAAAGAGGTATTTGCTGTTAAATGGTATTTAGTCCGGTAGTATCGCGTAGTGTACAAAGTGTAACTTGAATGGTGGGCTGCATACATATATGCACGTATGTGGAGGCTGGGAGGTCGGCTTAGTGATTTAAAATTAGGTTTCTATGCTCCTATGTAAAGACTCATGTCAATGCAGTGTAATGTGTTGCTTGGTTGAAATCAATTAAAGCCAAAGTTTACTTGGTGATTAATAATGTTAATCAAGTTTATTTCTTTTTAATTTAACTACTTCATTCCCGTTAACACATCAACTGGACACGTAAAGCGAGTTCAAAGGACCTGACAAACAACTGTTTAGAAAGTCATTTGTGCTCCTTCTGAATGACAATACAACGTGCAGCGCAGAGTCAACCCCAAGTAAATTCAATCTTTTTTACTTCAACATGCCTGGATGTCCGTATAATTGCCACAATGGGGTTGTTTGAGGCTGCAATCGAATACGAAAAATGTGTGATACACATTCTGAAAAAAACAAAACGGAGCAAGTTTATCGTTCTTTCGATTTAGTTTAGTATTCGTCATTTACAAAGATACATATTCAAATCGAGACTGTGTTGTTTTACCTAACTCTCAGTTGTGCCGTCGTTTGTATTTCATACACCATTAGAGTATCCCAATATTCACACTGCGAATTTGTTTTCTTGGTTTCAAACCGTATGGTCAACTTAGTAGACGAAGTCTGAGGGTTCAGGACAAATGTGCTGTGCTCCCGATACATCTTTGTCCATTCTAAGGAGCCACTAAAAGGCGAGCCCAACGCGTAATTTAGATCTGTCCCATAGAGGTGTGAAGCGCGGGAAAGGAGCTCGACCTTCACTTTGAAGCCGTGCCCAGGTGTGCCACTCGACGTGTAACTCAGAAACAGCTTATAATCCCCCCACCACGAGGTTTTGGTTTTATACATGTTGCCCAAGGCGCTAGGAAGAAGTAGAATAATTCAAATTATTTTGTGTAAAATAAATTGTTGTAAGAAAATATATTTGCGGGATGGCCAAACCACAGATGCAGTTGCTACCAGCGAGCAATTATTTGTGTTACACACATGTGTATACTTAAAGCGTCTACCTTAGCGGATGAGTGTATAGAACATACTCATCATCATCATCAGACCAGCCCAGGTGAAGAACTGAAATTGCAGCGCCTAAATTTGAATTTCCCAAGCAGAGCAGCGTCACTTGAGCGTACAACTTGTAGGTTATGTGGTCATTCATGCTATTAAATGTCCAGACACATTTTCGCTTGTCACTGAAGCGATCCACTGACTTGTACTCGAAATAGAAGGAAGAAGGGTACGCCGGGAAATCAGGGAAATTCACAACTCCACCGCAACCTGTTTACATACATAGTTAACAGTTATGGTCGGTTTGGATTTAGAAAAAACTGATACACGGCATGTAGCCTTAATTTTCTCTATGTTAGTGAACTTGTTATATTAGACAACAAATATGGAGCTGTACTGACTTACTTGTGCTTGTTGTTGTTCCATGCGTTACAGTCCCTTGGTCCCTCGTACATGAGTTGTCTACAGTTGATTAAAGAGAAAGTCAGATAAACATTATTTCAGAATTCTTTGACCATTCTTATCGTTAGTTGCTGCAAGCGCATCTATTGAAATGGTCATGTCCGTCTATCTGTATGTCTGTCTGTCTGCTCATTACTCGCTACACTCCAGGGTTTCTAAAATATTTACTTCAAACAACTTTTAAACGATCACAAATGCAGTAAAAAAATTCGCTATTATTTTTGGGGTTGACTGCGTGTACCAAATTTTTAAAATTAACAGTTAAATTGACCAACTTTTTGAGCAACAGAAATTCATGCTAACAAAATATAGTAATCTACGTCTAAACAAATACAATTCTTACGCAAAATATTGTACACCTCTGATGATTTGAATTATGCAAGGCGAAAAGACTGCTTTCATTACATTAACCAGTAAGTAAGCGGATATCCTTAAAATAGGATGTTACTAGTACACAAGCGGGGATTGTTCATAAATGACGTAATCCAAGTTTTACCATTTTAAGGATCCTCTTTGTCAATAATTTAAAAATTAGGTAATTAATTGTATTGACTAAGCATTTCTAGTTACTACTTTACATACGGGAATCATCTGTAATTAACGTCAACCAAATATTGTGATCCTTATAATCTCCCTGTCATTAATTCAAAAAATTGGTGACTTAATATGCTAAGCATAGAGTTTTACTACCTTACATACGGGAATTACCCAAAAATGACGTCATCTAAATATTATCATTTAAGTTATCGCCTTGTCATTACTTCAAAAAATAGTTAAACAGATATCCTTGCTACAGAATGTTACTACTACATATCCAGGGATCGTACATAAATGACATCTTCGAAAAATCACTATTTTAGGAGTCCTCTCTGTCATTTGATTAAAGTTTAGGTAAACAAATATCCTTAATATAGGATACATACTAGTATGCATACAAGAATCGTGCATAAATGACGTCATTTGAATACTACCAATTTGACAATCTACTTAACCATAAGTTGAATTTTTAAGTATCGCCTTTTAAACGAACAAGTATACGCTTTACAATTAAAATTGATTGTCAGCCGGCAAATTGTCACACGCTGAAATGCTAAGAGACGTGTTGATGTGGGCGGAAATATCTTTAGGTCTATTGTCATTTTTCAGTTGTCTTTACACCTGAAATAATTTTAGGAAATGTCCTACAACGTATCTTGTTAAACTGTATGTTGCGATCCCTAAATGTTGTAAAATCTCTATTAGAATGGTCTATAAATAACGTTTCTTAAATTGTTATTCTTTGAGAACCCAACTCCACGACACAACCACTTTTTCATTTGTACCAGCAAAACTTGTACCTAACCCGCATTTACACGTAATAGCTTGGAGGGTGCACAAAAGGGTATATTCATCAACTATCGGCCGTATTAGGGTAGGGGGTGTCAACAATTTTTAAAGTATTTCGAAACTCAATAAACTATTTTTTAAATAAACAAAAGTACTGCAGCGGATACAGGCATGAAGTTGTTTTCAATTTGCGTAAACATGTCTGGAGCCAGACATTTTTACTTAAAAATTTTAACATGTCGTGTATAGGCAATTATGCTCTTTCTAGTTAAATAGTTTTACGCCATTTTTTAGAGCTTATCAAAGTTTTTAACACTTGTATACAAAACAAAAAACCATGATTTTTTCTAATAGGCCAAATATTTATTAAAAATATTTTCTTTGAAAACAATAGACATTGAAAAAAGATTATATTTCTCAAAAACTTAAAATAAAATTTCCAGAAAAAATCATGAATTCCAAATATTACAAAATCCTAGAACTTGTTTCTTGGAAATTGCTTTAAGATGCAAGATTTCAAATCTTATTGAAATATACGACAAACATTGTAGCTGCTACTGCACAGTAAACTTTAAAAATATTAATTAATTTTTATGAGGCAATTTTAAAGTTTGCAATGCAGTAGCTGCTACAATGTTTATCGTATTTTAATACAACTCAAAATCCCTAATCTTAATACAACTTTTAAAAAACGCGTTCTAGGGTTTTGCATTTGGAATTTGATTTATTAAAGTTCTAATTTTTAAATTATTTTAACTTTTAAAATGACTTACACTCGCACATCGTCCCATGAAATTTAGGAAGACAGTTACACTGGTATCCGTTGGTTTGATCCACGCAGGTTCCACCGTTTCTACAGGGGTTTTGTACACAGTCATCGACATCAGTGGCGCAGTTTCGGCCTGTGTAGCCTGCCGCACAAACACAAGAGTAGGTTTGAACTCTATCTACACAAGTCCCGCCATTCCTACAGGGGTTTCCTACACAGTCATCCACATTAGTGGCGCAGTTCTGGCCTGTGTAGCCTGCCGGACAAAGACAAGTGTAAGTTTGAAGTCCATCCTTACAAGTCCCGCCATTTATACAAGGGTTTTCTACACAGTCATCGACATTAGTGGCGCAGTTCCGGCCTGTGTAGCCTGCCAGACAAAAACAAGTGTAGGTTTCAACTCCATCCACACAAGTCCCGCCATTTCTGCATCTAAGGCCTCCCTCGCAGTCGTCAATGTTAACTTCGCAGTTAAGTCCTTTGTAACCTCTAGCGCAGGCGCAACGATATGTGTTTTCCCCATCCATGCAACTCCCGCCATTCCAGCAGGGACGGTGGCCGCTGCAGTCGTCTACATTACGTTCGCAGTTGCTTCCTGCGAAGCCCGGTCGACAGATACAAGTATAGTTGTTCACCGCATCCACGCAACTCCCACCGTTTAGGCAAAGGCTTCTCCCTGCGCAGTCGTCCCGGTCCCTTTCACACTCTGTCCCATCGTAGCCGGGTACACAGACGCAGGTGTAGGAATTTATTTTGTCGTGACACGTTCCGCCGTTGAGACAGGGACTCGGTTCCCCACAGTCATCCACGTTTCCCTCACATGTCCTGCCTGTGAACCCAGGCGCGCATTCGCAGCTGAAGCTATCCACCCCATCCAAGCAAGTCCCATTGTTGGAACAAGCGTCTGCGGTGCAATCGTCTCTGTCAGTTTCGCAGTGTTGTCCCTCGTAGCCCGGGGAACAAATGCAGCCGTAAAAGGTGTTGTTTTCGTCTGTTGGTTCGCATGTGCCTCTGTTAGAGCAGCACTTCCCGCCCGTCCAGCATTCCTCCACTTTTTTATCTGTTTAAAATTCAGGTGAATAATAAATTACTAGGAAAGTTACGGAGTTTAATGGAATTAATTTTAATAATTTCATCAAGATGTAGTTAACTTGGATTACCACAAGTTCTCCCTATGAAGCCTGATAGACAAGTACAAACAAAATCAGTCAAGTATAGGGAAGGGCTGCAAGACGCTCCATTCTGGCACTCGTTTAACTTGCATAGGTTCAATACACTTTGACCTGGGAAAATTTTAAAAATGTATTGTGAATTGCTCATTTAACTAAAGTTGAAGGCTCGTAATATTCCCGAATTTAATAGCTGACGAAGCAAGACTTACCGTCTGGAAGACATGTCTCTGTTTTTAACTCCTCGCCAACGTTCCCCATTGTAACAGTAACGTTCCTAATTTGGCGAATCGTGGTCCAGTTCAGGTCTTTGCACTCTTCCGCGGCAGCTAAGTCACAGTCTACCACGAGGCGGGTGCTGTAGGGTTTGTTGAGCACTTCCAGAAACGTGTGCAAATTCTCCTGCCAGATACCCCTCCCCTCCTCAATCAAGGCCTTCTTCTTGTACAGAACATACATCGTTTGGTTCGAAACCGGGACCACCTTCTCGCCCCTTCCAATGTACATGACATCGGAGTAAAAACTCCGTATTTTGATGCAAAATCTCACCCTCTCCTGCTCCGGTTCAAATTCTGCCAGCAAATGAGGTACATTTGCGTGGCTGTAGTCCGACTCCTTGTAACTTGTCAGGACGTGAAACAAGCTGCTGCTCCCACGGACTTCTCCGGATCTGACTCGCACTAGTGCAGAGTTTAAATCACTAGTAAGCTCAGTGACGGCGTTTTCAAAACTCGTCTCCAGACTGCGTAGCTCGTTTACAGCTGCAGGATTAATGCAGTTAGAGGGGTGCGCATATGAGAGCTCCACAATCAAATTGTGAACATCGTTGCGCACTCTGTAAATATCGTCAAAAATATTAATGACGTCACGGAGAAACATATCAGGTGCGGGGTATGAAATGAGACTGGTCCTGGTTCTTGTGGGCTCTCCTAGGTATTCCCTTAGAATGCTAAGGGGTGTGAGTGTGTACTCAAGTGGGACACCCTTTCCCGAAGAAAGCTGCTGCAATGAGGAAGGCATGCTATGCAGAAGGTCGTAGGCTTGGCTGAAATTATTTAAAGACGCACTTGACAGGGTCAAGTCACTGTGAGCGACCATTTTAAAGCTACGGTCCCCATCACCAATCTCAGATGCATTGTGTTGCGCCCTCCTCAGCTTCTCAAAGTAGCTATTAAGATTTGCTTGGTCCTTTAGATCGCTATCGCCGTTTGACGTAAATTCAATGGCAAGGCGCCCTCCCCAACGAATTCCAGACACAACGTGAGTAGCTTCCATGATGTCGGTGGAGCCTGGACTCATAAATTGCCTAAATGTCGGGCTGAATATTTGCAGATTTTCTTTAACTGTGTCTATGGTCGTCATGAATATTCCTCCAGAGACTGAGCCGTTCCGTTTCGTGCGCAGGATTTCTCCGGATCCTGTAGGTTGCACAAGGCCAGTAATTATATTGACACAAGTGTCAAGGTCTAGCTCAAAAAATTTGAACTTGTCAGAGAAATTTTGAATGACAGCTGATGTTTGAATTTTGTTGGTCGAGGCCTCAGACGTGACATGACTCAGGATTGGCTGCCCGGAAGCAAAGATGTAGTGCTCTGTGAATTCGTCCCTTCGTTCATCGTACAAGTTTCCTATTTTGGAAACTCTACCAAGACTTGGAATTTTTAGGGTGCCTAAATGGCCGTTAACAACCCTGTTACATGCAAATTGGAGCGCCAATAATAGATTTAAAATGTTCACAAGCTGAAGCAGCCCTGAAGTTGCTACACTCGCCATTGCTAAAGCACGAAGCCTGGGTCCTTTCGAAAACTCTGTGGAATAAAAAAAATAAAAAAGTGAAATAAAAAACTGACTGGGCCTACTTTAGACTTTAAGTGCAAAGTAGTATGTATATTTATCGTTAGCGATGAATAGTACTCAAGCGATAATATTGCAAGTTGCCAAAAATGAAAGAAGTTATATGAATCCCTAGTTAAAGCCATGGCCCTACTACTGTTTCGAATCTGTCAACTTCAGTATGAGTTTTATTTAACATGTTAAATGTCAAAAATAAGGCTGAGCCTTCAAAAGTTGGGTCCTGCTACAGCAAATAAAAAATGACTTGCGCTTAACGAAAAGTATGCAGAGCATAATTTTATTTACTTTCCACACAGATAAAGATATTTAAATACAGACACACAAATCAGCTTCAAATCTATGATATCTTTCTACATGTGATTTTGCATGTAAATTCAACTATTTAAGAAGCAATATCTAGACACTACGTCAAAAACTTGTATGCTTAGCAATGGTAGCAATGTAAAAGCACATCATTTTAAATGACATATTGTTGGAATTTAATCCTTGTCCTGAAAAATCGGCAGAAAATCCGAGAGAGAACTGCCAACGAATTCGTCCTGCAGATGTTCTCGTGCAAAGGAGACGTACAGGTTCTTGTATGCTTCTTGATTTGCGCTGATGACGCTGCTTGGAGGTTCCAATTTGTGAGGTGGCTGGATATTTTCCTCATTCGCGCTCCCCCTCCCTTCCTCCCCGTTCTTGTAAGCTCCTTTCTTCTGGAATAGAAAATGGCTCCTTCCCTTTCCCTCCACGTTTTCCGGATCAATCTGAACGAATGACTGAAACCACTGCCCACCAAACCCACCCCTTCCCCCAGCCCCTCCCAGCCCCCTTGGACCACTTGAATTCCGTATATCCAATAACACGGTGTTGTTACTATTGAAGTAGGCAGGAGAAGTAGGTCTTAGAATAGTTATAACACCCCCCTGCCCACCCAACCCTCCCTGACCCCCGTCTCCCCCTAAGTTTCCTCCCCCTCCCTCAGTTTCTACTGAGCGCATAAAATAGCCCTGACACCAGTACTGAGTTACGTCCTTCACATCTACGCGACACAATTTACGGGAGCTTTTGTGGTGTAAGTAAGGACACTGGGTGATGTTGATGAATATGTGGGCCTCTCTTCTGAAGGGCGGGGGCAGCGGACGCCCCCGCCAAAACGGTGGGCGGAAGGAGTATCTAATTCGGTTAAGGTCAATGGAAGCATCATTATTCCCGTCTCGCCCATTACCACCCGCCTGCCCTCGACTTCCCCGACCCCCACGCGCTGAGACAACTAAACTCCCCACCCCTACGAAGTTATTTCCCACCCCGAGAAAACTCCCTGCGTTTCCCCCTGGAAGACCTGGGCGCCCTTGTTCCCGCATTCCAGAGGCTTTGTCCATTGCATGATCGTTGTCCCATCCGTCCACAATAATTTCACTTCCAGGCTTCACGACCCAATTCGGAGCCATGATGGACAAGTCAATTGCTCTCAGTTTTAGGGCTGTGTCAACGAAGACAGTGTGTTTAGAAAATATTAAAAGTTTCCTGTTGCCTGGTGAACTCTGACCTCCAGCTTGTACTGTATCTGTCCAGCAGCTGGACACGGCCTGACGGAGAGACACAAAGGTGCCGCTGACAATAGTGGCACTTCCCAAGAAACCAGCCGAAGACTCGTCTCCCCCATTGCTGGTGCACCGCAGCGCCTCATTAGTTGACTTTTCTAGAGATTCTACAAATTCCTGGAGATTACGCGCCCATTTTAATGGATTGTGCGCGAGCGAAGTTTGCGTATGATTTTGGAGCAGGTCAACACAGGACAGCGCGTGGCCCAGGGTCACCAGCTTCGCTTTTATTTCGGATGCTCCTCCCTCCTCCTTTTCGCTTCGGTTTAGTACGGGCTCTACGAACTTGCGGGTGTTTTCAAGACCCACAGTCACCTTAGCATCTTCCGTGTCAATCTGGAGTCTTTCCTTGAACCAATTTAAATCGCGTTTAAGCCTCGTGTGCAAAGTTTGAATGTTCCCGCGACCTGTACCTTCAAATTCGAGCAAGTAAAAATTCTTGAGAGCTTCCTTGATCCCGCCCATAGAACTCTCAATGTTCCGTTCCACGCAAGTTTCAACAGCTTTAAAAATGGACTGATTCCCTAGGGCAGATTTGAGTGGGCTGAGCAACTTTGTTTCATGCAGCAACTCACGACTTGCAGGAGACAAGTCTCGCTGGGCTTCTAGGCTTCCGCTCTCCTGCGCATGTCTGTAAAACGACATAAACTCCGCCTTCTTCACTAATTCACGTTGACTCTGCGCATCTATCAAATCGTAAGTCTCTCCATCCAGCTCATTTAGAAGTTCCAAATATTTCGTGGCGAACTCTTCGGTGGTTCCGTTTGAGAGATGCGCGGCAGCATTTGAAAATGTCTTGGCTTTTGAATACAGACTCAAAATGCTTTCCAGCCTGGATTTGAATTCAAAAGGTTGTAAGTTCCCCATATTTTCAAAATAACTTCTGAAAAGGTTAGCAACATCTTCCGCAGAAGTCGTAAATACCTCCATGACGTCTTCGCTAACTCTTAACGAAAAGTCACGGAGCTGACGCAGCGTAGTTGACTTGAACTTGAGTAGCGGCTCGAGCCACGCTTTGAATGGAGAAGCTCCGATTGACTCTGTGGAAAAGCTATCGATGAATTCCAAATAATTTGCATTAGTATCAATCGCATTGAGTAGAGAATTGATTTTTGTGGATGCTGAGCCGCTTTCGCCAAATCTTAAGTGACTACCAAGATCCAGTAAAAAATCTTTTCTGGATTGGGATATTGCGGGTGAACTGTTGTCGAGTGTTAAATTGGAGTCCAGAGCTTGTAAATGGGTGAAAAGAGGAAACAATTCATGCATTTTCCGCCTCACCTCGCACAGTTCAAGGATGTCTTGAGAAGAAGGGCGGGACTTGTTGGCGCTGCTCTCAATCATATACAACGTAGAAAATTGAGCACTCAAATTCTGAAAATGCTTTGTGATGCTGGATTGAATGGTGTTCGTCAGGAGGGCCACGTCATGTATCGCTTTAGAAGAGAGACTGAACCCATAGTCATCCTTGGTCGCGTTGACAAAGTCCGTATTTTTAAATATTATCTTTTGCATATGCTTTTTCCGCGCTTGAACAATTCTGTTATCACTGAGTGGACCTACTTTACGGGGTTTTGCGAAAGAATGTAAGTCTTGCCAACTGCCCCTCCGCATCCCGGGCTCTGAGTGCATCTAGAAGCTTGAGCGTCTCAACTGGGAATTGTCCAAATGATTCCAAATCTTGTTTTGCTTGGGCAATGAAGTCACTCATGTCTTCCAGAATGTCCTCATCCTCCACGCCGTGGGAACTCACCTTTGTGGCCACAAGCGAGATGCTCGGGAGAAAGACGTCCATGTTTCGGAGGAAGGTGGTCGCGTGTTTGAGGAGGCGTGGAAAATCCAGTCGATCCGCACCCGGCATCAAAGAGTTGTGCGTGATCACGAGGAGGATCTTCACGCGTGAAGCTCCATCCGCAACTTTCTTTATGAAAAAAGAATTTACAATTTCAATGGTAGAGCTGCGCGTGTCGCTGAAGCCAGGGCAGTCATAAAATAATGCGCCTGTCACGGGATCAGTAAAAAGTTCTGGGAAAATGGTTTTTGAGATAATTGTTGATTTGCCACTGATTTTCGGGATAGGATTGATATCTTTGATGAGAAATGAGGATCTCGAGACATTAAAGGCCACGAGATGGGCCCCTGTGAGGAAGAGTGAGATCGTGGACTTCCCTGCACCCGTATTTCCAATCACGAGGATCACGTCCGAATCGTTTGTCGGCGCAATCATCTTCTGCCCCTCTTCTAGTAGCGCATAGGTTTCCTCCACGTTCACATTTTCACTGTCCCTGGGTTCTGCTACACGACGGGCTCGAAAAGGAGTCTCCGCTTCTTCAGCAGCAGCACTCATGGTGAACTAGAAATAGTTCAAGCGTACAATTCAATGTAAGTAATAAGCATTTCAAATAAACAAGACAAAATCTACATAATTTAAATTAAATGACTGAGGGAACATAAAAAACTTGTAAATTAAAATACTGAATTAAAAGAATCACCTGTGTCCATCCTAAGTTTCTGTTCTGCATTAAAATTATGGTGAGCAGCAAAATTCGCAAAATAAGACTTTTCATTCTGTTCTGTTGATTCTAAATATTTAGAATTCAGTATCACAGTTGGTGAAAATAGTTTAATACAATTTTAAAATATTTAATGACGCAAAACAAAATTCTAGCGCGTTGTGCCGGATTCGGCGACCGTAGGTCCGAAGAAGATGCTTAGCTTTAGTGAACATTATCTTTAACAAAGGAAAAAGATAATTCCAGTACTGCTCAAAGATGATGTATAAAATATAGGTATTTAGTTAAAGGCTGCTTCTTAAGGATGAACGGAGATACAGGAAAACCTATTACAATATGTGCTTAAGGTCTGGACGAGGAGGATGCTAAGTGGGTGATTTGTTAAGCTTGTTTTGACACCGGTTGTGGACCAACGTTGACACATACTTCAGAACTAAGAAGGCTGGAGGTAGAAGGAGGGAGTGTTCAAAAAGCCCATTTAAAAAATCCGGCGCTTCGCGCCGGATTTGTCGACCGGGGGCGTGCCCGAAGTAGATGCTGAGCTTTCACAAAGGCGCAAGACAATTTCTGTCACGCTAAAAGATGATATAAGATTTGTGGAAGCTCCCCTACCATCAATAAGCCATATACGAATGTACGTAGCATGTGGTTAAATATAGCTTAAGAATATTTATAAATTGCACTATTCACAAATAACGTCATTTATGGAGCCTCCCCTACTATCAATAGGAAATATACCAATGTACAAGGCAAGCAGTAATAAAAAAAGGTTCGAAAATATTATACAGTTATAAACCGGGTACCTAAAACTATGATATTTAAATGACGTCATTATGAACGATCCCTGAATAATATTAACCCGTATCCCTTGGTATGTTTATTGCATACTGTTAAAAAGGTTGAAAACATTTTTTAGGTTGGAAAGGGTAAGAGTAAAATCTATGTTATTTTTTTGAAGGACGTCATTTCAGACGACTCCCGAACATAAATAATCTAGGTTAGAAAATATTTAAAAGTTAAAAATAAGGGTATTAAATACTATGGTATTTTTTCAATAGACGTCATTATGGACGATCCCGGAATAGTATTAACCGAGGTATGTTTATCGCATATTGTTAAATAAAAACTGTTATTTTTTCCAAGGACGTCATTGTGGACGACCCCTGAACATTATAAACCTATATACCTGTATGTTTATTTTATCTAGGAACGTTATTGTGGACGAGCCTTGAACAATTATGAATTATAACCTATATACCTATGTATGTTTATTTTGTCAAAAGACGTCATTGTTAACGACCCCCGAACATTATTAACCTATATACCTATGTATGTTTATTTTGTCCAAGGACGTCATTGTTGACGACCCCCAAACATTAATAACCTATATACTTATGTATGTTTAATTCATTCGCGCGTTCCTTTCGAACTGACTGGTTGTGCATTACTGTGTCTCGTAATTTTTTTCAAGTTTTTTTTGTTTTTGGGTGGTAAAAGTGGTTGTGAAATTTTTCTGAACTGGCCTACAGGATGGACAAAAATCCCGAGAACGTCAGTAAGTCGGAATTTCCGAACCATTTTTACATTTGAGCAACTTTTGGGCTTCCAAAAGTTGACATTATTTCTTCATTTTCATTACATGGGTTTGTGTGTCTCTGTCTGTGACGGTGTGGGAGATATGTATACTCTATGCTCTACAATAGGCATAAGGATTTGCTGTGTGGGGCTGGGCTTGGCATGTCTCTACACGGTCACGTGGTTTACAGAGTTTATTTTGTCATGCTTTAAACTCTGTGAACCACAGCAGACAGAGATGGGCACACTCGCAGGGATGACGCACACTCATCCTCTGCATGTATTTCTCTACTGTTACAGATATGGATGAGCTCAGTCTCAGCTCTTTTGGGGAAGAGGTGGGCAACATTGCAATGTCCAGTGCGGAAGAGGAGAAGCTGATTGGGGCGGATGGTGGAATGGATGTCGACTGTGACAAACCTTCTACCTCTGTCATTAATGAGACCTCGCAAGATGGGTCAGAGGTCGGCATGCTGACAAAGAACCTGGCCTCCATGAAGACAACTTCGACAGGGGCTTCAGGGATGGCTGGGAGTAGCAACACTAGGCCCCCTTCTCTCTCTTTCGGGGTGGTGGGGGTGGGGAAGAATGGGTTGGGTGAGGGGATGGGGGGGAGGGCCCTAAGGCTTTTCCCCAAAAGAAAGGAGAGAAAAGGAAGAAGCAGAATAAGAGGAGTAAGTCGGAGAGGGATAGGTTGAAGAGGAAGAAGCAGAGGGAGGAGTCAGCCAACGAGGGCGGATCTTCACCCTCCACTAATTCCACTTTAACTGCTACCACTCCGGAGGACTCACCGAAGGAGCCTGCACTTAAGCGGACTCGTGAACTACCTCTGCCACAAGCTATTCTTCCTCCTGCAAAGGAACCTGAGGGGACTATCTTGAAGGCGGATGATAAAAAAATAAATCCCGTAACACTAGGGTCAAGCAAACCGAGGTCCGTACCAGGGGAGAGGTTTAATCCGTCACAATACGCTGTTGTTGTCGATTTTTTTGACAAGCAACCTGGCAGTGTCGTCCTTGATGCCCACCTCTTCCTGAAGGATCATATTCGGAAAACTATGCTGGTGGCCTGTGACAAGCCAGAAGGTGATATGCTATTGATGAATAAAGTTCATCATATTGCGCAAAAATCTGTGGTTGACTGCTGCAACCAAGAAACAGCAGACTGGGTCATTCAGCAGTGCCTTACCCTGACCTGGGAAAATAGTGTTAAAGCTGTTCACCAGTTCAAGGGTTTGCTATACGCTGATGCCCCTAAACCAGTTAAAGCTCCCTTGTTCCCCCATGAGGTTTTTGTGTTGGGTGAACGTATTGCTTTTCCTAAATTTCTTTTAATTCTGGGAAAGAAAAATAGTCCGCTCAACACTACCAAGTGGAGGAGTTGGCAGCCTAATAAAACCGGCATGGCTGGTCGGGAACCCTTCCATACCTGGACTATAGCTATAGATAAGGGTTCGGTTGAGGTCCTGGCTGCCCGTGGCAATAAGCTCTTTTACCTGGATGAGATGGTAGAGTTTAAACCTCTTGTGGGAAGGAGACGTGGTGCGGATGCACCCGGTGGTAAGGTGTGAGCGCAAACCCTAACATCGGGTCAGGTCACCCGGTGAGTGCCATTGCTATGACATCTTGCATTGACCTGACCCAAATAAACATGCACCACTCCAAAGCTGCAGCCACCTCTCTATGTGGTCTGCGGGACGGAGTGGTGCGACAGGCGCTCACCAAACACCGCCGGGGTAGCCGGAACTCACAGATCCTTTCCGCACATATCATACTGGTACAGGAGCCTTACTACTTCAACGGTAAAATCAGATGCCTTGGAAACAAGGATCAACTTTTTGTTGCCGACACGCATGAAGTGCCTAGGGCCTGTGTGTTGGCATCTAGAAATATTCAAGCATCTCTGCTTTCCCGGTTTTGTGACAGAGATATCGTTACTGTGCAAACATGCTGGGAAAGCGAGAATATTGTTTTTGCTTCAGTGTACATGCCGGGTGACTCAACTTCCCCTCCGCCGGGGCGGATGCTGATGGAACTCGTTGCGCACTGTGAAACTAATCAGTTACCCCTTGTGGTTGGTGCGGATGCTAATGCACATCACCTCCTGTGGGGTAGCACAAACACCAACACTAGAGGAGAATCACTTCTTGACTACCTTATGTCAACAGATGTTAGTGTGGTCAATGTTGGTAATGCTTCTACTTTTGTTGTTGCTAACCGGAGTAAGGTTCTTGACCTTACTTTAGCAAATCGTCTAATGGAATCTCGTATTTCAAAGTGGAGGGTGTCGGATGATAAATCATCATCTGACCACAGATACATCAGATTTCAGGTCCAAGCGGGAAGATCCCTCCCACCTAAACTATCGCGTAATATCCGCAAAGTGGACTGGCACAAACTTAAACTAACTCTCGAGAGCAAAGCTCGTAGTCTATCTACTGGTGAAAATATCCTTACTTCAACGGAGATGGACACTTACGCTAGTGGAATTACGGATGCACTAATGAGTAGTTTGGACTTAGCCTGTCCGCTGAGACCCACAAAACCCCTAAACAAAGTCGTTCCTTGGTGGAACAAAGATCTCACTCTGCTTCGTAAAAGAGCGCGTGCCCTGTACAGGCAAATGGGATCGGTTAAAACCCGAAACCCCTCTCAATGGGAAAGGTATGTTACTGCGCGTAACGCATTTAAAGATGCCTTAAGAAAGGCAAAACGTGACTCCTGGGTTGAGTTCTGTAGTGGAGTTACCAATTACTCCGATGCGGTCTAAGTTCTTCGGAGGATGGATTCGACGGCATTTAGAGTCCCGGGTGACCCTATGGACCCTGTCAGTAACAGGAGAACTGAAAGCCATGAAGATACCCTCGACCTTTTGCTTCGCCACCACTTTCCTGAGGACCTGGACTGCCCTACGAGTCCTCCGGACTTAGATCCACACCCTACCAAATGGGAGGGTGCGGACCAAGTAGTTACGCCGGACTCTCTAAAAGCAGCTGCGTACAGCTTTAAACCATTTAAATCTCCGAGGGTTGATGGGATTCTACCTGTCTTGCTACAGCGTGGACTCCGCATCATCTCTGGTCATTTATGTCGGTTATTTAAGTCCTGTCTGTCCCTAGGATATGTTCCCTCTGGATGGAGGACTTTAAAGGTGGTATTTATACCTAAACCAGGGAAGGAGAACTATGGGTCGCCAAACGCTTGGAGACCTATTCAGTTAAACTCAGTCCTTCTTAAAACTTTAGAGCGATTAGTTGACAGGCATCTCAGAACTCCTGCCTTGGAAACGAGGTTAAGGAACAACCACCAATTTGCCTACATTAGGGGAGTATCAACGGACGCTGCTATATATAGAGTGGTGGCGTTTGTTGAAAAGTCCCTGAATGACAACTTGATGGTTTTGGGAGCGTTTGTCGATGTTGAAGGTGCATTTAATAATGTGCTATTTAAGGCTATTGACACTGCTTTGGGTCAGTTTGAGGTGGAGATTCCCATTCGGCTCTGGATTAATTATTTTATCCAAAACAGGGTGGTAGTCACTACCATCAATAATGTGTCTCGAACAAGGAGTGTTAGCCGTGGATGCCGACAGGGAGATGTTTTATCGCCTTTACTGTGGAACCTAGTAATGGATGGCTTACTGGTCTCCTTAAGCACATCAGTGCCGTCCCTCCTTAATCAAGGATTTGCGGATGACACTGTAATTTTTCAAAGAGAAAAAGTTTATGACACTCTTGTATCCAGAGTTCATGATGGCCTTCGGGTCACTAAAGCTTGGTGTCAGGATGTTGGTCTTAAACTTAACCCCAATAAAACAGAACTAGTTTTGTTCACAAAAAACCCAAGGTTACACCCGCTGCCAATGCGGTTTGATGGCGTTTCCTTGGAGATTAAATCAACAGTGAGGTACTTGGGGGTCGTTCTAGATAAAAAACTCACGTGGCTGCCTCACTGTGAATCTATTTGTTTAAAGACATCAATAGCGCTAGCTAGATGCAAAAGAATGGTTGGAAGTGGGGACTATCTCCAAGAGTGGTCAAGTGGGCTTACACTGCCATCGTCAGGCCTCTATTGGAGTATGGCATAGTGGTGTGGGCCCCGGCTCTTTTGAAGGTCTCGTTTGTCTCCCGCCTTCAAAAACTTCAAAGGCAAGCATGCCTAATGATTACAGGAGCATTACGCTCTACTTCAACATCTGCCATGCAGTGCCTGATTGGCCTCACGCCTATAGAGTTAACTCTGAAAGCGGTGGCTATAAGATCCTGGCATAGGCTCAATATAAGGGGTCTCTGGACTCCCAATCCGATGTTTGGGCGGTCGTTAAGTCACACGGCAATCTGCGAGGGGTGGGGTGATTCCAGCCCTACCCTTCGCATGCCAACTGACTGGACGAACCTCAAAGACATTAATACTAAACGCTATAACGTTGATATTTAATGTCGTAGTGTGTGGTCTTCTGATCTTTCAGAACTTTCCTCGGGTGTGGTCTGCTACACGGATGGTTCCAGTAATGGAGTCCTTACGGGTTGCGGAATACTCATTGAGGGGAGGGCTGAGACAAGGAAAACACTACTCTCTAAATCGGTTTACCTAGGTGAATTCACCTCGGTTTTCTAATGTGAAGTATTGGCTATCTTCCATGCCATTACATGGCTAGAGGATAACAACGTACGTAAAACATCTATACACATTTATGTGGATAGTCAGAGTGCTTTGAAGGCACTTCAAGCGAGGCTAACTACCTCGCTATCTGTCCTGGATTGTCACCACTGCCTTAACAGGGTTGCTGCAAGTAACTGTGTCAAGCTGGTGTGGATCCCAGCCCACTCTGGTTACTGTGGTAACGAGGAAGCTGACAGACTGGCAAAATTGGCCTATGATGCCGATCAGTGCCGTTTTATCGGCCCTACTCCCGTGGTCCCTATTCCTTTATCGCTTGTTCACTGGACAACCAAAAAGCTGTCCTGGGACGAGCATAAAAGGTCGTGGAACATGAAGCGAGGGTGTAACAAAACAAAAATATGGATTGAGTCGCCACTCTATGGTAGTCGATCCTTAATTCGGCATTCGCGTAAGCACCTCCGTTGTCTGGTTGGTTTAATCACCGGACATGGAGAGCTTAGAAGGCATAAATTTCTTTTGGGTTTATCGGACTCGCCAACATGCTTATGTGGTGAGGAAGACGAAACCCCCATACATTTTCTTACCACGTGTCCGAGGTTTGTTTTTACTAGGAATTTATATCTAGGTAGCTGCATCCTCACATTAGGTATGTTAGGTCAGGCCACTGCAGGAGAACTGCTGGCTTATGCATATGCCACTGGTTATCTCGTGGGCCAAAATTAAACATTATTAACAGGACGTCCGCAATAGGCCTTATTGGCCTTGGCGGTGTCCATGTGGATCAATTCCATGATCCACATGGTGCACAATAAAAATAATAATAATAAATAAATATGTATGTTTATTTTGTCGAAGGACGTCATTGCAGACGACCCCCAAACATTAATAACCTATATACTTATGTGTGTTTATTTTGTCTAAGGACGTCATTGTGGACGACCCCCGAACATTATTAACCTATACACCTATGTATGTTTATTTTGTCTAAGGACGTCTTTGTGGACATTATTAACCTATATACCTTTGTATGTTTATTTTGTCCAAGGACTTCATTGTGGACGACCCCCAAACATTATTAACCTATATACCTAGGTATGTTTATTTTGTCGAAGGACGTCATTGCGGACGACCCCCGAACATTAAGAACCTAATTACTTTTGTATGTTTATTTTGTCCAAGGACGTCATTGTGGACGACCCCCGAACATTAATAACCTATATACCTATGTATGTTTATTTTGTCTAAGGACGTCTTTGTGGACATTATTAACCTATATACCTATGTACGTTAATTTTGTCCAAGGACGGTATTGTGGACGACCCCCGAACATTAATTACCTATATACCTATGTATGTTTATTTTGTCTAAGGACGTCTTTGTGGACATTATTAACCTATATACCTATGTACGTTTATTTAGTCCAAGGACGTCATTGTGGACGACCCCCAAACATTAATAACCTATATACCTAGGTATGTTTATTTATCGAAGGACGTCATTGTGGACATTATTAACCTATATACCTATGTACGTTTATTTTGTCCAAGGACGTCATTGTGGACGACCCCCAAACATTAATAACGTATATACCTATGTATGTTTATTTTGTCTAAGGACGTCTTTGTGGACATTATTAACCTATATACCTTTGTATGTTTATTTTGTCCAAGGACGTCATTGTGGACGACCCCCGAACATTAATAACCTAAATACCTATGTATGTTTATTTTGTCCAAGGACGTAATTGTGGACGACCCCAAAACATAATTAACCTATATACCTATGTATGTTTATTTTGTCTAAGGACGTCTTTGTGGACATTTTTAACCTATATACCTTTGTATGTTTATTTTGTCTAAGGACGTCATTGTGGACGACCCCCGAACATTAATAACCTTAATACCTATGTATGTTTATTTTGTCGAAGGACGTCATTGTGGACGACCCCCGAACAATATTAACCAATATACCTATGTATGTTCATTTTGTCCAAGGACGTCATTGTGGACGACTCCTGAACACCTATATACCTAGGTATGTCGAGGAAGGAGAATAGCTAAGCTGGTGCTCGATGTGTGGACTCTAGTATTAAGCGTGGATATTTTTCTCCTCTATGTCGCAGTCTCAGTACCACGAACCACGACCACTACACTAGAGTGACATGTGAACGTACATATTGTGAGCAGTACGTTTACTCGCATTGGAAACTCGTGAAAATTTTCCATGTGTATTTTAAATGGCGAAACTTGACAAGCTCTTAGCTCCGTATGTACCTTGCATGTATTTTTTGCCTTTTTTTCATCTTGAAAAATGGAGTTTATTCTTGGTCGGTTTAAACAACAATTGCGAACAAACTATAAATTGAATAATAACCAAAAACTATACAGCACTTCTCCCTTGCTTGTCTGGGTGATTACAAAAGGTTTTAATTTAAAATCTTCAAAAATGCGACCTGTAGCGTGCGACCAACCGACATGCGGAACGACAGACAGACAGACAGACACCAGACATTAGACCAATAGATGCTTGCTCAGCATCTAAAAACGAACGAGATATGTCAAACTTTAGGCCTGGGTATATATGGACTATTATATTTGCCTTATACAATGGTAGTAGGGATATTTGTGTTGATTGTATGTACGTAGTATCTATATAACAACCAATTTTGTGCAGTAGTAACACTGCTGGTACAGTATGTGTAAAATATTGATATTTAAATAACGTTATTGGTGGACGATTCCTATAAGTCGAATATGCAATTTCTACAATAATGAAGTGGAATTCGTAACACATACACTCCCGTGGAGGCACTAAGCCTATGGGAGGAGGTGAGAATTTATTTTCCATATAAATATAGACAAATTACAATAAATAAATACAGTTTATGTTAAGCATTCTTATTTAGGTATTAATGAGCTACAAAGAGAGTCGACATGTTTAGTTTCAATGTCAGTAACCCTGCCATACAAATGTATTGGCGGAGTTACCAAAAAAGGTTATATATATCGCTGCCAAATTTTTTGCAAGTAATATTCATCCTTGCTAAGATTTTCTAATATGCTTTCTGTTGTTTCTTCTATACTTCCGTCTGCGTCACTGCCAAGCAGTTCACACAAGGCAGCTACATTCAACATGCTAGCGTCATGCAGTTCCCACCTGGGAGTTTCTACTCAGCCTTTGCCACTAACCAGTTCCCACTATGCAGTGGTCGGTAGGATTTATGAGGCAGCTACATCCAGTTAGTAACTATGCGGTGTATTTAGCATCCCAGAAGTGCCATCAGATTCTTGTCCTAAGGTATCGGGCACTAGGCAATTGAGGGCAGGGAATTGTCACCAGGCTGTAGGAAGTTGCTGCAGAGCACTATTAGTTTCTCTTAGGCAATTGCAACTAGGAGGTTTAATTAAGGCAGTTGCCGTCAGGCATTTGTCACCATCTAGTTGTCATAAGGTAGTTGCCATTGGGAAAATAGTATCCATAAGGCACTCCCTACCAGACAGTTGCGACCACGCAGCTGCAGCCATGTAGTTAGATCTAGGCCGTCCTAGCCAGGCAATCGCAAACATGCAGCTGCTACTTGGCAGCTGGTAGTTTCACCTAGGCAGTGGCCCAAATGCATTTCAGAACTAATGACAGGTGGGATACTTAAATTACTGATAGTTAAATGGCGTCATTTATGACTGATTCCTGTATGTATACTAGTAAATTACACCTTAAAAATATCTATTCACCTAATTTTGAAACTAATGCAAGGCGTATCCTTAAATTAGTAATATTAAAATTATGTAATTTACGGACAATCCCTGTTAGTATACTAGTAACATCCAATATGATGTCAATATTTGTTCACCTTATTTTTGAACTAATGACTGAGGGATCCTTAAACTAGTGACATCTGAACTACACCATTTATAGACGATTACTGTTTGTGCATGATATGTGAATTATAGATAAGATGCAGTTACCACAACTAGTATGATCAACTTGCCAAGTCACGTACCTTTGTTGGCAATGTAATGTAATTTGTGGTGTTCCACATTAAATTCAAATAGGTAACACTGTCAGGCGAGATTGTCCTGTATGATGTCATTGTTTGTGCAGATTGGTAAAACTTTATGGTTAATGTGTTTGTTAACGTTGTATTAAAATTTTAGTATGTCAGCACGATTTTTAACAGTATGTGTCAAATCGTAAAAACTCCAAGCCTGTTTTAGGCATAAATTTTCCATGACATCAGAGCACTCGAGTTTATATTAAAATTACCTAAACCCAGGGTGCTCAAAGACTTTGCTTCAATGTCTCAAACCTTTGCTTTGCATGGGTCTAAAAGATGTCGCTGCTAATGCAGTTTGCATACTACTTGCATGTGGTCACGCATTCTGCATTCTTATTCATTTCTTTTTTGGTCGTTGCTTATCGTTAAACCACCTTCGAAGTCACTTCCTTTGCTCCGGTCTAAATTGCTTTTAGATCCGTTTCTATCGGCTCAAACTGCCTTCAGATCCGTTTCATCATGTTTAGACGCATTTAGGACCCGGTTTGTCGGTATCAAGCTCATATCGCCCCATCAGCTAGACCATTTATGACCCAGTTTGTCGGTATCAAGCTCAATTTTCATTATCAGCCAGACCATTTCAGACCAGGTTTGTCGGTATTATGCTCAAATTGACCCATAAGCCGGACCATCTTAGACCCAGTTTGTCGGTATCAAGCTTTCATTGCCGTATTAGCCGCATCATCTCAGACCTGGGTTGTCGGTATCAAGCTCATATTGCCCCATCAGCTAGACCATTTATGACCCAGTTTGTCGGTATCAAGCTCAATTTTTATTATCAGCTAGACCATTTCAGACCAGGTTTGTCGGTATCATGCTCAAATTGAGGTCCTGGCTGCCCGTGGCAATAAGCTCTTTTACTTGGATGAGATGGTAGAGTTTAAACCTCTTGTGGGAAGGAGACGTGGTGCGGATGCACCCGGTGGTAAGGTGTGAGCGCAAACCCTAACATCGGGTCAGGTCACCCGGTGGGTGCCATTGCTATGACATCTTGCATTGACCTGACCCAAATAAACATGCACCACTCCAAAGCTGCAGCCACCTCTCTATGTGGTCTGCGGGACGGAGTGGTGCGACAGGCGCTCACCAAACACTGCCGGGGTAGCCGGAACTCACAGATCCTTTCCGCACATATCATACTGGTACAGGAGCCTTACTACTTCAACGGTAAAATCAGATGCCTTGGAAACAAGGATCAACTTTTTGTTGCCGACACGCATGAAGTGCCTAGGGCCTGTGTGTTGGCATCTAGAAATATTCAAGCATCTCTGCTTTCCCGGTTTTGTGACAGAGATATCGTTACTGTGCAAACATGCTGGGAAAGCGAGAATATTGTTTTTGCTTCAGTGTACATGCCGGGTGACTCAACTTCCCCTCCGCCGGGGCGGATGCTGATGGAACTCGTTGCGCACTGTGAAACTAATCAGTTACCCCTTGTGGTTGGTGCGGATGCTAATGCACATCACCTCCTGTGGGGTAGCACAAACACCAACACTAGAGGAGAATCACTTCTTGACTACCTTATGTCAACAGATGTTAGTGTGGTCAATGTTGGTAATGCTTCTACTTTTGTTGTTGCTAACCGGAGTAAGGTTCTTGACCTTACTTTAGCAAATCGTCTAATGGAATCTCGTATTTCAAAGTGGAGGGTGTCGGATGATAAATCATCATCTGACCACAGATACATCAGATTTCAGGTCCAAGCGGGAAGATCCCTCCCACCTAAACTATCGCGTAATATCCGCAAAGTGGACTGGCACAAACTTAAACTAACTCTCGAGAGCAAAGCTCGTAGTCTATCTACTGGTGAAAATATCCTTACTCCAACGGAGATGGACACTTACGCTAGTGGAATTACGGATGCACTAATGAGTAGTTTGGACTTAGCCTGTCCGCTGAGACCCACAAAACCCCTAAACAAAGTCGTTCCTTGGTGGAACAAAGATCTCACTCTGCTTCGTAAAAGAGCGCGTGCCCTGTACAGGCAAATGGGATCGGTTAAAACCCGAAACCCCTCTCAATGGGAAAGGTATGTTACTGCGCGTAACGCATTTAAAGATGCCTTAAGAAAGGCAAAACGTGACTCCTGGGTTGAGTTCTGTAGTGGAGTTACCAATTACTCCGATGCGGTCTAAGTTCTTCGGAGGATGGATTCGACGGCATTTAGAGTCCCGGGTGACCCTATGGACCCTGTCAGTAACAGGAGAACTGAAAGCCATGAAGATACCCTCGACCTTTTGCTTCGCCACCACTTTCCTGAGGACCTGGACTGCCCTACGAGTCCTCCGGACTTAGATCCATACCCTACCAAATGGGAGGGTGCGGACCAAGTAGTTACGCCGGACTCTCTAAAAGCAGCTGCGTACAGCTTTAAACCATTTAAATCTCCGAGGGTTGATGGGATTCTACCTGTCTTGCTACAGCGTGGACTCCGCATCATCTCTGGTCATTTATGTCGGTTATTTAAGTCCTGTCTGTCCCTAGGATATGTTCCCTCTGGATGGAGGACTTTAAAGGTGGTATTTATACCTAAACCAGGGAAGGAGAACTATGGGTCGCCAAACGCTTGGAGACCTATTCAGTTAAACTCAGTCCTTCTTAAAACTTTAGAGCGATTAGTTGACAGGCATCTCAGAACTCCTGCCTTGGAAACGAGGTTAAGGAACAACCACCAATTTGCCTACATTAGGGGAGTATCAACGGACGCTGCTATATATAGAGTGGTGGCGTTTGTTGAAAAGTCCGTGAATGACAACTTGATGGTTTTGGGAGCGTTTGTCGATGTTGAAGGTGCATTTAATAATGTGCTATTTAAGGCTATTGACACTGCTTTGGGTCAGTTTGAGGTGGAGATTCCCATTCGGCTCTGGATTAATTATTTTATCCAAAACAGGGTGGTAGTCACTACCATCAATAATGTGTCTCGAACAAGGAGTGTTAGCCGTGGATGCCGACAGGGAGATGTTTTATCGCCTTTACTGTGGAACCTAGTAATGGATGGCTTACTGGTCTCCTTAAGCACATCAGTGCCGTCCCTCCTTAATCAAGGATTTGCGGATGACACTGTAATTTTTCAAAGAGAAAAAGTTTATGACACTCTTGTATCCAGAGTTCATGATGGCCTTCGGGTCACTAAAGCTTGGTGTCAGGATGTTGGTCTTAAACTTAACCCCAATAAAACAGAACTAGTTTTGTTCACAAAAAACCCAAGGTTACACCCGCTGCCAATGCGGTTTGATGGCGTTTCCTTGGAGATTAAATCAACAGTGAGGTACTTGGGGGTCGTTCTAGATAAAAAACTCACGTGGCTGCCTCACTGTGAATCTATTTGTTTAAAGACATCAATAGCGCTAGCTAGATGCAAAAGAATGGTTGGAAGTGGGGACTATCTCCAAGAGTGGTCAAGTGGGCTTACACTGCCATCGTCAGGCCTCTATTGGAGTATGGCATAGTGGTGTGGGCCCCGGCTCTTTTGAAGGTCTCGTTTGTCTCCCGCCTTCAAAAACTTCAAAGGCAAGCATGCCTAATGATTACAGGAGCATTACGCTCTACTTCAACATCTGCCATGCAGTGCCTGATTGGCCTCACGCCTATAGAGTTAACTCTGAAAGCGGTGGCTATAAGATCCTGGCATAGGCTCAATATAAGGGGTCTCTGGACTCCCAATCCGATGTTTGGGCGGTCGTTAAGTCACACGGCAATCTGCGAGGGGTGGGGTGATTCCAGCCCTACCCTTCGCATGCCAACTGACTGGACGAACCTCAAAGACATTAATACTAAACGCTATAACGTTGATATTTAATGTCGTAGTGTGTGGTCTTCTGATCTTTCAGAACTTTCCTCGGGTGTGGTCTGCTACACGGATGGTTCCAGTAATGGAGTCCTTACGGGTTGCGGAATACTCATTGAGGGGAGGGCTGAGACAAGGAAAACACTACTCTCTAAATCGGTTTACCTAGGTGAATTCACCTCGGTTTTCTAATGTGAAGTATTGGCTATCTTCCATGCCATTACATGGCTAGAGGATAACAACGTACGTAAAACATCTATACACATTTATGTGGATAGTCAGAGTGCTTTGAAGGCACTTCAAGCGAGGCTAACTACCTCGCTATCTGTCCTGGATTGTCACCACTGCCTTAACAGGGTTGCTGCAAGTAACTGTGTCAAGCTGGTGTGGATCCCAGCCCACTCTGGTTACTGTGGTAACGAGGAAGCTGACAGACTGGCAAAATTGGCCTATGATGCCGATCAGTGCCGTTTTATCGGCCCTACTCCCGTGGTCCCTATTCCTTTATCGCTTGTTCACTGGACAACCAAAAAGCTGTCCTGGGACGAGCATAAAAGGTCGTGGAACATGAAGCGAGGGTGTAACAAAACAAAAATATGGATTGAGTCGCCACTCTATGGTAGTCGATCCTTAATTCGGCATTCGCGTAAGCACCTCCGTTGTCTGGTTGGTTTAATCACCGGACATGGAGAGCTTAGAAGGCATAAATTTCTTTTGGGTTTATCGGACTCGCCAACATGCTTATGTGGTGAGGAAGACGAAACCCCCATACATTTTCTTACCACGTGTCCGAGGTTTGTTTTTACTAGGAATTTATATCTAGGTAGCTGCATCCTCACATTAGGTATGTTAGGTCAGGCCACTGCGGGAGAACTGCTGGCTTATGCATATGCCACTGGTTATCTCGTGGGCCAAAATTAAACATTATTAACGGGACGTCCGCAATAGGCCTTATTGGCCTTGGCGGTGTCCATGTGGATCAATTCCATGATCCACATGGTGCACAATAAAAATAATAATAATAAATAAATATGTATGTTTATTTTGTCGAAGGACGTCATTGCGGACGACCCCCGAACATTAATAACCTAAATACTTATGTATGTTTATTTTGTCCAAGGACGTCATTGTGGACGACCCCTGAACATTATAACCTAAATACCTATGTATGTTTATTTTGTCCAAGGACGTCATTGTGGACGACCCCCGAACATTAATAACCTATATACCTATGTATGTTTATTTTGTCTAAGGACGTCTTTGTGGACATTATTAACCTATATACCTATGTACGTTTATTTTGTCCAAGGACGTCATTGTGGACGACCCCCGAACATTAATTACCTATATACCTATGTATGTTTATTTTGTCTAAGGACGTCTTTGTGGACATTATTAACCTATATACCTATGTACGTTAATTTTGTCCAAGGACGTCATTGTGGACGACCCCCAAACATAATTAACCTATATACCTAGGTATGTTTATTTTGTCGAAGGACGTCATTGTGGACAATATTAACCTATATACCTATGTACGTTTATTTTGTCCAAGGACGTCATTGTGGACGACCCCCAAACAATAATAACCTATATACCTATGTATGTTTATTTTGTCTAAGGACATCTTTGTGGACATTATTAACCTATATACCTTTGTATGTTTATTTTGTCCAAGGACGTCATTGTGGAAGACCCCCGAACATTAATAACCTAAATACCTATGTATGTTTATTTTGTCCAAGGACGTAATTGTGGACGACCCCCAAACATTAATAACCTATATACCTATGTATGTTTATTTTGTCTAAGGACGTCTTTGTGGACATTATTAACCTATATACCTTTGTATGTTTATTTTGTCCAAGGACGTCATTGTGGACGACCCCCGAACATTAATAACCTAAATACCTATGTATGTTTATTTTGTCCAAGGACGTAATTGTGGACGACCCCCGAACAATATTAACCAATATACCTATGTATGTTCATTTTGTCCAAGGACGTCATTGTGGACGACTCCTGAACACCTATATACCTAGGTATGTCGAGGAAGGAGAATAGCTAAACTGGTGCTCGATGTGTGGACTCTAGTATTAAGCGTGGATATTTTTCTCCTCTATGTCGCAGTCTCAGTACCACGAACCACGACCACTACACTAGAGTGACATGTGAACGTACATATTGTGAGCAGTACGTTTACTCGCATTGGAAACTCGTGAAAATTTTCCATGTGTATTTTCAATGGCGAAACTTGACAAGCTCTTAGCTCCGTATGTACCTTGCATGTATTTTTTGCCTTTTTTTTTATCTTGAAAAATGGAGTTTATTCTTGGTCGGTTTAAACAACAATTGCGAACAAACTATAAATTGAATAATAACCAAAATCTATACAGCACTTCTCCCTCGCTTGTCTGGGTGATTACAAAAGGTTTCAATTTAAAATCTTCAAAAATGCGACCTGTAGCGTGCGACCAACCGACATGCGGACAGACAGACAGACAGACAGACACCAGACATTAGACCAATAGATGCTTGCTCAGCATCTAAAAACGAACGAGATATGTCAAACTTTAGGCCTGGGTATATATGGACTAATATATTTGCCTTATACAATGGAAGTAGGGATATTTGTGTTGATTGTATGTACGTAGTATCTATATAACAACCAATTTTGTGCAGTAGTAACACTGCTGGTACAGTATGTGTAAAATATTGATATTTAAATAACGTTATTGGTGGACGATTCCTATAAGTCGAATATGCAATTTCTACAATAATGAAGTGGAATTCGTAACACATACACTCCCGTGGAGGCACTAAGCCTATGGGAGGAGGTGAGAATTTATTTTCCATATAAATATAGACAAATTACAATAAATAAATACAGTTTATGTTAAGCATTCTTATTTAGGTATTAATGAGCTACAAAGAGAGTCGACATGTTTAGTTTCAATGTCAGTAACCCTGCCATACAAATGTATTGGCGGAGTTACCAAAAAAGGTTATATATATCGCTGCCAAATTTTTTGCAAGTAATATTCATCCTTGCTAAGATTTTCTAATATGCTTTCTGTTGTTTCTTCTATACTTCCGTCTGCGTCACTGCCAAGCAGTTCACACAAGGCAGCTACATTCAACATGCTAGCGTCATGCAGTTCCCACCTGGGAGTTTCTACTCAGCCTTTGCCACTAACCAGTTCCCACTATGCAGTGGTCGGTAGGATTTATGAGGCAGCTACATCCAGTTAGTAACTATGCGGTGTATTTAGCATCCCAGAAGTGCCATCAGATTCTTGTCCTAAGGTATCGGGCACTAGGCAATTGAGGGCAGGGAATTGTCACCAGGCTGTAGGAAGTTGCTGCAGAGCACTATTAGTTTCTCTTAGGCAATTGCAACTAGGAGGTTTAATTAAGGCAGTTGCCGTCAGGCATTTGTCACCATCTAGTTGTCATAAGGTAGTTGCCATTGGGAAAATAGTATCCATAAGGCACTCCCTACCAGACAGTTGCGACCACGCAGCTGCAGCCATGTAGTTAGATCTAGGCCGTCCTAGCCAGGCAATCGCAAACATGCAGCTGCTACTTGGCAGCTGGTAGTTTCACCTAGGCAGTGGCCCAAATGCATTTCAGAACTAATGACAGGTGGGATACTTAAATTACTGATAGTTAAATGGCGTCATTTATGACTGATTCCTGTATGTATACTAGTAAATTACACCTTAAAAATATCTATTCACCTAATTTTGAAACTAATGCCAGGCGTGTCCTTAAATTAGTAATATTAAAATTATGTAATTTACGGACAATTCCTGTTAGTATACTAGTAACATCCAATATGATGTCAATATTTGTTCACCTTATTTTTGAACTAATGACTGAGGGATCTTTAAACTAGTGACATCTGAACTACACCATTTATAGACGATTACTGTTTGTGCATGATATGTGAATTATAGATAAGATGCAGTTACCACAACTAGTATGATCAACTTGCCAAGTCACGTACCTTTGTTGGCAATGTAATGTAATTTGTGGTGTTCCACATTAAATTCAAATAGGTAACACTGTCAGGCGAGATTGTCCTGTATGATGTCATTGTTTGTGCAGATTGGTAAAACTTTATGGTTAATGTGTTTGTTAACGTTGTATTAAAATTTTAGTATGTCAGCACGATTTTTAACAGTATGTGTCAAATCGTAAAAACTCCAAGCCTGTTTTAGGCATAAATTTTCCATGACATCAGAGCACTCGAGTTTATACTAAAATTACCTAAACCCAGGGTGCTCAAAGACTTTGCTTCAATGTCTCAAACCCTTGCTTTGCATGGGTCTAAAAGATGTCGCTGCTAATGCAGTTTGCATACTACTTGCACGTGGTCACGCATTCTGCATTCTTATTCATTTTTTTTTTGGTCGTTGCTTATCGTTAAACCACCTTCGAAGTCACTTCCTTCGCTCCGGTCTAAATCGCTTTAAGATCCGTTTCTATCGGCCCAAACTGCCTTGAGATCCGTTTCATCATGTTTAGACGCATTTAGGACCCGGTTTGTCGGTATCAAGCTCATATCGCCCCATCAGCTAGACCATTTATGACCCAGTTTGTCGGTATCAAGCTCAATTTTCATTATCAGCCAGACCATTTCAGACCAGGTTTGTCGGTATTATGCTCAAATTGACCCATAAGCCGGACCATCTTAGACCCAGTTTGTCGGTATCAAGCTTTCATTGCCCTATTAGCCGCATTATCTCAGACCTGGGTTGTCGGTATCAAGCTCATATTGCCCCATCAGCTAGACCATTTATGACCCAGTTTGTCGGTATCAAGCTCAATTTTTATTATCAGCTAGACCATTTCAGACCAGGTTTGTCGGTATCATGCTCAAATTGACCCATAAGCCGGACCATCTTAGACCCGGTTTGTCGGTGCCAAGCTTTCATTGCCCTATTAGCCGCATCATCTTAGACCTGGGTTGTCGGTATCAAGCTCATATTGCCCTATTAGCTGGACCATCTCAGAACCAGTTTGTTGCTACCAAGCTCTTACCACTTCATCGTTCTACATCAGCTCAGTATTGTTCTAGTAGTATTAAGTAGATTCTGCTGTCTCAGCCGATCATCACTTCAGACCAGATTACATCTCTCTGCATCCCTACTCAAAACCCATCTTCGACCTTGTCACCGCAATTTCAGTCAACGGTTTTTGCCGTTTTTTTAGTCCCAGACATTAAAGCTGTTTCAAGCCTTAGTCTGATCCAAACCTCAAATTGGTCTCAGACCTCAAAACAGGTTCAAGTCTTAGTCTGGTCTTTAACCTAAAATAGGTCTCGTACCTCAAAACGGTTCTAAGCCTCAATCTGGTCCCAGACCCCAAATCAGGTCCAAGCCCCATTCTAGTGCAAGCCATAGTTAGGTCCTAGCTCATCTAGTTCAAGCGTCTTTACGTGGTCTTAAGTCTATTGAACCTCGTCTCCAGCCTTTATAACTCGGTCTTAAGTCTATTGAATTTGGTCTGCACCCTGTTAAACAAGTCTGAGATATATTGTACTTGAAATACACCCTCTTTATTTCAGTCTGAAGTCTATTAAATGCGATCACGACAAAATCAGATCTCAGCTTAACCTCCTAACACATTTTAACTGCATCACACTCAGATTTTTTAGTTTATCAGGCCACCACATAGTAGTCTGAAATCGACTTTAGCACTACCACAACCCTTGTACTGACATCTTTAAAATAAATTGAGATAAGACATTAAAATCCTCGTATTTACACATAAAACGTCAAATTGGGTTTTTTTAAGGGCTCTTAAGCTTAACCTTAATTAAATAGGATAGCCTTAGTTTATTGGTCCTGCAAACCGGATATCTCTTCTCATCTTACAGACGTCCAAAATTTAGCATCTTGTGTTCGTAAATATCAAAGTTCTACTCTTTACGCTTGTACAAAAAATCCAGTCCACAGAGGTCTAAACTGCAGATTGGTACCCTAAATCTATTTTTGGTGCTCTTAAACTAGTACGTGAGCATCTTAGTCATTCTGTTTGGGTTGCTTTCAAGTTTAAGGGCTCTGAAGCGCCCTTATTCCGCTCAGACACCCTCTGCTCCTTCTTCATAGCACAATACAATGAAACCTCTATTAGAAAAGCAAATAGGTTAGCTCTGCTCTAAACTTTCTTAAACTTCTAGTTTTGCAAGATGTCAATGACAAAGCTTACCAACTAAAAGGCAAGCGAATACCAGCAGACGTTAATGCATGGTCAGAAACTTTTAATGACCTTTAAGAACTAATGAGGGTGGAAGGCGAACCTAGAAACACAGCCTATGACGACAATGAAAAGGAGTAAAACACTTTAAATCTTGAGTATGACTGTATCAAATGCTCAATTGAGCTGTTTGCGTCTATGCAACAAGTTTATATTGCAACCCCTGGACCTACTGGTAATTGCATCGAAAAGCTTTTTCGTATTGACCTTCCAAAGTTTAACGGCAACATAAGCGATTGACTCCACTTTAAATACGTCTTAAAAAAAGCAGTTAACAGTTGTAAGACCCTTGCAGGCTTTGTAAAGTTGCATTATCTCAATCCAAGCCTTAAATATTAAGCTTCGTATATCATTCGGAAAATTTGTATCAGCGACAGAAACTATGATATTGCCTGGCGGACTCTCTTGGATAGAGACGACAATGAGAGGACACTTTTACCAACCATCTTTGCCACCTTTATATTAATTCCTATGTGTCTGCTGCCTCATTATCCTAGCTTTAATACCTTGAGGACACTACATTAGCTTGTGTAGAGTATCTTAAAGTAATCGGTCATCCTACTGACGAGTGAAGCACCATTCTTATTCACCTTATTCAAATTATACTAGATTAAGAGTCCAAACCAGTGTAAGACTTTTCTCGTTCAAACGGCTGAACGATGCCACGCAAACGGGGCGCCGTTCTATTTTTCTCCGAAGGCATGAGGTTTCGATTTGGAAAGCACGAAGGCCGGGCTTCTGAGTCCGTTTTGCCCCCCGAAGGAGCCCTCGCGCTTTAAGGTGGTGAGGCGTTTTACCATTAGGGAGTGGAGTTGACAATTTCTGCTAGCACAGGTAGGTCGGCAGTATGTATATCGTGAACACAGTATAGGAAGGATTAAGTATAGAAGGTACTATAATATAAAGGGTCTCACAGCTATAACGTCATACGAACTTCCTCAAATTCTGTCAAGCCCATTTATCATATATAAATCTGTTTGTGTTTGTGCATGACTAATGTTAGTGATAGGGTGTATTTTTTTCCAGACCCCACCCCCCTCAAACTTTATTACGTTATGAACTTAGAACCCCCATAGTATTAACGCTAATGAAAATAAAAGCAGTTGTCAGACCGATTTAAAATATTTATGTATTTTAGTTGTGTGATTAAGTGTAATCTGTAAAACTAAACGTTGCTAAAGTGCGGCTGCAGTGCTTAAACTGTGTGCATTCCTAAACCAAAATTCTAAAATACCAAGAGGATTGTGGGTTTAGTAAGCGTTTTGGTCCACCAATTTCATCACGTAAAAGGTTAATTCTCGACAAAAAATAAACTTAACTGTTTTACTTTACTATTACTATATTAACGATAACGATAATGATATTAGGACATACTATACGACTATACCTATGTTCTAATCTTATTTATTATTACTAAATATTTATAAAGTTTTACTTTTTTAAATAATGATAATTATTTACAACGCATTTTTTTTGGTTAATGATTTTGACCATATTTTGCTTTTTCTACTGTTTTTTATTTATAAGTTAATTTGAATAAAATCTTAAATAAAAAAAACATTAAAAAATAAAAAAACAAAGGCTACAATTATTTTTTGTTGTTTTAGTTGTTGGAAATTAATAGTACATAGTAAATTACACACACAGTCATAAAATAAATTAAACTTATTAAACTCCATTGATATAACATCAAAATTTGATAATTTATAGTATTCAAACATTTCATACTCATATCGTCTCATATAGCTCAGGCCCTGGTAGGCGGTGGGTAAGTAGGTAGTAGGTACTTAGGTACTTTTAGAGTGGAAAGTTGGAAAGGGAAAAAATCTACAGGTAGACAAAATATTATCCGTCCGTCAAGACGGCCGGGAGGTGGAAACGCGCATTCATGAGCTTTCAGGGACCTACATGAGCCTTGAGTCTGTTTTAAAACGCCTAAAGCTCCATAAGTCTGTTTTTTGCGCCCAACAATTAAACGAAGCCCATGCGAGGCGAAACAAACGATTATGAACTTTTTTCTTACACTGGTCCAAACAGCTGTGAAAGCTGCAAAAAAGGAAAGCAAGTTTTAAACCTTTGCTACGATAACTGATTTCATCGACGCTTGATCAAAGGCTCTCGCGTTTTTGCCTAGTGAATTTTCTAAGCCAAAGCAGCTGACATCACAACCAGGGCAGAGCACTGGCCAGAAACAGCCGTCTCAACAACAGCAAGGCCAATACCGCTACTAATGAATTAAACAAACATTCACCTAAAGAAAATCAATAAACGACAGGCTGAGCTACCTTCATACTAAAAAAGCACCAAGTTCTTTGAATGCATTGTTTGTATCATCACTAAAAGACATTCTATTTAGATGCGAAAAGTTTAATGCCCTCGCTTTTTTTGACTAAAAAGCATTACCTCAAAAGAACAGCTGATGTTTATATTGTTTTGTTACATTTCATGCTGCTGCCATGCAGAGCCATTCACCTTAAAGTAGTCAGCGATCTAAATACTGATACAGTTTTTGCTGCATTTAAGAGGTTCATAGGAAAAAGAGAAGGACCAGCAGAGCTGTTAAGTAACTTTGGTACTAACTTTGGTGTTGCAAATATTGATTTGAGCGGGCTATTAGCTTTCATAGCTTCAGAAGGCCACAATTATCAAATTTCATCAGTTGTGGCTGATTAACTCATTCACTGGCACATAAACCCACTAGGCGCTTTTTATATTAGTAGAATCTGAGAGGCTGAAGTCAAGTAGGTATAAAACTCCCCTTAAGGCTACTATGATCACATTCTTTTTCACTAACAAAGAAATAGTTACTGTTCTGGCCTAAATAGAAGAAAGCTTCAATTCTCGTCCTATAGGTGTTATGTCATCTGACCTCAAGGATCTGCAAGTGCTCACTCCTAAATACTTTCTCATTAGGGAACTGCTATTTAAAACAATCACTTGCTGGATACAAAGAACAATCTGCTTGATAAGTAGGACAGTTAAAAAAGCTTTATTAAAAATTTGTTGGCCGCTTGTATTTTGATGTTCCTACCCACGTCAAAATATAGTTTGGGCGCCTATGGGGAAAGTGAATACATGCAGGATCAGATGATCTTAGTTGAGTGATTATTGCACTTTCCGCTCATGAAAATATTACAGTGGTAATAAGTGATAATGTTAGCCTAACTGGAACAAAGAGCTCGCGCAGGGAACGTGTAAGATTTGCATGTGAGCGTATTCTCAAACTAGCATGCAGGGAAGATTAAAAGTCTTCCTGACGGTAAAAAAGCGCATTTTCATGCATGCAACATGAATATGAGCGTACTAGCGTACGCTTGCTCACAAATAAAGAATATTGCATTTGGGGACCTTTTTGCATTAGCGCACATGACCACATTTATATCGGCATGACTGCAAGAAGACCCTCTGTCATGCATGTAATTTGTGCGCTTACATACATAGAAGGGGTCCTAAGTGAAGCCCAGAGAAAATTGCATGCATGCCATTTTCGAGTTTTCCCATCTGCGATCTTAGCGCATCGCAGCTTTGCCCATGGGCAGACTAAGCTTGGTCTTCCCACTTCCAGTCCCACTAGCATCTTGCTCGTGCTGGCTGAATGCTTTGTGTACTAAACCATACAAGCAAATACTATATAGCTTAGTCTGTATGCAGTATAGTAGCTACGCCCATGCCTATAACCCTAATTCTATTCTAAATGCTTCAAAACCGTACGGCCAATGGCAAGTTAGCACGTTGAAATTTATGAAACGCATTTATTTCAAAAATCTAAGGCGTGAGTGGAAAATTGTGGAACTTTTGTCGGTCGTCGGTCGCAGTGTTTAGTTGATCCTGAAGTTTGTTATTTACTACAGAAAATAAATAACTTTTAGTACAAAATAATAGGTTTAGGTAATTATTATTTTTACCTTCAATTATTGCAGTGCTACTAGTGCTAGTGATTCTATAAGATAGGTATCTTGGCCTATTTCTTTGATTTACTTATATTAATTTTGCTGTGCTGTACTGTGCTCCCCCTGAATTGACTGCAAGTTTTGATATGATTTAAGTGTTTTAGTTCTATTTTGCGTGAACGTAAACAACTTTATTGAATAAAATTTTAAATAATGCTGGAAATTGTATTTAATAAGTCAACATAATGTGTTTTATACTGTAGTGTAAACCTAACGATTTTGACTGCACAAAACATTAGACTAACCTATACCCCTATTTTTCTATAAAATCTGTTGTAACGTTTAATAATTTCAGGATCTTATTGAGCACTGTTGATAGTACAAAATACTAAAAATAATTCGAATTAAGCCAAGTTTAGTGTTCTAATAAAATTATTATGGTGCATAGCTTACAGACTGAATTTTTAACTATTTTATTTCAGATATTTTTGTTGAATAAATATCAGATTCTGAAACTTTGACCTACAGACAATTTGATGATTAAACGTGTACTTTATTTTTAGGTTATAGTAAACTATGTAAAGATGAATGTATGAAATGAACAGCAATGGGTGGCAGCATGGAAACGGGCATGTGGGGAATTTTGTAGCATTGCATGGAGGGAGGATTGTTAAGGGTGCATACAAACGGCATGCAGGAAGGCACATCATTTTACCCATCGGAAATTCCCAACTTCATGCATGCTTCTTTATATGCATGCATGGAAATATGACTCGGAAACTTCAAATACACCCAATTAATTCGCCCATCTGCCTCCCTGCATGGGCGCATTGATCTGTTGTACGTGGGTAACGAGTATCAGCGGCGTTTAAAGTGAATGACACCTCAGGCGGACCTCAAAGTTAACGATCTTATACTTTTAAGAGACAAAAATCTTCCACTGCTGTATTGGAGAAGAGCAAGCATTGTAGCAGTTCTCCTCGGAGCAGAAAACAACGTTCAGGTAGCTACTGTGCAAACCGCAAATAAGTCTTACAATCAATACAAGCGGTTTAACGTACAATTTATATGATAAGTAGGCTACCATTAGGATAAAAAGCTCATATTTGGTTATATTTGTCTTGTAGTCAGTAGTAACTCTCATTGCATACAGTTGTTGATTACTAAATTAGGTAACTTGGCTGATATAATGCTGATTATAACTTAGTATATCGCTTACATAAACAGCTTAGCCTTTACTGTGCCTCATTATATGAGTTAATTGATTTTCAAATGAAACGGTGGGTTAAGTATAAATATTTATTATTTTAAATTCCTAAATAGGGTCTATTAGGAACCCTTGAGCGTGTTACTTCTTTAAAGCTAATAGTGGGCGAAATCTCCAATTGTGCAAACTCCTAGCCTGTTTTAGGCAGAAGTTTTCCATGACATCAGAGCACTCAAGTTTCAATTAAAATGACTTAAAACGAGGGTGCTTAACGACTTTGCTTCAATGTTTCAAGCTCTGGCTTGGTCTAAATCTTGGAAATTAAAATAGAGGAAGAAGCCAATACTTAGTCATCGTCTTAAACAATGAAAAAGAGAGCGATAGCAGCTAGTCTTTTTAGCATTGCTGTTCGACAACCAAAAACCACACAAGCAAAAAGACGTGTCTGCTCTAAACTCTAACTAGTCATCTTTCTTTTTATCTAAATTAGTTCAAAGTCAGAAAGCTTTTTGACTTTTTTTAAATAAGTGTATCAATATCAAAGTTTTAAGTGTTGGTCAATATTTTTATTGTGCGTAATAAGCTTTTATTACTAATTAAAGTCAATTTGTACTTACTACCAAAATTACACACTGGGCGATCAAAACTGTAATTTAATTCCTAATAAAACTCATCAGTTTCTTTTGAGCTTCTTTATGCAGATAATTTATTTTGCAGTTATAATTTTACTAAAATACTTCTCTCCAGCAAAAACCAACTATGTGTTATTATCTGCCAACTCAATGAATGAACACAGACCGTATTATCAAGTTAACGTCAAGCGATATATGTGCAATTTTGAGAGGGGTCGTCCACAAACGACTTCATTCGTATCGTCTCTGGGTCTACTTGACCACTGACGTCATCCTACACGTTGAGGGTATTCATCTATGCGAAAGTTACGCTGATGGCACAGGGCTCAAAGAGTCTTAAAAATAGTAATTTTTTTGACTACATCATTTGCGGACTATCCCCTATATGTATAAGTATATTACCCTTTGCAAAAAAGTGTGTGTCATTTCTGAAGTCATGTATAATTACACGATCAAAGGTAATTATTACATTATAATAAATGACCTTTATTTATTACAAGTTTCCATCTGTGATTTTAATAATTTTATAGGGTGGTTTGAAAGCCTTTTCTTTTAATTGTTTACCCTGCACACAATCCTCCACTAAAAGCCGTTCTAAAAATCTAGCCCATGACTTCAGTTGTTCTAACGTTAGCTCCAGGATAAGCTGCTTGCGCACATCCATTTCCAAATGAAACAGTCGCAACTATTGTGTACCTTTCGGCGGCGGTATCTTCATCATCTAAAATTACAGATGGTCATCCGCCGTCCCCCTTGAGGTACGAATATGATAAAATCATTGAAGTAGTTATGTTATGAGATCACAATCCTATCAACCTTTCCTGTAACGTATAACCAATTACTACGAATAAATACGGAAGCCAGATGTGTGTATGAATAATTAATGAAATTACGTAGCATGAATCTCTTCCACCCTCAAGATTGCCAGCACAGAGCTTCCCGTGGTGTGATTGTGATTTCGTCGCTGTTGTATTTCGCATTACAATCTTCATTTGTTATAATTGGTATTGGTACAACTACTTCCTGAAGAATCGCGGGTTGCGGACCGTACTCAGTCGTTCTTCCCCATCCAGTGATATTTCCGTTTAGCCCAGCAAACGTACTACTTTCTTTCCTGAACGGGAGACATACAGGAGTGAGTGCGGGTGTTGCCCCACTTGCTATGCTAACACGTTCAGCGAGTTCAAGAAGAGCAACATCGTAATCATACGTTGTGTCACTAGTCAATTATAGTCAATATTCCAGGAATAAATGCTGAAACCTCAATGCACTAATGATGGAATAAAGTGAAATAATGAAAGACTTCTACGACTACGACTGGAATAATTAAAAGGAAAATCGAACTAGCAAAAAGAGTCTGGAATTATATCGGAAATTGCGGCATAAATTGATTGTGTCTCAGTCGTTGTCCTTGTGTAATATTCGTTCAAGACAACTAATACTGCGTCTCCAGTCGCCAGTCTACGGTTTATACCAAGGGAAATTTAATATTATCTTTTATCGTATAGACAACCTGGAGTTGACGCTCTATATTATTATATCGTCTGTGAAGAACAAAAATGACCCATATCCATTTGTAGCTAAAAACAAAATCCACTATCTAAGCAAATATTAAAACATTTTTTGAAAGCATTTAAATGGAACAGTTCACACTTTTCAAAAACATGTGAATAGAACATTAGAAACTTTTCAAAAGCATGTAAATAGAAAATTAGAAACTTTTCAAAAAAATGTAAATAGAACATTAGACACTTTTCAAAAACATGTAAATAGAACATTAGAAACTTTTTAAAAAAATGTAAATAGAACATTAGACACTTTTCAAAAACATGTAAATAGAAAATTTGACGCATGTTTTTCATTCATTTTTTGTATGACATAGCTCATTTTAATTCTAGCTTTGATAGGATATGGGTCATTTTGGTTCTTTACAAACGATATGTAGAAAAAATCTTAAACGTAACCACTCGGCGTTTGTTTAGAATTTGTTTTAAAATAGATTTTTAAGTCATGTATCAATGAGTATTAAATTTTAATAAAAGAACCATTACCGCTTACTGCAGTCTTCTGTTCGGGGCTTCTGCAAAGCAATGTTAATCCGAACCAAATTGGCTGATGTATATGAGCATGTCACACTACACTTGAACCCTTTATTTGTAATAACATGAAACAATGATCTAGCAGCAGAAACAAAACGCACTGTCATAAAAGGTGCAGCAGTTGTAACATTTTTTGGGCCGGCAGTACTGAAATACCTGTAAATTTAAATTTGTATGGATTATTAACTTGCATGCGTTTTTATATTAACCCTAGTATTATTATTGCGCTTCCATGTACAGTTAATAATGTTCATTACTCCAGCATACTCGTGAGCAACTTTTATTTTCTGTAATTTAAATTACGTCATGGACTCACTTTGAGGAACAACTAGTTCCATCGTACACCTCTAAATTATCGCACCCCAATGAATCGAGTTTGAAATCTTGGCAAGTTATGTTTAGCTTACATCCCGCATCTCCCTAGGAAGGCAAAATATTTACACAGTCATATGCTTAATTATTAATAATTGTATATGTTATGTATTTACCGCTTTTTCAGTTATAAAACTTTATTAATTTGTACTAAAAATTTATTATTCGTATTTTCCCAACTTACTACCCCGAAACGGTGAAAACCTCAGTTGAAAACGAGGACGATAGGGATGAGCAGAGACAAGGAAGTCTTCATATTTGAAGCCTGTAAATTCCACTAAAAAAAATACTGCTCACAAAGCCAATACTAGACATGACAGACGCCATCAGTACTTTCTAGTATTTTTTGAGTTTCTTTGTTAATTTTGTATACAGCAACACCATGTGCTTAACGTACAACATTACCTACAGTTAAATGTAAGAATTTAAATTCAAGTTTTCATACAGGACGCTTGTTCAGTCAGAGCTATGCAATAACATGTAACTGAATTAACTAGTAGTTAGTAGATACACAAAGCCTAAGATATTATGCGACCTAGACTGCATATATATATATCATCGTGAGGTCTTCTTCTATCCATTGCATTAGCCAATATGTGCCTTACATAAATTGTGGTCTGGTTATATACTGGCCTTCATAGATTCACTAAGTTCACTGCCGTACATTACTAACCCACTCGAGCTACATGTCTTGATATTGAAAACAAAGTTGAATGTCTACTGCCTGTGAGGATCCACTCATTCATGTAATTAAACATGCGGAGCTCACCAGAAATGAAAGATTACGATTGCTTTATTAACTCACTGAGCCCTGATTGACATACTGCGGCCTCACTAAGTGAGCTCGCAGCCAGAACAAGACGCATAATTTATCTTGTTTACTAAATTTTATCTCCAATAATTAACAGTACTAACTTAACCATTTGAGTCATGTGACATAAATAAATAAAATCAACAAAGTTAAATGCAATTTTTTCTTAATGTCATTGTTTTATTTTGATACAGAATTAAATTCGTATACGTCAAAATTCATGAATTTATTCGCTAGACCTGAGCCTGTATGCACAGGATATGATGACGTCATCCAAATAGTACGGGTCTGAATATATCTTACCTAATTTTTTAAAAATCCCAAATCCATTAAAAACGAGTTGGTACAACTTAAGGCTGGATCTTGGTCCAACAGTAAATGTTTCCGTCATTTGGTGCTGCTCGTAAAACTCGGAATCACCCTCGTGGATCATTTCCTCCAGTTTTTTCAAGGCTTCGAGGTTTGAAACAGATTTTCGTTCCACGCCAAGGATCTCAATGGCTCCATTAGCACCTCCAGATATCGCGTCGCTCACCTCAGCTTCCAGTTTCTGGAGACTCACATCCAGGGAAGTGGTGAAAGTCCCTTCCCGGGTAATTGGGACAGCGCTGTCAGTATTGTCAAAATCGAAAGGGAGCTCCCAGCTGAATGTAGTGATTATGTGAATAAGGTAATAGTAATTAGTCTTAACAAATTCGTTCTATTGTTTTTAATCAGTATGCAACGGAACACGTTTTTAAAAAATATTTAAAAAACGAGCCTAATTAGCTTCTTATGTGGATTTGTAATACAACATTTATAGACAATCCCTAATGTAGAAGAGGAACTTACTTTATGATGTACATACACATTAGTTTTTTTGGTTCTATGACTAATGAACAGCAGCTATCAAAAAATACTAATTACAGTCCCATTATGAAATCAAAAGACAAAATATCGTATTACTTAACATTGTACGCTAGGTAGCCTGCAAAATAGAAATTTCATCTTAATGAGCTTACAGTATTATCACTCGCTGCTGTTTTACATCAAATTGCCTTTATTATTCACTAAGCAGATCCTTTAATTTCGTAACAGTTTTAAAATTCAACTGGTGGCTCAAGCTTGCATAAAAAGAAAACGGGAAAATGAGTACTTGATTGAATTATTTTAATTTTTTTTCACGAATTTATACATTTTATTAACCAAATGCATTTACAAATTTAAAGTGTGTCATAAAGATTACAACAACGCTCTAATAATTTATTTACTAGAAGTTACGACCAAATTTATTTTAAAGTCCGCGTATTTTAAAAATTTTCAACCCGCACGCTTTCTGCGCGACCATCGGCGTCATTGTGATTGTATCAATCATACAGTGTTAGAAGAGCCATGCCTCCGGATTTGAAAAGTCCACGCACACTGTTGTAATATTCAAAAAAATAAGCGCGCATTATTAAGGACTATTCGTTTATGAATTATTTACTTGGTAATTACACCACACCGATTTGAAAACTATGTAGGGGCTTCTTATAATTAATTATTAAAAAGTTAACATACGGCCATTGTAGCAACCAAAGTCAACATTCAGTGCGCGGCATACGTCGTTATTTTTGCAGGGCGTATGAGGTAATGCGTCTGTGACAGAAATACTCACTGCCAAGAAGCATAGAGCAGCTGCTGCGAAAAACCACAAGAGTCCTGATCTTCCAGCCATTGTCACAATTTAACACTCTGCAAAATACAAACAGAAAACATCAAAATCTATACGATACTTTACTACAATAATTTATGATATTTTTTATCTAATTACGTATGATTACCTATTGTTCAATAATAAACTTGTCAAATAAAAATTAGCTTGCTTAGTTTTCCAGGAAAGTCTCAGATTTGAACAATTTTAGTAGTTTCCCTACCTCCTGTGCATGGTTCATAACAGAAATTTTATAATTTTTTGAATTTTAATGCCCTGATTTTGATCAATGCTTCTACGAAGTATCAATGCATTATTGTCATTTATTTTTTTTTTTAAAACAAGTTAGATTTAATTCTATGCAATGTAAAGCTGAACTCAATTAACTAATTGTCACATTGTAAGGGAATTGAATTCCGACAGTAAACATAATAAATATCAATTACAAATGCTGAATGCATTTTAAATTAGAATATTCAATTTATGAATTGTGGCTTGAAAAGAAGAAGCTATCTCATAGGATTAAACTCAGACTATATAATTCAATACAATTACATATTCAACGTACAAATCGAATTTTTTACGAAACTTTTAACGTATGGCACTTTATGTAGTTTTTGTTTACAATAAAAAATTGTTATTGTAAATTTCTCTACCTCCGGGAGTATGATCTCATAATAAATTACAATGATTTTTAGATGCTGAGCAAGCATCTAATGAAATGGTCATGTCCGTCTGTCCGTCTGTCCGTCTGTCTGTTGGCCGCACGCTACAGGTCAAACCGTTTACACTATTGTCTTAGAACTTTTTTAAAACAATCACAAAAGCGAGCCGGCAGGTCTGTATTGTTTTTTCACTGTAATCGAACTGACCATTTCTTCGCAATTAACAGTTAACTGGACCAAGATCACAAATTTTTGAAGTAAAATCATGCAAAAACGGATAAAGGGGCAGGACATAAATGACGCCACACTTTACCCAAATTTTTGACCCACCCACCTACCTTGTTAATCTCGTTAGCCCTGCTTAAATGGCTATATCTTTAATAATTACAGTGTGTCATTTTTTTCCAAGTGACCCACCCTGAACGTGGGTGGCGCCTTTTGTGTCCGACCCCAATGCGTACAACTTAGATTAGAGTTGCACCAGGCAAACACACCAGTCAACAGTACCAGTTATACTCACCAGCCTAATGCACAAACCCAATGTACCAGCCAAATGCACCAGCCAAATGCATCAGCCAAATGCACCAACCAAATTCACAAGCCAAATGCACCAGCTAAATGCACCAGGGCTTATCAGGCTTCGCCATTTAAAATACACATGGAAACTTTTTACGAATTTCCATCACAAGTACGCGTACTACTTGCATATGTACGTTCACAGGGGAACCTAGTATAGTACTATTGGGTCTGGGAATGGAATAAATGGGTTATAGATGGTGACAGATCGCCCATAAATGACGTCCTTCACATTTTACAGTTTTGAGTACCCCCAATTTCAACCTTTTCTTCAACCAATTTTAACTACATGTCATGGACTTACCTATATATGTTTTAGGTATTCATGGATCGTCTATAATGACGTCCTTAAAAAAACATAGTTTCTAGTACTCCCAGTTCCAACACTAAAATTATTCCCAACCTATTTTAACTGCATATCATAGACTTATCTATATATGTTTTAGATATTCAGTGATCGTTCTTAATGACGTCCTTCAATTATCATAGTTTTTAGTACTCCCAGTTTTAACTTTAAAAATTTTTCCAACCTATTTTAACTACATGTCACGGACTTACCTATATGATAATAATAATAATTTATTCATTGGGTCTATTAACCAAAAGTTCATACAGCCAGACTCAAGCAGTCACTCTGGGTGAGGAAAAAGAATGCTACCGCGTTATATCGTCTCAGTCTTTGTACCCTTTCCCCTATCCCCGTCCCCTCCTCCGCAGTAAAATAGTGCCATTCTCTAGGTTCCCTACAGTAATTAGTAGTCACAAAAAAGGAGAATGGGCTTCAATCAACAATCCAGTGACGTTTACCGTACAGCACTGAGCCGTAAACGATTAGCAGTGGCGGAGGATCGGAGCTAGGTCTGAGGCTGTAAATTTCGTTACAGTCTTTGGTCCTAACCGCTCTCCCAAGCACGCTTGCTTTACTTACCTATATGTGTTATAGATATTAAGGGATTGTAAATAATGACGTCATTTAAATATAGTTTTTGGGAACCCTGTTTTTATTTTTTACAACCTTTTTTTTAACTGATTGCCACGTACATTCGTATATGGCCTAATAATGGTAGTGGAGCCTCTATAAATGACGGCATTTGTGAATGGTGCAATTTATAAAAGTTTAGCAGCTATATTAAACTACATGCTACGCACATTCGTATATGGCTTATTGATAGTAGGGAAGCTTCTATAAATCTTATGTCATCTTTTAGCGTAACATAAATTATTTTGCGCTTTTGTTGGAGCTCAGCATCTACTTCGGGCCCGCTCCCGGTCGACAAATCCGGCGCGAAGCGCCGGATTTTTCAATTTTTGATGGCTGAAGCTTGAAATACAAATAATGTTGTAAAATACATAAAATGCTACACAAATTAAAAAAGTTGTGAAATTTAAATTTGATCTAATCATGTAAATGAGGTAATGGTAATTAGTCATAATTATAGTTATATTGCATTTTATTGTGATCAGTATTCGACGAAACAAATTTTTAAAACAATATAGGCAAAAGTGAGCTAATAAGTGTAACAAGTTACGTGTGGATCATACAGCAGAACGCTAGAATATTTCGTTTACTAAAAGTCACTCCCAGATTTATTTTAAAGTTTCCGTATTTCCATAATGTACACCGTCAGTAAAGGTTCCAGCACGACCATGGACGTCATTTTCATTGTATCCGTCATCAATTATTAGGGAAATGCCATCAGATTTTTTTATCATATTGCTGGTAACACTCTGTATATTCAATGAATTGAGCGCATTATTTAATTATTAAGGTGTACTCGATTATAAACTATTTAAATGGTATAACTACATCATAGGACTCTGACAAAATACAGAGAATACACGTAATAAGTTATTTAAAAGTTAGCATACGGCCATGTAAGCAATATGTTTTGTTATCGTTTGCCTCCACTTGGCACTCCTTGGTGTTTTTGTACGGTCTATCTCGCTTTTGTGGGATGGCGCCCTTGACGCAGATACCGACAACGAAAAAATACATAGCAACAGCTGCTGCCAAAAACCAGAACAGTCCCGACCTTCGAGCCATCGTTTCAAAATGGAGCCTGTCAACTATGAGAAAAAAACATGCAAATGTACGAAATACATGTAATATTTACTTTTAACTACAATAATTTGAGATTATCAAACTTTATTCTTCATCGACGTCGTCGATGAAGAATAAATTTTGTTCATCTCCATTTTTTGTGAAATACGGGCAATAAGATACGTAAATAATTACTTAAGGATTTAGTTATTCGAAACTAAGTACATTAGGGGTCACCTATAAATGACGTTATCAAAATATTCCCATTTAAAGTCCCTATGACCCTCGTGTGATTAGATTATTAGATTACCCGTTAGGTAAATAGCTATTATGAGCATGCTATACCATCAATATCCAGAAAGGCTGCTTGGTCATATCTATGACGTCATATGTGGGCGCACTCCTACTTTTTAAAACTTTTAATCATGATTTATTGATGAATTAATTTAATCAAATTAGGAAGTTAGTGCATAATTCATGAGAGCAGCAATAGGTTTATCAATAAACCACTACAATGACTTTAAAAAATTAGGGGTTGCCCAATAATGACGTTATGGGTACGGGCAAGCAAACATTTTTGGACAAACAAAAAACATAGGCATTCATACGATACTTTACTACATTAATTTATAGGTTTTGTCTAATTAAGTACGATTTCAGGTCACCCGTAGTTCATGCTACCCTTCTAAGCAATGCGTAAATGGTAATTTGTTTCGTAGAGCGTTATTTATTTTACGTAACTCACCCTCGAATTAAATGACGTCATTTTTTTGTGGCCTGTAAACATAATGAATGGAAGTATGCACGATATGAGATTTTAACTGCGGTTTTTATTTGTAAGAAATAAAATTTATTAGAACAATATTTGCAAAATAGAGCTAATTAGTGTAACAAGTTACGTGTAGGTCATACAGCAGAACGCTGGAATTTTTCGTTTACTAAAAGATACATCCTGATTTATTTTAAAGTTTCTGTATTTTCATAATGTACAAGATCTGTAAAGGTTCCTGCACGACCATTGACGTCATTTTCATTGTTTCCATCATCAATTTCCTGAGGAATGTCATCGAATTTGAGAAGTTTTTCACTGGTAGCACTCTGTTTGTATATTCAAATAAATAGGCGCATTATTAAGGTGTATTCAATTATAAACTATTTTCTTAGTATAACTACATCATATTATGACTTAAAAAAAATGGAGGGGCTACAAATAATTAGTTATTGAAAAGTTAGCATACGGCCTTGGAAGCAATAGGTTTTTTTATCCTTTGAATCTTCTCTGCACTCGGCGGTGTGATTGCACGGCCTATTTCTCTTTTTTGGGGTGGCGTCCGTGACGGAGATACTGACTGCAAAGATGTAGATAGCAGCTGCTGCCAAAAACCATAAAAGTCCTGACCTTCCAAACATCGTTACAGAATAGAGCCTGTCAACTCTGAAAAAAAAACAGGCAAACATACAAAATCTATGCAAAAATTACTTTCAACTACAATTATTTATGATTTTAAACTGAAAGCTTGCATTTTGTCTTACCGTTGCTCAACAAACTATTTTTAAAAATAATTAAGATGGTGAATTTTAAATTCCAAGTACCCGTTCCTGTTTAGTTTATGTATGACACTTGACACAGTTTTTTGGTTCGTCGTTTGTTTCCTACAACAAATGTTTGTTTTAAATTTCATCCAATATGATTTTATTTTACAAGTATGTACAATGCCTATTTAATTTTTATTGACCCCATTTTAATAAATACCTCAACGAAGCATGAATGCAATATTGTTTATGATTGCAAAACATAATACACATTGAATTAAAAGTTGTGCAATAATTGCGTCGGATTTGTGGACCGGGGCCTCAAAGTAGATGCTGAGCTTACAGTGCAATTTGGCTTTAATAAAATAATAAAAACCCTGTTGTGGCAACGCTCAAATTACGAAAGCGCCTAGCTCACTTTTCACCTCATTGACTTGAATTTCTGATTTCACTAAATCTGTGGTCGCGCGCACAATTTTGCAATTTCCGCCTGAAGGAGGAAAAAACTTGATATGGTTTGAATATAGGGAAAGCTAAGTATAATCACTTGGAAAAACGAGTGGTCCCAATAAATAGAGGACCAGGTTCGAACATTTTTGGCAAAAGTGTTGCCGCTGCAAAACGTGCTGGCCGCAGTAGTGCCATTACGAATTATACGTTGAAAAAAAATTTAAAGTTGTATAGAAGGCACTTAAAACTATAATATTTAAAGGACGTCAATTATGAGAGCTCCCTATCTATACCAGTTAAACTAAATTGCAAAAATAATTGCAGTTAAAAATTGGGGTACTGAAAACTATGATATTTGAAGGACGTCATAAGGTGCGATCTCTGATTACCCATATCTAACATGAGAATGTCAATAAAATGTAGATAAAAAAGGTTTGAAACAATTTTAAAATTGGAAATGGGGGTATGTAAAACTATGACATTTAAGGACGTCATTATTGACAATCTCTGAATATCTATAGCTAATAAGGGTTAGTTAATTATATGTAGTTAAAACAGGTCAAAAAAAAATCTGTGAGCCCTACAGTATTAAAAATCGTTGCAGTATTTAGCAATGTTGAGAGATCCACCCGTCATCCAGCCGTTAGCAAGATTTTAATGTAGCGCTTTAATAAATTATTCATAATCATTGCATACAAGATTCTTAGTGTGGACTGTGTAAATTCTTGGGAAAACTCATTTTTAGCAATGATTCCAAACCATGAACAAATTTTGTAAGTAAAGAATAATGGTGAAAATTTTGGTAAGGGATGCTGAAAGTATTGAAGTGGGTGCACATATGATTTTGGTAGCAACTATAAATATCGAAAGTTGAAAGTGGCATCAATGGAACTGTAAAATAAATCGCTTCAAAAGTAATTATAGTTTTACGTTAATTATTTTCCGTCGCCCGTCAAAATAAACAAGAGAAGTTCAAACTTTTATGTCATTCGGCAGTCAATAACGTGAATGTCTCATTAAATAATGTGTTAGGCTGTTGTAGTCTGTGTGAATGCCCAAAGATTTTAACCCGGTGTGTTTAAACATACAAAAGTGCATAGGCAGACCTAAAGTACCTTGCATATGTACTTAAATGTAACCTAACGCGAGCTGATACCTGGGTTTTTGGCTTGATCAAAATAAAGTGTGAAAAATTTTGAGAGTTGGTCCCTTGTCCCTTTAACTGCTCATTCCAAAACACCTACGACCTACTACGTAGATCGTTACTAAAAAATATACAGCTCATCCGCATCGCATTTGTGAGAGCCCTAAAGTTATTTCAATACGATTGGTTAAAAAATGTGACCTGTGGCGTAGGACAACGGAATAACGGACATGCAGACAGAAAGGAGGACGGACGGACAACACCATTTTATAAGATGCCCTATGAGCTAAAGCTCAGCATCTAAAAACTATTGTATAACATGTGATGTAGCAAATACAATTTTAATTCTGCGCATCTTTAGATGCAGTTTCAGTCGTCCGCAGAAAGATTGAGTCCGTTTGGGCATGCGCAGTAAGTAGAGCCGGAACCATTGTGAGTGAACTGACCAGTTTCTGTCAAGTCAATGATTCACCGTTGTTTTTGCTAGTAGTCGACTAAGAGCATATGGATTAATCTTGAGTGTTTTGTATTTCATTCACTATTTAATGGCAGTTCATGGTAATGCCAACATTTAGAGGGCAAGCTAATAAAAATTAATGATCAAAGTGAATAAATAATTGGCCATGAAATGCTTACTTTAATTAACGTGACCATTATGAAAAAACGTTTATTTAGCAAATACCTTCAGGTGGCATTCCAATTGCATGCTATAAATATCTGCGCGTCCGACTGCGCATGCGGTTTGACCTGCACTACTTGTTTTGAGTTGGAAAATTCTACACACATACTTAAAAACTTGTAACTACAGTATTTGTTTGATTCCATGTGTGAGCAATTATTCTATTCAGCCCTACAGGCATGCGCTAATGCTAATATGCCTGGATGGTTCAGATGTGACATTAAATTTGCCAAGCCCAGACTTTCAAATTTGCCGCTGTTCTTATTACTTATGAATATTAGCAATTTTATTGATTACACACCGTACGTTATGTTGGCATATTGTTTTCTTGATTTTAAAAAATCTTGATCGTTTTCATGGGTCTAATTTAGTGCGACTTGCGCAATGTCGCGCATGCTCAAACCAACAGCGCTATTCTATGGGTGAACCAATTTGCCTTTGTTGATAGGAACCTGTGCCTTCACAGGTATTTTCGCTGGCGCACCTCTTTATAATGAGCTTCTATGGATGGGATTCAATCAATTTACCGACGTTGTAAGTTCATTGCGAGGATTTATTTTAAAATAAGATGGGCGATTTTTGTGCCATGCATGAGCGTCCAAGCCATTTGTTTGCCCTTTGAGTACAAAAATGCATGCAATACATTTATTTCAGAAACCCAACACAAGCCAACGAACCACTCTAGTATTTTTTTCAAACACAAAACAAGCCACTAGCACACGCCGTTCTGCCTCACACATAGCAGCCCCTGCCACCCTTAACCACGTAGAACAGGGCAAAGTACCCCCTGTTGAGAACATGCTAGGCTGTGCTAACGCATGCGCTATTTTTGCTTTCACTTTCATATTCAAGTCAGCTGATGCCATCTCAGCAAATCGAAACTCCGCCTTGGAAGGAAGTACGCAGGAACTTGTAGACTAGGCAACTCCAAACTACTGTTGTGACGAACCCGCAGGCTACAACCGCTCCCACACAGAAGACATGTTTAACCACATTACCCGAAAAGGGCTGTCCGCCCAAGACCTGTACCCCTACACTGATCTACCAACCACCAGCCCATGCAGAAACGGACTCACACCCATTCTTAAGGCGAAGGAGTTGATCTCTAAATAACAGTTGAGCGAGGACGTGATGAAGCAGTTTCTAGCTGACCGCGGCTCTCTCGCCCTCTACATTTACGCAAGTGACAAGTTCAAGCAGAGCTACGGCGGCGACATCTATGACGGCGCAGACTGTGGAACGGAAGGAATCAATCACGCTGTCACTCTAGTTGGCTACGGAACCGAGGGTGGTCAAGACTACTGGCTCATTCAGAACAGCTACGGGAGCAAATGAAGTGCTTCTTTAGATTCAGTCGGTCTGTAGGTAATGTCTGCAACGTCTTGTCGGATGCTTCCACTTTCGAGATGTAAGTGATTCTCAAGTGTAGGGATGTCAAATACTTGGGGTAAAAAATTACTTGTACAAGACTAAGACTCTTGGGTACCTCAAGAGTCATGGGTACCCATTTACTGACATTCCTTGGGTACCCTAAGACTCTTGGGTACCCATTTACTGACATTCCTTGGGTACCCTAAGACTCTTGGGTACCCAAGGATTCCAATTACTTGGGTACCCAAAGAGTCTTGGGTACCCAAGTATTGAAATTACTTGGGTACCTAAGTATGCAAAATACTTGTACAAACCCAAGACTCTTGGGTACCAAACCCAAGGAATCCTTGGGTTTTGGACAAGAGTCTTGGGTTTTTGATTACTTGGGTGCACCCAAGACTCTTGTTTTGGCAAGTATTTTTTTTACTTGGGTGACCCAAGAGTCTTGCCCAAGTAAAGCAGTATTTCATTCTAAAACATACAATCAACAACAAAATACACTAAAAATCGTAAGTTAAAATTTTCTCACAACCCAAACTCTTGGGTCACTCTTGGGTAAGATGGCGGATATCCTTAGGTCTTGGGTCTTGGGTGCTGACATCCCTATTTAAGTGCCATTCAGGTCAAGTGACATGAATAAATAAAACCAACCAATTTGATTTAAAATTTATTTGTGTGCCTTTGTTTTATTTTCATACGAAATTAAATTCTGGCATGTCAAAATTCATAGATTCAATAGTTAGACCTGAGCCTGAATGACACAGATATGATGACGATGACGTCATCCAAATATTACGGGTCTGCATATATCTTATTTAATTTCTGAAAAATCCCAAATCCATTAAAAACGAGTTAATACAACTTGAGGCTGGATCCTGGTCCAACAGTAAAAGTTTTCGTCACTTGGTGCTCCTCATGAAACTCGGAATCACCCTCGCGTATCATTTCCGCCAGTTATTTCAAGGCTCCGAGGTTCAAAACAGATTTACGTTCCACGCCGAGGATCTCAATGGCTCCATTAGCACCTCTTGATATCGCGTCGCTCACCTCAGCTTCCAGTTTCTGGAGACTCACATCGAGGGAAGTAGTGTAAGACCTTGATTTCATTAGAAAAGTTAACAATTGTTAGCCTTAAGAAACTCGCTTTTAGATTTAGCAATGGTTAACTCCAAAAGCGTGTTTTTTAAGGCTAACAATTGTTAACTTTTCTAGTGAAATCAAGGTCTAAGTCTCTTCCCGGGTTATCATTACAGCGTTGTCAGAATTGTCAAAGTCGAAAAGGAGCTCCCAGCTGCACTGTCCTTGCAGATCTACAGATTCGGTTTCCGAGTTGCCATTGTTTTCTAAAAAACAACAAGATTCTCATTGGTCTTGTGAAAATATGTCAAATAATAATTTAGAAATCCTTGTCACTAAATGAGTTAGCTAAACTAAATGACTGAGCACATAGTTACTGTACAGTTTAATCAACCACCCATCCTATGTGTTCATGTCAGGTAATATTTTTGTATTGAATTACTGCTCCAATTTTATAACACTAATTACTTGTGGGTATTTCCGTGTGTGTACAGTATTCGTGTTATGCTGCATTATGAATACAGTGCTTTTCACTTAAAAAAAAATGCTACATTTTTACATTTAATTTATTTTATTATTTATCAAACAGATCGCTTAATTTTGTAACAAACAGTTTCAAAATCCTACAGGTGACTCAAACTTGTACGAACATGAGGCAATGACTAATTTATTTTATTTTATTTGGAGCTATAATTTTATGTTTTGTTAACCAATTAAATATAAAAATTTTGCATGTGTCATGGATCACAACAACAGCGCCCCCATAATTCCTTTTTTTTAAATAGTAATTCCAGATTTATTTTAAAGTCCGTGTATTTTGAAAATTTCCAACCCGCATGCATACTGCGCAACCATGACCGTCAATTTGATTGTGTCCATCATTCATCAATGAGCCATGCATCCGGATTTGAGAAGTTCAAACACACTGTGTAATATTCAATGAAATGAAAGAGAGCATTATTAAAAAATATTCGTTTATAAATTACTTACTTCGTATAACTACATGATACGACCTGAACCAGGAAACTATATGTAAGGGCTACAAACAAACAAATATTTAAAAGTTAACATACAGCCGTTGTGGCAACCAAAGTCTGCATCCAGTTTCCGGCATATGTCCATGTTTTTGCAGGGCGTATTTAGAACGGCGTTTGTAACGGAAAAACTGACTGCAAGGATGCACAGAGCAGCTGCTGCAAAAAACCACAAGAATCCCGATCTTACAGCCATTATCTCAATTTAAAACTCTGCAAAATACAAAAAAAAACAATAAAATTCTATACTATACTTTGCTATACGCATTATTGTATGATACTTTTTGCCTAATTTAGTACGATTTCTTACCCTTGAATAACAACCTGGTTTTTAGATGCTGAGCATCTATAGGAATGGCTATGTCCGTCTGTCTGTCTGTCTGTCTGTCGATGTGTGATTTTTTTTCGTGCTCCACTGGTCACAGTTTTCAATTTAATTTTTTCAAATAAATTTTAAATGATGGCGAATGCGATGGAATAGAACCCTATTGTTTTTGGAATTAAACGGTTTTACCAGTTTTTCACAATTAACGATATAATGGACCAACTTTTTAGCATTAAAATGCATGCAGGAAAAACGGGTCTTTGGCAAGACTTTACATGCATTTCAATTTCAATACTTGCCACTGAAGCTTAGTAGGTAGGTACATGCGCCGCACGTTCCATATACTTGACATTCAGTAGATATTCGTATTATAGAAAACATCCGATGAACAAACATAGGGTTTTACTAGTAGGAATCAAGGGATCGTCCATAAATTTCGTCAAACAAACTTTACAATTTTAGGGACCCCCACAGTTATAAGTTCAAAAATTAGCTTAAAATATATCCTTAGCATAGAATTTAACTAGAATACATGCAGGGATCGCCCATAAATTACGTCATACCAATTTTACCATTTTAGGGACCCCCATTGTCATTAGTTAATTGTTTCTTAGGATCGTTTGCAAAAGACGTCACAAAATTATTATACGTTTATTGGAATCGCCCGTAAATGATACGAAAAAAATATCCCTCGTTTATTAATATTGTCTGTAAATGAATTTACAAAAAATATCACTGGTTTATTAGGATCGTCTGTAAATGACGTCACAAACAATATTACTCGTTTATCAAAATAGTCCGTGAATGACGTTACAAAAATAACTCTTTTATTGGGACTGTCCGCAAATGACTTCAAAAAAATATAAATCGTTTATTAGGATCATCCGTAAATGACGTCACAAAAAATTTTACTTGTCAATTGAGATCGTCCGTTAATAAGGTCAAAGAAAATATCATTTGTTTATTGGGACCGTCTGTTGATGACGTCACAAAAAATATCACTTTTTTATTAGGATCGTCTGTAAATGACGTCTCAAAAAATATGAGGGTGACGCGCAAATGATGTCACGTGAAAATTTCTTCTACATGTCACGGACTGACCTATATGTGTTATACATGTTCAGAGATCGTCCATAATAACGTCCCTCAAATACCATAGTTTCTAGTATCCCAAGTCCCAACGTTAAATTTGTTTTCATCCTATTATAACTACATGTCACGTACTTACCTATATGCGTAACAGATATTCAGGGATTGTCTATAATGACGTTATTTGTGATTGGTGCAATTTATAAAAAAAATTCAGCACTATTAAATTACATGCTACAAACATTGGTATATGTCTTACTGATTGAAGAGGAGCTTCCGTAAATCTTATATCATCTTTTAGCGTAATATAAATTGTCTTGCGCCTTTGTTGAAGCTCAGCATCTACTTCGGGCCAGCCCACGGTCGACAAATCCGGCGCGAAGCGCCGGATTTTTAAAAGAATTAGATTGCTCAGTTTCACAGGAAATTCTCAGATTCGTAGTTTTTTTTTTCGTTTCCTTACCCCAAGTGGTTCTATGGCAGAAATGCAATAATTGTTTGAATTTTAATTCCCCTAATTCGATGAATGCTTTAACGAAGTATCAATGCATGACTGTTGATTAATAAAAAAAATAACAAATTGAACTTAATTATTTATGTAATCATATACTACACTCAATGAATTGATTGTCACATTGTGAAGTAAATGAATTCAAGCTTTGAAAATAATTGTAAATACAGAATTCATTTCCTATTCAATTATTTAATCTATGAATCGCGGTTTGAAAACAAAAAGCAATTTTGTAGAATTAATTCAGAATTGAAATGAAAATTATTTGCATATTCAACGCATGAATTGAAATCCCATCTGCTGTGCTGATTATTTTAAATAAATAAGATGACTGACTTACTAGAAACTAGGCCCTGCCTACGGCAGAAGCATAACCTTTGATGCGGCCTTGAAAGCTCTGCGTTAGAAGGATTATGAAATAACTTTGATATTTGCATGTACCAGCGACAAATCGTGGGGACACATTTCCTATGAAGTGGGCGACAAACTTGTATTAATTTTTATGTAACGCATTGAAAGAATTGGTCATAGCATTTTAAAGTGCTGATATTAAACCCTTAGACTTGGTCCTGTATAAACAAGAAATAATGACGTCATCTAAAGGGTGTGGGGTTGAAGATAACTTGTCCAGCTTCTGGAACACCCCGGGGCCATTGAAAATGAGTTAGTACAACTTAAGGTGGGATTTTTCTTTCAAAATAATGACTGTAGTCAGCTGGTGTTCTTGCAAAGTCTCCACTCAATACTTTGCAGTCGGCGAAGACTTTACAGGGATGATGTGGAATGGTGTCTGTGCCGGAAACACTGACATCAAAGATGTACATAGCAACCGCTACAGAAAACCAAAACAGTCCCGATCCTTCAACCATTGTCCCAGTAGGACCTGTCAACTCTGCAAAATTCAAAAAATATGAAATATATGTGCGATACTTTGCCAAATCAGTTAAAAATATTATTTCACTAATTTTTTACGTTTTCTCACACTTCATTAAAAAACTCATAAATATTTAAAATGCTGTGAATTTTGAGCCTCAAGAGTGTGTTCTAGATTCTTTTATCGTTAGTAAACATTCAAACAAATAAGAAATACATTTATTATTCAATTTTAATCGGTTCTATTTCAATCAACGCCTTGATGAAGTAACAATGCCTTATTATTCATATTAAAATCCAATTTTTATTAGTGTAAAATAGAAAACAAGTTGCATTATAATCTATGCAATTGAATTCTGCACACAATAAATTGATTAGCACATTTTTCCTGTCTCTGATTAATTTTTCTAATAAATTTCGTTCTAGATTACTTATTATGTAATTAAATTCTTTCACAATTTAAATAAATTCGATGCTTTTTACTATGTATGAAAAAAAAAGCTACAGTTTTGAATGAAATGACTTTTATTATTCCTCAAACAGATGGTTTAATTTTGTAACAAACAGTTTTAAAATCCAACAGGTGACTCACACTTGTACGAAAATGAGGCAATGACTAATTGATCTAATTATTTTAATTTTCAGCTATATATTTTTAGATAACCAAATGCATATACAAATTTAGCATGTGTCATAGTTCACAAAAACGCAAAAATTATTCGTTTACTAAATGGTTATTCAAGATACATTTTCAAATCCTACACTTAATGAATTGATTGTCACATTGTAAAGGAATTAAATTCAAGCCACGATATTTGAATATTTAATCCATAAATCGCGGTTTGCTTACAAAAAGCAATCTCATTCGACTAAATTCAGCATAGAATTCAAAATAATTTATAATTCAATATATGACATATGAATTGAAATTAAATTCGCTGTGCTGATAAATTTAATTAAACAAAATTATTGACCTACTAGAAATTAGGCGCTGCATACGGCAGCAGCGGAAAAGAGGACGCGGCCTTAAAGGTTTGGCATTAGATAGGAGCATGAAGTAATTAACTCTGTAATTTCACTGTAGCAGGGACAAAGAGTAGAGGCAGAGTCCCAATGTAGTGGGCGAGGAAAGTGTATAATTTTTTTATGAAAATATATCGAAGAGTATACGTTGTATGAAATATAATTTCAAGATTATCCAGTTTAAGTGATCAAACTCATGTAAAAAGTCACATATTGTATGTGAAGAATCAAAATGACCAATACCTTTTTTTGGCTAACAGCAATATCTACTATCTACAAAAATACTGAAATGTATTGAAAGCATGGAAAGAGAACATTTTGCACTTTTAAAAAACATAGAATTAGCATATTTTGCACCTTTTTATAAACATAGTATTAGAACACTTTGCACCTCATTGAAAACAGTAAAAAAACATTTTGCAACTCTTTAAAAAATGGTATTGGAACATTTTGCACCTCTTTGAAAACATGGTATTAAAACATTTTGCACCTTTTAAAAATCATGGTATAAGCACATTTTGCACTCTTTCAAAAACATAAGAGAGAGAAAGTAAAAAGCTTTATTTACACTGGTACACAATCGTAATTGCCTAAAAGACACAGTAACAAATATACATTGTTTAGAAATAAGTATTTAACAATTGATCAATGTAACTAGATACATCAAGGTGTAAAAAACAATTTATGTAGAAGTTAAGGCATATAAATGATGATGTGCAATTCTGTTCGATCCTCGAATTGCGGCCAAAATAACTTCTTTAACCATAGAATGTGGCGGAATGAATCTTTTTCTGAAATCTTCAAAAAACTGTGTAATAGTACCCCTAGCACCTACAAGCAGTCCTATCACTTCCATTTTCTCCAATCCATACTGCTTCGTGAAAAAAGGGATACACTTGTTATATATCGCTTGCTTCTCCAAATCTACTTCATTAGCTTGATCAACATTTTTCTCAAATCTCACTGTGGGGTCAATAATGTACCCGACTCTAGATTGCTCATCGTAGCAAAGAATGTCTACACGTTGACTTGTTGCAGTACATGTGACTTCCTCGTGAACTTTCCAAAACCGCTGAGCACCAGAAAATGCTTTGCGTAGATATTTGGCAATGATAGACCGAATTTCATGATGTCTTGTATTTCGCAGTAAATCTCCTTTAGAGCAGCTGCCAAGGACATAGCTAAGGGTTTCTCTCTTGTTACAGTGACGGCAACAAGGTTCACCCAGACAGCGACCTGGAATAGACTTAACTGGGTACACATTAGCAGACATTTTTAAAATTGACACCCATTCTGAAGATGTTAGACCTTCTTTATTTATAATAATGCGATTTACAGTTGGGTATTCTTGAAAAACTTTGACTCCAATGCCTTTTTGAGGCAATTCACACCATTTATTGTATTCTCGGTCCCGTAACTTTTTGCGCAAAATTTGACCTGGTTTAGTTTTAGGACGAGAAGCAACCAATGCATCAATTTCATTGGCATCCAATTTCAGGGAACTTATACATTGCTGCATTTCATCTTCCACCTTACGAACATAAGGGATATTCTTATCTTTTGAAGAAAGCAAAGACACTCAAATATTATACTGCTGAATAAACGCCTCCCATGTGGCACGTACAATTTGAAGCCCCCGATGACTTTTGGTAGCATACAGCATAGCATCAGGAGTGTCTGCAGGAAGTCCAATGATCTCTTTAACTGATCTTTTGACCATTTTGTCCAGATCCAGCAAAAATTTCGAGGATAATTTGTGTAAAGGAGCTGTTTGGAGGGGATAGATTAAGGACGGCCAAAAAAATTGGTTTATGACTTTTAATTTCTGATTTGGGTATAACATTGGCGTACCCACTAGGTTTTGCAAATCTTTTCCAAAATTTTTGATTACTTTTGCTGGATCAAAAATAATTTTATCTGTGAAATTAACCCCCAGATACCTAATACGCTCACCACTTTTGATAGCAGTAATCTTGCAGTTTGCATCAAGAACGAGAGGGTCTTCACTTAAGGTACCTTTTCGTATATTAATTATCTTCGACTTTTCAAAATTAATTTCGTATCCCACTTTTCTAAAATTGTCAATAGCAATCTTGGTGAGTACTTTAGCTGCTTCAACTGAATGAGCAAATAAGGCGACATCGTCTGCAAACCCTCTAGCGGAAATATTCGGAACATCACAATAAATAGGGAACCCGTATTCTTTGGAAATTTCATGCTCAGTAAGTTCTTTTAAGACATATTAGAATATTTTGTGCCTTTTAAAAATCATGGTATTAGCACATTTTGCTCTCTTTCAAAAACATGGTATTAGCACATTTTGCACCTTTTTAAGAACTCCTTATTAACATTCTACGCGTAATTCCTATTTTGTTTGTATGACATAGCTCATTTTGATTTTATAGCTTAAATTGAGTATAGGTCACTCTGCTTCTCCAAAGACGATGTAATTAAGGCTCTGTACACTACTCGGTTTGAATAAGAATGATATGTATATTTCTTGTATCATTCTATTATGTAAAAGATGAATCCTAATTTTTTTAACAGATTAATGCTTATACACTTTGTGTGCCCTAATATACAACACAACGCTCGGATATTTGATTTTCCAATTTAAGTTACTCCCCGGTCCTGTTTGTAATAATGATTCCATACTTTGATACTATCCAATTGACGGACAAGTTCACGTCGCCACCATGCCATGATCCTCCATGTATCCTCATCTTGCGTTTTAGATAATAACAAATTACACAAATTCTCGCTAAAATATTGCACCAATTGTAACGTTGGTTAATGCTGCCATTTTAAAATGCTTAGATTAAACCGTTCGACTTGGTCCTGTATGAACAAGTAATGATGACGTCATCTAATGAACGTGGGGTTGAAGATAGCTTGTCCAGCTTCTGAAACATCCCGGGCCCATTAAAAACGAGTTGGTACAACTTCAGGCTGGATCTTTCTTTCACATTAATGATTGTAGTCAGCTGGTGCTCTTCTTGAATCTCGGAATTGTCAGGATTGTCCACCTTTATCATTTCCTGCAGTTTTTTCACGGCTTCAAGACTCGAACTACTAGGCTTTGGATCCACGCTCAGGACCTCAACCACTGCATCAGCACCTCCAGAAATGGCTCCACTCACCGTAGTGACAAGTTTTCTGCGACTCACACGGAGAGATGTCGTGTAGGTCACTTTCCGGGTAATTGCTCCGTCGTTTTCCACATTGTCAACGTCCACAAGGAGCTCCCAGCTGAACTGCCCTTTTAGGTCTACGTTTCCAGGTTCCTTCTTTGCAATTTTTTCTACAAAAATGTTTTCAATTAGTTTGTTACATTTTAAGAACTGATGCTGGACAATCTGGCAAAATGTAGTTACCTTGACTGGTAGTTGAATCGCAATTAACTAGAATTAATCTCAACACAAAAATACTGAATAAAATTGAAGGAAACATTTTCACAAAGTCAAAGTCACAATTTAAACAGTTTATATACTTTCATACGTAATTGTCTGTGGCTTGTAAAAAAAATATCTGTGACTTTTAAAAGTCAATAAAATTGTGTGTTACTGCATTTCGTGCCTAATTTTGAAAAAGACACGTTCAGCAAACTAAATCGCACAATGTCAGGGCCGGATAATTCGTCTAGCGCAGGCAGACCCCGCTGTCTGAATTTTCAAAAAACATGTAAATGGAACATTTTGCACTTTTTAAGAATATTCAAATATAATATTTTTATTTTTGAAAAACATGCAGAAAACAATTCTACATTCTAAAAACGTGGAAATAAAATATTTTCTACTTTTTTAAAACATGTCAATGGAATACATTGCACTTTTCAGAAATATTAAAATAATAGAATTTAAAACATGTAACCAATTTTTTTCTCTACATTTTGAAAACACGGTAATAAAACAAAAATTTGCTACATTTCTCAAAACATGTAAACGGCACACTATTGAATTTTCAAAAACATGTAAATACAACATTTTGCTTTATTAAAAAAATCTAGTAATAAAATTCAAATAGTGGGGCTTGTTTGGAGATATATTGCTGCCTTAAAGCAATTCCTTAGCCCGGCCCTGTACATTACGTCACAAAAGAACAATTCACATTACTACAAAACTATTGTTGAGCATGTAGACATTAAATTTGACAATAATAATTAATTTTTAGTTAGATTATTTTATGTATTCTAAAATCTGAGCATCCTGTATAAAATTCCATCCTCCGAGCTTTCAATATCATGTGACGAAAATTAATTAGTTTCTATTCGGCATCATTAGTCCCATGGCCAATGAGGAGGTTATGCTGATGGTGATGACGCTCTTGGCGCAGGTGGATTCACTTGATTTGCACGTGACCTTGACCTTCGCGGGGGGATATTTCCTATCTTTAAGAAGGCAGCTTTCATCGTAGGGGACATTCGGCAGGTCGATTAGTCTACTTAAATAGTTTCCATCTACAAATAACTGGCAGCAGCAAAAAACAGTAATCAAAATCTACTGTTCAGAATTACTGATTATATGTTTGGAAAACTTTTTTAAATTCAATGTTTTACAATTTTTTCATTAAATCAAAACAAAAGGTCATGAAAATCTTTTTTTTCATTACCTTACATTAAAATTGGTAGCTTTAATAATACAAAAATTTGTGTAAATATTTGTTTTCGTTCTAAAAACGTGAATTTTAATGTTAGTTTGAAATTTTGGAAAACAAAAATACAAAAATAATCGTACACGTAATTTGCACTAAACAAATTGGCTCATGGAATTTTGCAATATTTAAGTTGACCTGATTTACATTGTACTTGTCACTTCGTATACTGCAAGTACTCCACCGCGAATCCAATTCTTATCTCATTTAATGCAAAATATAATACTTATACTACACACCTATCTCATGAATGGGTCAAACTTTCAAAATAGACTTCACACAGTGAGTGAACTCACGTGTAATCATATGGAGATTAAAATTCATTCAACTCCTGGTTATCGATTTTATCTATTTAGTTAACCCACATTTTATGAATGCGAGCAACAGAAACACTGACCTACTCATCCTGAGCCAGTAGCCAGTTCAAATTTTGTTTCTCAGTACACCCAACAGCAACAGAAGGAAACATACCTACAAATTAACTCCAATTTAATTTAAAATGATTTCTAAAAGAGCGCCTATTAGCATCCGTTTTGAACATAATGCAACTTTATTGTTGCTTGTAGTAGTGACGTCACTGGCAACTGCTCAAGCTCAACTCCCATCGCTCTTGATTGCCACAGGTCATGGCATCCGCCAAATTTCGTTGGATGGACAAAATGTAAGTCACCAATTAAAAAGTCCTACACATTCTATTTTTGACCCCTCAATTAATTCGCTTTCATGGTACCGAATTATTTCAGACAACTCAGCATCTCCTACAAGAATCGAGAACGTCGAGCGTGGACTACGATTTTCAGACCAACACAATGTTCTGGTCCAGTTACAAAGACAAAAAAATGTACACGGGTAAAATCGCTCAAGGCGTTGAAAAATCTATCGTGGTCCACGATCCTCATTCAAATATTCATGCGATCGCCTACGATTGGATTTACGGGAACGTCTACTGGACCGACAACGACAAAGATGAAATATCTGTCTCTACCAAAAACGGAACCTTCAAGAAAGTTCTTTTTAAAGACGGAATTTATAATCCGTCATCCATCGTCGTCAACCCACTCAACGGGTAAATAAAACTAATTTTAAAATTGAAATTAAAATGGCGCGGCTTTCAAAAACGTCAAAACGTGTAATGTAAAACTTTTGAAATGAAATTACAAGATGGATGCACTGGACGGACACGACGTTGGACCGCATCGAAAGAGCGGCAATGGACGGAACTGGACGGGAAGTGATTCTGAGTGCAGATATTGTTAGATATCCTTCCGCCCTCACAATTGACTTCCAGCCAAATCGAATTTACTGGACACAAAATGACCCTTTTTCCATTTCCTCCTCTAATTTCGATGGTTCGGATATAAAACCAATTTTCACTGGGAATCAGCAGCAATCTTCGGCCAAGAGATTTAAAGCCATAGCAACGTTCCAAGAGTCTGTCTACTGGATCGAGCCTAACAGCAGAACTGTGTACAGGGCAAACAAAGACGATGGTGGAAATTTGGTTGGACTCTTTAAATACGTAAGATTAGTATACAATTTTGTAAAACAACTTAAAAACACCTACAAAATATTAGGTCACATTAATTTGTGGAATTATTTTGGCAGAACTCTACTTTGTACGACATCAAAGTGTACGATGAAGCAAGGCAGCCACACGGAGAAAATGCCTGTGAAAAACGGACTAAAAAATGTTCTCACTTTTGTTTCCCAGTTTCGGCTTCGGTTCAATCCACTGCTACTGATTCTGTATCCACTTCCTGCGCATGCCCCAACGGGCTAAAACTTTCTGCAGACGGAAGAAACTGCATTTAAAGATGCATAGAATTACAACTGTTTTGGTTATTTTAGATTCTTAAATAGCAGCAAAATATAGATGTGTGTATATTAGGCAATAGTATATATGCCCGGTTGATTAACTACTTGACATTTTTAATTTTATTGTAATAACAAATAGAATCAATAAGATAACAATAATAAATACTGACCATAAAACATTTAATTCAATGTGACATACATGATGTACATATGCATATTGTCGGCAAAGAATCAAATCCGACTATCTCCTTCTGGCGGTAAAAGCGATACTGTATAACTCCATTTTTTTCCAAATACTGTTAAAATGAGCAAAACCAACAATATGTGCCAAGGCAGCATTTTGACGCTTTTGTTGGGGCATCGTCCATTAATGACGTCACACAAATCATTGCTATCTCATAAAACACTTACTCCCTTTATAAAAGCCTTCTTGCAGCTCATCTGTAATAAAAAGAGAAGGTGGGTTCTTAAAGAGTATTAATTTATTTAGCGGCTTATATGGACGATCCCTTAACAGAAACAACTGCTTCCTAACATGCTTCAATTATAGTTTTTCTAGCCTTTATTTTATGGTATTTTTTAAAAAATGCAGATAGTCAGTTTTGCTTTTATCACGAAAAGGAGATGGTCGAATTTGATTCTACTCCCATGATAAAGCACCTATCGAAATGAAATTAATTGTAAGTTCACAATTTAACGTAATCGCGGTCGATATCCTTGGATATGGAACACATAACAATATGGTATCAAGTTATCAAGTCCTGGAATTAAAAATAATCCTGTACACTTGAAAATTTGAAGAAGGAGTCAAACAACAGGGTATAGAATTCGATCTAAAACAAAACGCGATCAATCATCTGTCAAACTTAAAGATTAAACTGGACGAACAATTGTAATCAATTGTAATTAATCACTAAAACTATAAACACTTTCAAAAGCATTCCTCTTGTTCGCTCAAGTGTACTAGTTAAACCGTGATAAGCAGCAGACGGTATTGTATAATTAGTTATTCTTTCAATTGACTCGAACCTGTAATACAACTGTATCGTTCAAACTGTAAAATAATTACAAAATCTAATTTTTTGCTAATTTTTTACGCTGGAGTTTGTTTTTCTGCCGTTTTTGTTTATTTACATAACAGTTAAGAATGAAATCCTTGATTTGTATCGTTGCTGCAGCAGTGACGCTGCTGTCCATAGCAACAACTGGTGCTCTCCTCAATCCGTATGATGCATTGGAAAAGCATATGGGTGCGAATTAATTTATCTTTTGTTTATTTAGTAGACATTTCACATGCAACTTAAATAGAGTATATTTTTTAAATGTTTTTAAAATATTAAAATTCATTATCAAAATTGTTTTATTTATTTCCATAGCTAATCCAGCCAACGTGTTCAAGTCAGACGAGATGCAGGTCAAGCTTCAAAAATTAGGATCAGGTCCCTATGGCGAGGAATTTAACCAATTTTACGAAATCTTCCAATAAAATTACGCTATATATCGCGGTGCCTTCACTGGAGCCTTCATTGACATTCACGGGATATGCGAGGCCACTGCGGGTTTCAACGTTACTTACGCCAAAGAGATTGGCAAGCTTGGAGCCGCAGCCCAGACCCAATGGAGCCTTGAAATACTTCAAGTTCTGTACTTTGAAATTACTGAAGATACGCCCATGGCCCAAGTGGCAGTTACAATTAACAATCTTATCTCACACGCAACTGGGACAATTGATGGTTTCAAGAAAAGCATCTTTCGTCTTATAGAAAAGGAAGATCCGGAGGTGCTTCTACGTGCGCAGACTGTCTACTTCATTGCTGAGGAAAATATGAACGGTGCGTTTGACCCAACTATTAAATATTTGAAACCGTTTATGCCAAATCAGTAATCACCCGCTGCCCATTTAAATTACCACTTGCCTTTAATGATTAAAATTTAATTTAAGTGGGACAATATTCAATCGACCACTTTACAGCATAGCATGTAATTAGTGTAATAAGATAAGAATTTAATAATTATTATTTAATACATAATTATTTATGAGCAATGAAAATAATATTTTCAACATAAGCATGTACTTATTAAGTTTAATAAAATCAAAATATATTATAAGTGTAATTGCGCATGCGCATGGCTATACAAACTAAATTTGCAAGCGCCTATGGCTATATTAATTGAATGCATATTCACATAGCAATACAAATATTATGCGCATGCGCAAGGCTATGCAAATTAAATACGTATGAGCATTATGACCCTAGAAGGTCACATAACTTCCGTTCCATTTTAGGCTTAATAAATAATTCTCCATTCCTGATTGACACTGTACTTCTTCTTATACATTTGGGGCGTCGTCTTCTTTCCAGTTCTACTGGACCTGCAATTTTCGAAATAACCCCCAGACAAGAAGTGACCAGTTCCTCGATTTCAAAAGACGACACTGCTTCCATTGTTAACAGAGTAAATTGCCCATTGTTGTTTGTGCGCAGTCAGAGAACGCCCCTCCCCCTTGACGCATTTTTCTGTTGCCTCGAAAAAAACTTTCCCATTTTCCACATTTTCAAAGGAGAAGTAGCGTCCATTTTCAAACGAATGCACTGTCCACTTTTGATTCTTCCCACCTGCGTAGTTGTAGAAGGGGTAGGTGTAAATGTTTCCGAATTTGCTTGCATAGAGCGTGTAGTTCACATGGCGCATGCTCTCTATGATGATGTAGCCGGTCCGCACAAAAACAAGTCTGCGGATACTCGCAGGCAGCGCTGATTTAACAGACTCAAGTTTAGCCTGGTCTGCTGTGTTGCTATTGGTGGCCAATTCATTCTTGACTCTCCAGGCAAGCACACTCATTAGCGGGTTGTTGTCAATTTCTTGGTTTTCCCGCAATAGTTAGAACAGTTGCGAATACGCAGAAGCTTGGATATTGGGCATTGCGACCGCGGCGCCAATTGCGGCTACAAATTCAAGTAGGTGTTTAGTAGATTTGACCCCTTTCTTTGTATATGTAGCATGTATGAGCTGTGGGAGGTACATAGTTATATTTTTCGTCCCCTGGGGGGTTTTCTGTGTGTAATTCAAAATTCGCCCAAATCTGCGTTCCATTATGGCATCCGCCCAGTTGTTCAAAATCTCATTAGGTGCCACACTTAGTTCAGGCTTAGCAAGGCTTCTGGTTTGGGTTTTGAGAATGCTTCCATTGCACATGCGCACACCAGTGCTATCTAAATCTGTACTGCAGTTGCGCAGAAGGTTCTGTACACGCTCGTGGAATGCTAAATATGATGAACTATTTTTGTTAGTGTTTTGCAAAATAGCATCGAACCGTTGAATAATTTGTTGAGCAGTAACTGTAGCGTTTTTCTCAGTATTTCCAAAAATCATGCTATCAAACTGGTCGTTGTCCTGGGGGACCAAATCAACATCTTTTGTAAGTTCAGAAAATGACAGAAATGAACCCATGCTCTTGAAATCTGTGTAAAACTGGTCTAAAATTTTAGAAGCAGATGGTGTTTGATTGCAATGGACCAAATCTTGAGCCAACAGACGTATTTTAGCAATTTCTGCATCTTCAGTGTCCAGATTGTTATCAATGATCTTGCTCAGATTTTTGTTTAGAATATTCAACTGATTCTAAGAGCTTCTCCTGATCTCCACGTATTTCACCTCGAGATCCTCCTTGTTTTGGTAAAATTGTGCTTTAAGGTTTGAGAGCTTCTCATCGTGAGACTTTTGCGCTTGCGCAATGCGATGCTGATTATTTTTCACGAGGTCAGTTGGGATGTTGTTTCGATTTGACTTTAGTTGTTGGACTGCTTTGTTTGTGTGACTCAAAAGAGCGCTGCAGGAAGCCATTGTCACCGTATTTGGCAATGTATTATTTTGAAAATTTGTGGTGGCAAAATTAATCTTGGAAATTTGAATGATGAGCCTTGTGGACTCGTCTGCTAGAAACTGAATCGTTTGAAGTTGTTGAGCGGGAATAAAACAGTAGATGGAGTTTACTTTTAACCTACTACTGGTAACCAGTTCAGCTTCAGACGCTGGTATAGGAGACTCTTGTACAGATTTCGTCACATTAGCTGGTCGCATCGTGCAAATTAATTTAAATTTGCCCTCCATTTCCAAACGTTTTCTTGACATAAAACTGTTCCAAGGCTCGACAAAAGCAGGGTACGAAAAATCCCTAGTTTGAGACCCATTGTGAGAGGTTGAATTGCTTAATTTTAAAAACCCCTCTTGTTACCTGAGTTGTAATGTAGCAACACTAAAGTATTTAGTTCAAATTTGCAAGTAACGAGCTGAAAATTGAGCTTAGCTGTGTGAAAAATTGTCTGGTTTAAAACTGGCTCAGGATAATTACTACACATTGTAAAACCCTGCACACAATAAAGTGACTCAGAAATAGAGGCGTTTATTTTTTGAGGATGAGACACATATTATTGAGCTGGACAGAAAGGAAGATTATCGCGGCTGAAATAGCAAAATTGCCGTTGTCAAATTCACACTATGAAGGCAGACATACAGTTACGACCGAAAGTATCCGGACAGCTGGGCTCGCAAATTTTGACCTTGAATAGATTTGAAACTATTGATGCACATATCACTACATGTTTATAGGCGTGTTCGGAGACTTTATTTATTGAGTGGAGAGAGTAGTTAATTAGTAGGAAGTACCGGGTAGTGTAGTGGTAGGGAGATGCTGGGATGCTGGGAGTCGAGAGGCTGGGGAGGCTGGGACCCAGGCAAGGTAGGTAGGTAGGTATGTAGATAGGCAAAGGACAGAGAGAGAGAGGGGAGATTTAATTCAATTAACTGAACAGCAACGCTAAGGGATTAGTGGGAGATTTAATCCAATTAACTGATATGCAATGTTATGGGATGAGTGGGGGATTTAATCCAATTAACTGATATGCAATTTTATGGGATTAGTGAGAGATGGATGTAGATAGGTGGTAGCATTACCATGTATAATTGAATTAGAAGTTATTGAACGGAATGTGATTTGAGGGAAAGCGAGTCAATGCATAGTTATTGCTGTCAATAATATGGGTATTTGCTGCGGCGTGCTAATTATAATGCGTTGTGTAAAAGCAACGTAAACATATGTGCAGCGCCATATAATAAGATGCATCATCCAGGCCAATCAAATTATGTATGGGCTGTACTAGTACACAGGCAGGTTTATATATAAAATTACAATTTTTCTGATTTTAATAGCCTTATGAAATGTATATACCTGAGATGGCGAGCAGCGTCTTGGGATTAAAAAAAAGGATAGGGAGCCAGACATGTGACAAGGATCATGTAGGTTGGTAGGTAGGTATGTAATTTAATCCAATTAGGTGAAATTCAATAATATAAGAGGGAGATGCAACTGAATGGGGAATTAGCCAGTTTGTGGTATTTACATATGATTTCAACTGTACGAGTCGGCCAACAGGTTGTTTTTCCGTGGTAATAAATATTTTTCCTTCGTTTCACTCTTTAGTTTTTTTCAGAATGTACAGGCCTATCGTTTATATTTTATACGTGCCTCAATCAATACGCAAATTGTTCTTATAATCCATTCGCATGTTTTTGCTTTGAATAAAAACAAAATCAAATGTGAAGAAATGCGCAATTTGGACGTCATGCTGTGGTATTACAAACGTTTTTAGCTGACAAATCACAATTTAAAATATTTAAGATACCAATATAAAAACAACACGCTATTTTTTGGTTCTATACATAGAGGTTGCTACAGCTTTTCGACGTTGAGTTAACGACTTTAAATTAAATAAATTACGTAAAGATTTTTCATAACTCAACTGATTAGTGCAGCTACATACTATTATCTCTACTACAAAAACTACATTGCCCACAATAAAAGAAATACGAAATGCACTACACTTTTATGCTTCAGGAAACAAAAACTGCGTGATAAAACAAATTTCTGTAATCAATACGCATGTTGTGTCTGTATTAATAACGCATTAGGACATTATTCAATACGCATGTGTCATAATAATTTCTCATTGCGAATCCACTTAGTACGCATTGAGACACTAATTAATTCTCGTGTCTGTGTGAATAACACATTGTGATTTTAATCAATACGCATCATGAGTCAAATCAACACGCATGTTTTGTTTTCGATATTTACGCATTGCAAATTAAAGCAATATGCATTGAGACACTTATTAGTACGTATGTTGTGATCACATATTGTACCCATAGCTACTGTAATCAAAACGAATTGAGACTCTTATCAGTGCGTATGTTGTGGGTAAAATAAATAAACATTGTGACTATAAAGAAAACGCATATGGATTTCACCCAATAATCATTGGGACGCTAATCAATACGCATCAGTGCATTAACAAATCCGTGTTTTGTGTCTCTGATATTAACGCTTTGCTACTTTAAATATTACGCATTGTGACGTACATAAATATGCATGTTGTTACTGTAATATTTACAAATAGCGACCAACATCTATACGCATTGAGACATTAATCAATATGCATATTGCGTCTTCAATAAATTTGCATTGCAACCTCACACAATAAGCATTAGGACGTTAACCCATCCGCATGTTGTGACTCAATTATTTATGCATCGCTATTTTATGCATAACACATTAGGACACTTGTCGATACGCGTGTTGTGTCTCTGATATTAACGCTTTGCTACTTTAAATATTACGCATTGTGACGTACATAAATATGCATGTTGTTACAGTAATATTTACAAATAGCGACCAACATCTATACGCATTGAGACATTAATCAATATACATGTTGTTACTGTAATATTTACGAATAGCGACCAACATCTATACGCATTGAGACATAAATCAATTTACATGTTGTTACTGTAATATTTACGAATAGCGACCAACATCTATACGCATTGAGACATAAATCAATATGCATGTTGTTGCTGTAATATTTACGAATAGCGACCAACATCTATACGCATTGAGACATAAATCAATATGCATGTTGTTGCTGTAATATTTACGAATAGCGACCAACATCTATACGCATTGAGACATAAATCAATATGCATGTTGCGTCTATAATAAATTTGCATTGCGATCATACACAATACGCATTAGGACGTTAACTAATCTGCGTGTTTTGCCGTTTTGAATTACACATTGCAACTTTAATCATTATTAGTACACTCTTTTTTAAGCTTACATTAAATCAGCATTGTAGATGTATACAATACGCTCCAAGTTTATAATTTGTGCGCGTTTTGGGCCATTCCTAATTCAGAAATTCAAATTTAAACAATACGCACTGAGACACTATTTAATAAATATGTTGTGTCTCCAATAATTTTGCAGTGCGACTTGATAAAGTACGCATTCGGACACAGTGTAATAAGCATGTAGTATTTATAGATTACGCATTGTGACTTTTATTAATACACATTGAGACATTTTTCAATACGCATGATGTGATATTAATTATTATGCACTGCGGCTTTAATCAGTACGCATTGAGACGTTAGTCAGTATTTACGTTGCGTCACTAATAATGACGCCTAACTACTTCATGTAGTATCCATCTAGACGTTAATTCAAAAAGGTTCTTGTTTTCTAATTACTTAAACACAGCATAATAGTTCATTGCAAACTAACAAGTTAATGAATAGCATGTTGTGAATGTAATAATTACGCATTGTAAATTTATACAAAACGCACTGACACGCTAACTAATACGAATGTTGCACTTCTAATATTTACGCATTGCTACTTTAACTAATATGCACTGTGACGTAAATCAATACGAATATTGTGACATAAATATTTACACATAGCAGCCCACATCAATACGCATTGATACACAACTTAACACGCTTTAGAATGTTCAACAAAAATCATTAATACGCTAATCAATACGCATGTTTTGTCTTTAGCAATAAAAATTGCGACTTTAATAAAAACGCATGCTGTCTCTAATATGTTTGCGTTACTACTTCAATTAGTACCCATGATGTGTCTTTAATATAAACGCATACAGGCTAGCTTTAACGCATTTATACTCTAATTATCACACATGCCTTTAAGTAATACAAATTGAGACGCCAATCAGTACGCATGCTGTGTGTTTAATAGATAAGCTTTGCACCTTTAATCAATACAAATTAAGATGTTATATGGGCATTATGCTTTGAGTTCTTAAATTGCTGTTCAAACAAAATCACAACTTAATATATTTTACCCACCATTTATTAAACAACGAGCATAATTTTAAATTATGTACACAAGCTGTCACAGGTTCACAAAATTAGACTGATCGTTCTACATAGCGTAAACTACATAAACAAGAAAAATGTTTTAGAACAAGATTGACTAGTACAGCTATTCACTGCAAACTGCAACACACACATTATGAAATATTACAAATGCATTATATTCTTAAGCTTGCAAAAACGCACAGTGCCTAGAAAAATTAAAGTGTCCTTGAACAATACGCTTTTAAACGTTAATTGATACGCATATTTTCTTAATTACTTTACCATACATTAAGCCTTTTTAATACGTAGTGAGACGTTATAAATTACGAATTACATGCCCTATGCTTTAAATATGTTTGCTCAGACCCACTCACAACAATAAATATTTTACATAGCATTTGTAAAAAAAAACAAAATAATATTATTCTGTCTCATACAAACAGGTTGCTACAGGTTCTTGCAATTGAATTGACGTCCGTTCATACAATTCTTAACTTAAGCATGAAACATGTTATATAACTAGGTATACTAGTATTGACATATAGTGATGCCGCGTTAAGTATTAAGCGTTTTGTACATGCGCAATGAGATTAGTATTCCTATATCACATTTAGCATTTTTTAAATCCTTGGTGTGTCACTCAATGTACTTCAAACCATAGAGTTTGATGTGTCATATGTTTTTGAATATACTTGCTTGCTACTCGCGCCTTAAACTATTTAAAAGTTTTAAAACAAGGAAAGGAGAAATGATTGTGAAGTTATACGCATTGAAGCAACAGACCTCCTTTTGAATTTATTGAAGCTCAACTCTAAACGCAAAGATAATACTTTAATTATTGCTAAACACACATTACAACACAAATTGAAAAATATTGCAAATGTATAACATTTGTTTGCTTTTAAAAACGCACACTGCGTGATAGTGTTTATATTTCTGAAATGAATACGCACTAAAACTTAAATCATTGCCAATGTTGTCTTTATTAATAATTACTTATTGATGACTCTACTCAATACGCATTGAGACCTGAATCAATACCCATGCTGTGTCGGTATAATTACGCACTGCAAAATGTATCAATACGCACTGAGACATGAGCCACTATGAATGTTAAGCCTTTTAACAATACGCATTAGGACGTTAATCAAAACGCATATTTTGCTTCTAATAATTACGCATTGAGACACTAATCAATACAGATGTTGTGAATTTAATAATAACGCATTGCAAATTTAACTAATACAAACTAGGAAATTGATCTATACGCATGTTTTGTCTTTATGCATGATAATGTTTACATTTATGTAATTATTACTCACTGAGACATTGATCAATACGTATGTTGTGCCTTTATAAATTACACATTGCAACTTTAATTGCCACGCCTAATGACGTTATATATTACGCAATTGTAGCATAGGGCTTTGGTATTGGAAGTGTTTTGTTCAGGCGGAATCACGATGATAATCATTTCACATACCACTTTTTAAACTAACAGAGCATCAATCTATACATACAAGTTGCTGCAGGTTCTTTCAATTGAAATGACGACTCTATATAGAATCGATAACATTAGTTTAATAATCGTTTGAAAACAAGGTTGACTAGTACAGTTATATACTTTAATTACTGCTGCGCAACCCACTTGTTGAAAAATAAAACATGAATATTATATATTATGCTTTCGAAGAAGCACACTGCATGATAATGTTTACATTTATGTAATTAATACTCACTGAGACATTGATCGCATGTTGTGCCTTTATAAATAACACATTGCATCTTCAATTGTCACGCCTAATGATGTTAAATAATACGCAATTGTAGCATAGGGCTTTGGTATTGGAAGTGTTTTGTTCAGGCGGAATCACGATGATAATCATTTCACATACCACTTTTTAAACTAACAGAGCATCAATCTATACATACAAGTTGCTGCAGGTTCTTTCAATTGAAATGACGACTCTATATAGAATCGATAACATTAGTTTAATAATCGTTTGAAAACAAGGTTGACTAGTACAGTTATATACTTTAATTACTGCTGCGCAACGCACTTGTTGAAAAATAAAACATGAATATTATATATTATGCTTTTGAAGAAGCACACTGCAAGATAAGGTTTATATTTATGTAATCAATACTCACTGAGACATTGATCAATACGTATGTTGTGCCTTTATAAATTACACATTGCAACTTTAATCAAAACGCAATGAGACGCTTATGAGCACAGATGATTTAAATTACGCACTGCAAATTTCACTAATGCCTAGTAAGACGTTTATCAATTCGCATGTTGTGCAAATATAAATTATGCATAAGAAATACGCATCTATACGCTAGTCAGTGCGCATGTTGAGTATTTAAAAACTGCACATTGCAACTATAATCAATAGGCATTTAGACGCTCATACCTACTTATGTTGTGCCTTTATTATTACAACGTTGCTTATATACTTTATATGCATTTACAATTCAATAAATACTCATGCTGTAGCTGTAAAAATTACGCGTGGCAAATTATATCAGCACGCATTGAAAATTAAATTAATAAGATTGTTTTGCCTTCATTAAATACCGTTCACGATTAAACAATACTGATACATTTAATAATAATAATTACAACAATATTCACTGCACATATTAAAACAGTTTTCTACAAACTTTAAAACACACTGTACACTACAAAATCAGAGTTATTCTTCAAATATTCTTCAATACAAATCCATTATATTAAATTAATTTTGACAATTTGCACCACACATCTTAAACTATTATTTAATACACATAAAACATTGTAAATTAAGCATTAAGCCGTAAATCAATACGCATGCTGTTCCCTAAATATGTACGTATCGCGACATTTATTGATGCTTTGATATTATTTATAACTACTAACAACAATATACACAACACGTTTAGCTAATTGTTGAATACACTTCAAGATTTCTCACACTAAGCATTCTGAAGTATTTTATAATAGCTACATAATATATATATTCATTATTGCAAGAAATATACACTACACATTTTAAAACAATAATTAATACACATAAGGAAATAATATACAATAATGTTTCAGACACAATTACATTACACGTTTTAAATTATTATTTACTACGCATTTGAAAACGTTGTACAGTACGCAATAAGATGTTTCACATTACATAAACTGAGAGAGGTATTGACACTCAGACAACTTATTAAATTAGGTAATACAATATACACTACACATTGAAAACCATTATTATTCAATACACGTTAAGTATAATTCAAAAGTACGCATCTACATTCGGGACACTAGGAATTCTAATACATTTATTCTTAAGTGCACATTATAAATCAATAGTAAGCATACTATATACACTAAAAGTTTTAAAATATTAATCAATACATATTGAGTAACAATGTACAATACGCATCATGACATGTCACAATACAAAGCATAAAACATCAATCAATACTAAAACGTTGTATAATATTAATTCAGACAATATACATCAAACATTTTAAAGCATTATTTAACACACAATAGAATACAATGTACAATCCCACATTACAAAATTTCACAATACACATTTAGAAATATTATTCAGTACTAATGCATTGAATTAAATTAATTTTGACAACATACACTGCACATTATAAAACATTATTTAATACATATTGAGAAACGATGTACAATACGAAATGAGACGCTCAATAATACGCATATTATGCCCCAGACATATACGTACCGCGACATGTATCAATACTGCGACATTGTTCATAACTAACTACAACAAAATACACCACACATTAAAACTAATTGCAGCACACGCACATATATTCCTCACACTGAACACTTTGATACATTTATTATCAGCTACACATTAAATATAAATGACAGCAGTCAATATGCATTACACATTTTAAAACATTAATCAATTCACATTGCCAAAAATGTACATAGCGCCTTCAAACGTTTATTAATACACAATGTTTCAGACAATTATCAATACTAAAATATGCACGGCAGTAGATTTAGCTTTGTTCAAGTAGGTATGTACATGTCGTGATGCTGGCTCGACTTAAGTTGCTGGTTGTTATGTTATGTTGTTATGATGTGACTTGGTTTGCATTTAACTGGCAAGACTGTGGTGTACAATCGTGGGGTTTGATAATTCTGTACGACTAAGAACAATTTACTACTTGACTACACGTACAACTAATATTTACGCTACTGATATTATTACTTCCACCACCGCAGGATCACATTTAATACTGTTCTGTGTTGTATCAGTATTATTATTATGAAATGACAGAACACAGATTCAAAAAAGTTTTGTTTTGTAGTGTGTTTGTAGTACACTTAAGGTTTTGGGATACTGACCTTGAGTTTGTACTATACTGTTTTGATGAGCTTAGCTTTGCATATTCCTACACATTATACGTTTTGTCCCTAAATAAACAAAGAAAGGTAAGGTAAAGCTTCTCATGTTGCTACTTTATAAGCTAAAAGCACTCTTGTCACTGTTTTTCACTTTAAAAAGTTCACAATTACCACAAAGTACCAATCATATTACTTTCTATGACCTAATGACACGTTAACTATTTATAATTACCTGCATTACTGTAGCTTTACACCTAAAATAAGTATGTACGTTTAGTAAAACTATGTTTCTAGAAAAGTAAATCTTAAATTCAATATAGAAATTGGTTCTGTTTAGAAATTTTGCGAAATCTTATCGTGTTTACTCTTAATGCTCATTTCAAAGTTAAAGATGTAATATCGGCTAACTTCTATATTAAACTTGCTCAACAGGAAAAGGGACTTGTAGTTAGCTTGTATCGACATCACTAGAGTAAATAACTATTTCTCTTGCAGAATTATATGCTGGTCATATTTAATTGCACTTTGCGCTCTTTTAAGAAGTATGGCAAGCATTCTAACTCGTAAATACAGTTTCAAAGAGTCTCAAATACTCTCAAAGGTTTAAAATGCTATATAATTTTAAAATATAACTGTCTTCTCAATTCAAAAGTAATACGTGTGCTTTGACACTGCATATGTTATATCCGAAATCAATAACTACAAATTTAAAATGACTGGTGTTGAACCTTTCATATTCATGATTTTATCCATAGCACGATATAAGTAATAACACTTTACATTTATTAAAGTTATTTACCAGTGATTACGGTCTGATGAATATAATGAAAGCAGTTACGACCCTCATAATGTCTCCACATTGTCCGCAGATAAAAAAGTAACAGAACTTTCAATGTATAAATTATACGCTGATTGTACAAGCTTAAGTCATTTAACTATACAAGCCAGTAATAAATGCGTTACTAAATTCATAAAAATAATAAATTAAAACGTTTTTATACAATTTCTTTAATAGTTTATTATTAACATATTCTCATTTGCGAGAAGCAATTTGTTGTAAGATCTACTTACTTCAGTCCTGGAAAATGTAAATAAATACCTTTAGTAATTACAGTGTCATCATATTATATTTGCCTTCAGTAACTGTTGTATTGATTAATACTTTTACAATTGTGTTTCATTGTAGCAACATAATAAACCCAAGGTGTTAACATGCAACCAAACAGCCATATTTGCAGACTTATCGGAACGTGCAATTCCTAGACGTGTGTAAAATTACTCAAAGTGTCCTTAGTTTCTATCACTCAAGTATACCCGCATTTATTTGCTGTGGAAACTTATTTCTGACTGCAAAACAACAAAAAGTGAAAAGTCGTGCTATAAACATGTGTTGAACTGTATTGAAACTATTACATTGCATCACAATTTGGCTTTGGGG